>VXBJ01006345.1:810940-987816 GCA_013400055.1 Nycticryphes semicollaris
CCCCCCCGCACCGGGCCCTGCCTTTGTACAGAAAGGGGGGCAGGCCCATCTAATGGGAATATTTCTGTTCCTAAAGCAAACCATTCTGGCACCAGTCTCTTCCAACAAACGACAAGGTCTGCACCGCAGTAACACACACCAGGGCGGAGGACGGGGCTGCGCCTGGCTGACCGTGATTTGTTGGTAAATAATAAATCAGCTAAGCATTTTCCAGCGATGCAGAGGACTTCACTGTGAGCATAAGAGGAGGTGGGCTCCCTGAAAGGCCATTAGCAACAGCCCGTTTTCTCCAGAATTTCCTTAGCTCGACACAAGCCGCTGCTCACCAGGGAAAGCAGGGCCCCTTCCCTGCTGAGTGTCGGGTGCGGAGCGTTCCCAGAGCCGGCACCATTGCTCAGCTGGGATTTGAGAAAGCAGAGATTTTATTCTAATCCCATCTCCTTTTTCTTTTCTCTTTCTTTTGTTTATTTGTTTTTTGTTTCAGCTGCTTCTTACTTCAAAATGACCTACTTTCCCTGCAGAGGAGCTGTGGCTCTGCTGGCCTCTGATGTTATTTTCCTCCTCCCCTCCCATCTGAGTTGATTCAACCCACGACTGAGGGCTCTCCCAGGGCTCAGCTTTTACGTTATTTACTAGGGCTGTGATTGGTACAATGGGGCTGTGAGACCTGATGAGACTTTTCCAATTTTATCGAGGCAAAAAAATATTAATATTAATAACTTAGTGTTCAGAGAGGTGATAGTTGTTAGCGATGCGCTTTCAGCCCCGGTACCCAGAACCCTCCCATTCCTGTGCCAGCTCTCCTCCCCTGAGAGTGCAAACCCCGGTCGCTGCTGCTCCCACCCTTCTCGGGGACCTGTCTGAACACAAACTGGAGTCCAGGGCTGGGCTCTGCTCTGGACACCTCAGCTCCTGATCCTGCTCCCAGAGCTGGTGGCCCTGAGCCCAGGATCCGGCACTGGGCACCTGCAGCCAGTGGAACAACGCAGCCACGGTCCCTCTGGGGACAAAGGAAAGAGCTTTTCCTCCTGCAGCACACAGCAGCACCAGCAGAGCCCAGACACCAGCAGATTTGGGGTGGCTGGGGTCTGGACCCAGCCCTTCCCCAGCAGCAATGCTGGTGGCAGCAGACCAGGAGAGCTGCCCTGCTCCGAGCTGCCCCCCGTCCCAGGGAACCTCCTCTGGGCACAGAGCAAGTGCCACTGCCACGTTTATTACACTTTGGTGTGTTTCCACATTGGTTCTGTTTACTCCATTGAGAACAAAGTGGTGTATTATTTATGAGAAATAAATATTAATCATTATCAATAAATATTTGTGCATGCATAAAAAGAGACCGGGAACAGATGATGGCCAATGAGCGGTACCCTAAGTCCTTGCACTCAGGGAACTTGGCAAGCACTATAAATACATCAACCAGGCATACAAATATACTCTCTCTCTAGGGCCCAAATATAATACCAAGTATAAACACTCCGTGTTAAAATCAGCCACACAACGATGTTTTTTTAATGCCACAGTAAAATAAAGCCTAGTGATTCGAGGGACTGCCAAGACAAATGGGATTTTAAATCTCCTTGTGCACCTCACAGGGCCGGGGCTGAGAGGATGTGGCTGGGCAAACAGCAGGGAGATGTCCCCTGCAGCAGGACTGTCCATCTGTCTGGCCACAGAAGGGCTGCAGGACATCGCTGGACACAGCTCTCGGGGTGAGTTCTGGGCAGCACTTGCAAGAGCTCTGCAGTGCAATCCCTCATGTGCCGTTACCTTTCCTGGCAAACACCCACCTCGGTACAACCTCTTGGTTGCTGTTTGCTGCGCTCCAACATTCAACAAGCAGCTGGAGAAGCCCCAGAGGAGCTGCCTCTCACGGGGACCAGCCTCAAACCATCACTGCCCAACTCCCAGTGCAAGCTCCAGGGGGTTCAGAGCAGCCCCTCTGCAGGACACAGTGCCTTGGTTTGGGCAGGACGGACCCAGAACATCCCTCCTAAATCCAGGCCAGGTCACAGCGACAGGGCACTGCTCCAGCAGGAGGGGAGGGAGGCGATGCACCACCCGGGGTACCCGAACCTGCCCTGGGGCTGCAGGGACTGACTTTCCACACAGATCACCGTCTTCTCAAGACATCACACCTGAGCATTAGCAAAGCTCTGCTCCAGTTTCCAAACCAGCTGATAAACTGCAGCCGTGAGGTGATGCTGGGGGGTATCGTGCCGGCCAAGGCTGCAGCCTGCACTGGAGCAATCCAGCCCATCAACGTGACCTGTTTCTTGACAATTGACCAAGAGTTCTGCTAAACTGGCACAGCAAACAGCAAGATTAAATGCCATGGAGAACAAGGAACAGAAATTAGAATTTTGTCCACCTAAACTAAAATCAATCAGCTAAATGAGTCCAGCCTTTTGAACTGAGTTATAAACAATGAGATTTTCAGGCTCTTTACCAGAAATTATTTCTGAGGCTCCATCAATCCAGACTTTGACCTCCACAACTGATCATAAACACAACTGGCCACCACCTCCTCAGGGCAGTTGGTCTGAGACCCTCCTGTCCAGCTGGAGCAGCAGAGCCACCAGGCAGCCCCAGCAGCACCACACAGGTCCCAGAATACCATTAATGCTTCCACAAAGAACAACGGCCTCCACAGCCACTAATCAGAGCCACTCACCAGGCTGGGCCAGGAGGGCCACTCGCAGACCCACACGTACTGATACCCACTGAGACACCACCTTCTCTATGCCTTCAAAGCAAATGAATGGTCATCACTTAATCCAAACACTTTTACCCGTTATGGCTATTATTTAAAACTATGATGAAGGGTTGCTTTCCCCTTTCCTTTCCTCGCTCTCAAACCAACGTTCAAGGGAATATTTCAGATGTGCCTCTGGTGAAACCTCGTTTAGAAGTTTACCTTTTCCACCTTCAACTCACCAAACCTCCAACTTTAAGGTTCTTTTCATCACAATAAGCAATGTCTTTTCTGCCTCTACAATTCCTCTATTTTTGAAAACCCTTCTGTTACTTGGTTCTGCAAAGCACCCATGTACCCTGGAGCACCACGGCCTCAGAAATCTGAACCTTCTCCTGTTGACTCCCATGACCTGCTCCTCACCTCACAAATAAGCACGGACACAAGAAGGAAGCCATCTCCATGGTGCTTGAGTTTCCTCCCAGCACACCACCTCCTCTGCTATTAACATAAAAAAAACCAAACCCTTATCAAGTGAAAGCACTAAAAAAGGCAGACGGGAAACAACATGCAACAGTCATTATCGATGCAATGTCACGTTGATCCCCTGTCACAGGAGATTTACTAAAGGACGGGGGGAAATAACCAACCAAGCTGAGAACGCTTAGAAAAGCTGAAAGTGGAAGAGAAATTAGGGCTCACACCCACAGCAGGAGCTGTTGGTAATCAGTATGTGCCACCATATGTTTTAATAATTTCTGATTTCTCACGTGTCTCTAGGGAACCTCAGAGGGGTTTTCATGTTCTTCACTCAGTTTTCAAACTTACGGCTGTTCTCATCAATAAAAGATTTGGTTTACTCACTGTGGGAACCGTATAATGAAAAACAGGTGCAGCTATGTAATATTTCTTTTTAATTACTATTTGTGGGGTGAAAAAGAAGAATTAATTATTCTTCATTGTTAGAACAGAATGAACCACCTACTAATTACAATTTTGATTTTAATTCAGGTGATGTTGCACAACATTCCATCATTCTAAGTAAATATTAGCACTGATTTTAATCATTTTTTGTCTTCCTCCCTCCATGAAATATCTACCTGATGGGGACAGACACACATAAGTTACATACTTAGGGCTTTTTCCTCCCAAACACCTAGTCCACGGATATAAAACATTTAGGTTTTTTTTCTTAGAATGAAAGAAGAGTTGTCTTTATTTTTTTCCCCCCGAGCAATTTTCTCTAGCATCAAGTTTGGGTTTATGACTTATGGGTGAATAGTGTGAATTCAAGGAAAACCTAGTCTTCCATTATTTATTCATGCTATCCTTCAAAGTCAACCCACTCAAGAATTCACAAACATTTCTTTATTTTAAATGTGCACATGTGTGAAGGGCTGTGTCTGTTAAACATTAGCCTTGCTAACAAGCTTCCTGACGGTCAATTTTTAATTCCTGGCAGGGGTCTGATATCCAAGTCTTACCAAAAAAGAAGAAAGGCACACAAATCCCTACCCACAAAGGAGATGTGTTAGCACTTACTGAATGCAAGTTTGTGATGAGCCACGCAGAAGGCTCCAGCGCTGCTAAATTATGCATTGCTGTGCATTCAGCCGATCCGCGCTTCATCTGCGAGGGTTTCACTCCCGGAGCGCTCCCGGGAAGGGGGGGCTCTTTTCAAAACAAGTACAGTCAGCCCAGGGGAGAGGCCTTCACCAATTAATGCAGAAACTTGCCTGATTCTTCTCCCTCTCCTCTTTCTCCCTCCTCCCCACCCCCTGTTTTTGCACGGAGCGGCTTACCCGCCATCGCACCCCAAAGGTGACAGCCTATCCCCACCACATGGGGACAGCTGGGACAGGGGCCAGGAGCACCGTGCCCAGGCTGGTGCCAGCTACAGCTGATCACCACCACAAAGGCCATGTTTTTCTGCTGGAAAATGATGTCTGGATGGAAATAGAACACTCTGTTGCCCGTGTACTGCTGATTAAAACAAAATGTGTTTTGAAAAGCACCTAGAAATGCAGTTCCTTGAATCTGTCAAATTGCTCTCTTTTGACTTTATTGGAGAGGAGAAATGGAAGGGGCTGGCTTTGAAACAGTTTCTTATTTTGAAGTTAATTGTGCTGTTATTTATCATCCAAATCATTACAGAACACAAGATGGTACAGAATAGTACTATGTGCTGTAGAGATATCAATATTCATGTAAAATACAATCGAATGAAGAACTGGTTTAGTTGAACAGAATGATTTTACTGCAGCAAAGGAAAATAATTTAAAAAAAAAAAACATTAATAGCTCAGTAAATCTGAAGGGGTTTTTGTTGTTTTATTCCAAACTGGAACAAAATTTCAAGGCTGCTAAACCCCCACACACCCAACTCTGCTTAAGCTATTTGTTTAAACATTTTTCAAAAGCTAATTGAATTCCCAGTCACGTCCTGAAATTACTACCAATCAATCCAGTCCCTCCAGCATATTCATCAGCTACATGGGATACTAATCCAGGCTGTTCAAAGAAATAACTAGCTGTTAAAAGTCATTTGGAAACCTCTCCCCAGGCCGGTACCAATCTTCCTCATTATTAAGAGCAGAGTCATAACCCGGCTGCCTCTGTCTGGCATCGTTAGCCTCGAAAGAGTGGGAAAAAAACCAAGAAAAATCTATTTGATCAACAAAGAAGCACTGCAGAGGGCAGTTAGAAAACAAAGCTTTATCTTCTTTTTCTGTGCCCGCACAGGAGTCAGGACTCCAGTTCCTCAGCAGTTCCTAACTCCTCGCTTTTTCAATTCAAACTTGATAAACTTTGAGGGGACATTCCTGGGGTTCCCCGTCCCCAACAAAAGCTATTGGGGCTCCAAGTTCATCTCACACTGAACCCAGCAGCTCCCTCCCCAGCCCAGAAGGTTCTTCCCCAGCGTTACATTCCTGCCTGTTGGCCAAGGTTCCCAACTCGGATGCCGAGGCTCGGCTCCATCCCAGGCACAGGGCAGGCAGCGCTGACAGAGACGGAGCTGATTTGGACCCGCTCCCTGCCTGGCAGATGTGGTTCATTACAGCTGAGTAAGATAAATGCCCACCTTTGTGGAATTCTCCTCGGCACAGTACCCACGGCAGCCCCAACCAGATAAGATGCCTGTACACAACACATTACAGCGTGCCCTGCCAGCCCCACGCTGCCCGTTCAGGAGACTGAGCTGGAAACAATTAAAAATGTAATGGCACAGCTCTTACCTGGGAATTGACCCAGAAAGGAGATTACAATAAGGCTCTGGGAAAAGCATGAGGCAGTTTACAGCTTCAGTGCTCTCCATCCAAACCGAGCGTGCAGGGAATGGAGGAACAAGCCTCAGCCCGAGATCGCTCCTGCCACCGCAAAGCCCCAGCGAATCGCCAAAGCCAAGGGAGCAGAACCCCTGGTTTGTGGGGGCAGCTCTCTGCACCCCCCTTCACCCACTCACTCCCACCACTGGGAAATACTCTTCTGCCAGCATTAGCAGAGCGCAGTCGTGCCCACTCTCAGCCCCACACCTCTGGGGAGTGAATTTAAACTGTGCCCAGGGACAGTGTTGATCCATCGCACTGGGAAATCCCAGTTTCTACCAAGAACCTCCCTTCTCCCCCGACAACAGCCTCCCGGCAGCGTAAATGACATGGGAAGTGTGGCTCCCATTTACAGGGCAGGCAAAGAGCATCACGCTGATACGTGGCCGCTTTAGGAACTCTTTGCCGCTCTTCTTCATGGATCAGAATGACATAAAAAGCCTTTGCTGTGTACAAGAGCTCAGCCTGGTGTTCCTGTGCGTGTCCTGGGCTGGAGATTTACATCTACGTAACAACTTCTGTCCCAAACCACAGAAGATATACACTCACCCACACTACACAACACAATAAATCAATACAGTCGTGGTACTGGACGATGACATCGAATGGAGACTTCTACAGATGGGGCACATATGCATGTGCCCCATCGCATCCCTGCATGGACCCTACAGACACTGATGCCCCAATGGATACTCCCCAGGTGACTCTGGTTAAGAAACCAGACGTTTTCTGTGTTCCCCCACCCCACCATATCACCTTTGGGGTGGGAAATAGGGTGGGGGAAGCAGAAGAAATGGACTTGGGCCATCCCTGGGTGACCTCAGCAAGATGAGATGGCTTTCCCCTCTATCCAGAGTTGGTCTCTGGTCATTCTGCTGGGATTTCAGAACCCTCTGTTATGTTCAGTCACCTCTTCTACAGCCCTATGTTACAGCCTGGCTTTTTTATTAAAAAACCTAACAACAAAAAACCCAAACCCCCACACAAGCAAACAACTTCAATGTTATTACTTTGCTTTATGGACATTTATAGGATCTCTTTTTTGGCCATGTGACTATTTTTCTCTAGCAGTTTTGTATGATGGTTTTTTACCGCTCCAGGAAATATCAGCTAGAACTTACCCTTTTCTCCCTTCAGTGCAGTTCTTACATCTGTCCTGTCCTTTGTCACCAGACACACCAACACCTTGGGTTTTTTTTAAACAAAAGAAAAAAAAAACACAACAAAAAATAAAAAACCTCCAAAACAAACAAAAAAAAGGGCGTTCAAGGACGTTCCATTTCCTAACAAGTTATGTTTGACAACAGGTACAACAACGAGGAGTGACCTGACGGTGCCGGGGAGTGAGATACTCCCACATCCCACCCCCGTGGGAATCAGGGGGAGAAGGGAGAGGTCCTCAGCTATTCCTTGGCCATCACTTCTTTCCTTTGCCTCAATTCCTAATACAGACCTTTAGGTACAAAGGACTCTACAAAACACCAGTACAGCAGGGGGAGAACCGAGGAGCTCCGACGGCTGGAAGCGCAGCACAGATTAATTGCAGCTCTCTGGTGCTGGAAACCCTCACCTGTGAATGCGCAATCATCGTAGATAACTGCCGAACAAAACAGCTGCTCGGGCTCCCCATTACATGTATTTATAGTGCTGGCAACTCAGAAAAAAACCCCACTGCTTTGCAGAGAGAGTTAAGAAGTGATGCAATTTGCAACACACACACACATTAAACAACCATAAAGCTCCCCCACCGCATTGGCACAATATTGTAATATATGTTGGCATTATGTCAGGAAGGGCCGTTTCCTCGATTCAGCCACATTAATGTTCATCCTAATGAACTCTCTGGAGGAACTGTCATAAATGACAGAATATCATAAAAGAGCTCTGCTTCCAATAAAGGCCAGAGATAGCGTACACTGTGATTATATTCAAGGGACGAGCTCTGATCTGGGATGTTTCGAGGCAAGGAAGTGATATTTCTGGTTTATCAGTTATTCATTGGGTTAAGCTTGTTCCTTTCATCTCCGCAGTAGCATTTGAAGTAGGATTCATGGAAAAGAACTTTAAAGATGTCCTCCAAAGTTATTAGAGATAATAATTGAAATAGTTCTTTCAGCTGACAATAAAGTCAATGGCTAAAATTATTCAAGCTTTTAAAATCAGATAATAAAGGAAGTTTCTTCTTACTGGTAATCAGCTCATTTAGTTGCAAAGATCTTAATAATTTCAGCTTGATTAACTCCAGCCTAGTTAGAGATGGTTATTCAGTGTTGTGGAACACAACACCAGGGGTTTTGTATGGGTTTGTTTTTTGTTTTTAGTCTTTTTAGACACGAGTGAAGAGGAGGATATATGGGTCCATTTTCAGCTGTGGGCAGCCAGCAGACCTGCTGTGAATTCAGTCAGGCTTTCTTAGTTCAAATGAAGAGGACATGAAGGAAGGTTGTCACTCCCCTGGTTTCCTCCAACGGGGAGTGGTCCCCCCACAGGGACACAGCGGAGCTGAGGGGACATGGCCATGCTCCGGGGAGGCTGAGGATATCCCACCAACAGGAGCCACAGCTGTGGTCCCCAGTGGGCATACAGGGCCTTGGGGTGACACGTGGCCCTGCCAGCACAGCTGGAGCCACTAGAAGAGAAATTACAGGTTATTCAAAGCGCTTCTGAGCACAGAGCCAAGGACTGACAACCCTCGGAGAAAACCAGCTTTTCACAACTCTGTGGGAGCGACTGCTGGGAGAATTACACCCAGAGAGCATCACAGCGGTACAGATCTACCTTGACACGGCACATTCCTCTCTGTTCAGTTCCTGCTTTTATGCCAGGCAGGGAAATTCACTCACAAGAAAGCATTTGCCCAACAAAACACACACACGTGCCTGGAATAGTGACCTCTCCCGAGTGGATGGTCTGCAAAGTGACTCCCACCTGGTGACATGAGGAATTTCTCTTCCAGAACATCGTCCTGTGTGATAAAATCACAGCTCTTACTACCACCCTTTTCACAGGGCCATCCAACAGGGGAACATAACTCAGCAAACAACTAATAAACCTAACAGGGATCACCACTAGCTCGCAGACTGTTCCCTGCTTCATTCTGGGAGTGCAAGTATTTGTCTTCCCGTTCATAATGATGCTGTTGGAGGATGCTGTATTTATCATCCTGGTTGCTCCTCACATGGATCTTTCCCCTTCTCCTGCTTTTCCTTCATTCCTTTTTCAACTCCTTCCTTCCTAATTTCTGCTCCTTTTGATACTTTCCACCTTCCTCCCCCTCCCCAGCTGGTACCAAATGGAGTACATGGGATTCCAAGTCACGCTATCACGCCTGAGATATTTGAACGACTCTGTAATTAGTCCAAACCAGCTTCATCGTTTCTTCTTGAAAAGAGCAATTTTACATAAGTTGCAACCGCAATCTAGTTTCCAGAGAAACAGATACTCAGGATTTGGATTCAAATTCCAGCCCCCATGCTGCAGCCCTCTCCTCCCTTTGTGGGGTGTAAGTCCACACGACCGAGCTCAGGGAGGAGCAGCCCCACACAGAGTAACTACTTCATCATTTCCATGGCCAGCCAAGGGCAAGACACCAGACGCGCTGAGCTTCACACACACCAGAGCTAATAACAGCCCCCTGGAACCAGCACATGCTGGGATCAATTAGATTAATCTCCTGCCTCCTCTCTGGTCAGCACAGCACCAAGGTGCCATTCCCACCTTCCTCCCACGCTCTGACACAGCTTTCCAGGAAAACAAACACCCCTGGGATTTCGCAGTCCCCATCCTTAGTCTTTGCTTTCTCCTCTAACCCCCATTAAGGGGTGGCCAATATGAGCTAATACAGACTCCTGTGAGATTAAAGCAATTTAGAGAGTAGAAGATGTCCTCATTTAATAATCTCACCATCTCCATCACCCTGACAGCATGTCTTCAGCCAGCCATTAAAGTCCAAAATTTAGTGGGGAGTGAAGATAGGAAGGCCTGTCACAGCCACCAGCGAGGCAGTTCCATAGCTTACCTGTCACTGCAATCAGCCACTGGGAAATTCCTCTGCTGCAGAGTCTAAGAAGAAAAGAAAAAAAAGAAAAAAAAAAAAGAAAAATCAATCACCATCATCCTGATGTAAGAAAATCCCCAGTGCTGCAGACATGCCGGGTAATTCATCACTTCCTCGTAACATCTATCAGTCCCTTGCTCCTAATCAAAAATAAAACCACCAAGAACTGAACATATGGAAGGCAGTCCTGTCTCTGTAGAGCACTTCCAACTTCTTCCCCCCAAAGTCCCCCAAAAACAACTATCATAAAGCAGCCCACCCCAAGGAGTCAAACATGTTTCAGCCTTTAAAAGAATATAAATTAGAGTGACGACACAGTCATCAAATCAAGCCTTCTCCTGGAGTTCGGAGCAAGAAAGGTCTGGAGACAGAGCAGGGCTGAGTCTTCTAGGAGCCTTTAGAAGAGCCTTAAATGGTGCCAGCCCCTGCCCCCCTACCCTTCCCCTCCCGCTACAAAGCGGAGCCCCCTCATCCATCAGAAGCCAATTTTCAGCTGCAGTTTCCCCAGTCTCTCCCACAGGCTCAGCCAGGTACAGAAACACAGGACACACAAGGTCAGAGGCAGGGTCACCTCCACCTGCCCATAGCCCAGCCACTTACTTACTAGCCCAGCCACCTCCCACAGTGGCCCATTGAGCCAAATCCCCTGCAGACCCTGACGGCTGCAGGGCTGCCTGAGCCCCTGAGCTCTGACCTGGCCTCCAGTGGTCAGAGGGAGCCGCAGCCACCAGCGTGAGTCCTTGGCCACCTCCTGGGGCTACAGACAGGCAGGACACAAGCTCCTGAGGGATGTAGGGGCAGGACTCAGCTCAGTTAGAGCCCAAACCCCATCAGCTGTGCTGCAGGCTCATTAAATTCCTGCGCTGGCACCTGGAAGCAGAGTTGGGTGTGGGGTCTCCAGTCTTCAAAAGCAGGCTTTCATTTCATCAGGCTCCTGAAGCAGCAGAAATGCAAATGCAGACAAAGAAAACATAAACTGCCTTGCCTTCCTCATGGTTCTTTCTGAGAAATGAACCACAGATTTCTTTAAAGATCCATGTATTTCCAGCTTTTACCGGCTGCTTGAACAAACGCCACGCTCCCAGAATACCCTCCCATCTGCTAAATGCTTGTGGAAATTTTGATCTGCTCTTCATTTACCATCTTAATGAATTGCCCTGAAGCTTACCTTTCACTTCTCACCTTTTTACTTGTTTATCAGCTCTTTCTTGCCACTCGTGCTAATTATTGCAGTTTGGGTTTAAGGGAGATTTGCTCCTTTCCTGCCAGTCTCCTCTTTCTACTTGACCCTGCAGGGAAGATGCATATCAAAGTAAACACAATCTGCCTGGTGTAAGATGTAAGAACAAAGACAGTAAGTGGGAAACAAATGGGAGACAATACATTAGATGGTGTCTCTGCCTGGCGAGTTCCCCACCTCTGCCTCCACAGGAGGAAGGAGCATTTCCTCTGAGGAGAACAAGAAGTACAGTCCCTCCTTCCTCCGCTGCTCCTCGCTGCACACAGTAAGGGCTTGTGGGGGGGCCCCTGCTACGCCGAGCAGCATTTATGTAGTGCCAAGCAGCAGAGGTGGAGTATGAGCACTGTTGATGTAAAGCAGCAGATGGTGGAATTACATCATCTGAGATGTTAGATATATATGTGTATACATATTTTTATATCCATTTCACTGAGGCTATAGGAAATTACATCTTGGGACAGTACCTGTTGCTAGTTGCAGTGCGGGTCCATAAGCTGTGTGACAAGTTGAACACCTTTTTGGGTGCCCTCACCTCCCATGGCCTCCCCAGGGGCTCCCATCGGTGGGCTGCCCACTGCTGGGACAGCATCGGTGGCTGCAGACCCTGCAGTGTCTGGAGAGTAGGAGCAGTGCGGGGTGATTCCGTGCCGCGGGAGGAGATGCAGGATTCCAGCAGGAGGAGGACCCAGAGAGCGAGGTGATTCCCCTCGGCAGCTCCCAGGGTGCCAGCACAGAGCTTCCCACACCCACTGCTATTGCAGAAAACGTCTGTGACGCTGTTGGGTAAGTGTAAATGCCACTCAAAGGAATCAGCATGAAGAAACGCTCTGTTTGACCTCCCTTTTGGAGCGCTTCAGGCTTTCAAAGCAGCACAGACAGAGCTGCTCCTCCCTGCCGCTGAGATGGAGGAGAAATCCTGCCTGGTCTGGACACAAACAGTTATTCACAATATATAAATAAAGCTTACTCAGGCAGCAATCTTGAAGGCACTTAGTATAATCCTAGTGATAAGCACCAAACGGGCTGCTGAGCGTTTGCCAGACTGGGTTTAAAGCAGCACTGGTCTATTAGCGAGTGACTGCCCGGGGCCAGGCGCAGGGAGTCACCGCCACATTCAGCTCCTGTGAGCACAAGGATATAAATACCCAAATCTGTGTAAGATTTTCAAATACCAGGTGTGTGCTGCATCCTCAAATCCTTTGAAAATCTGGCCAAAGCTGACAGATGCTGATGATGCTCTGTGAACCCACCCCGGGATGCGCTGCTCTGGCAGCAGGTGAGGAACTGAGAGCTGCCCAGACGCGGGATGGGCATTGGAAGGTGCCATTGCGCATCCCCGAGGTGCCACGCTGGTGTCACCAGGCCAGTGTACCACAAGAGACACCAATACCGTGCTGTGGACACGGCCACAGGCATCCTTGTCACATGCTGCCAGCACGAAGGGGCTGTGAGAGGCTGTGTGGATCCCAGGCATCCATGTGGAAATGACTGAGGGACAGAGGGCACCCGCCTGGGGACAACAGTCTGCACCTACACAGGATTTTGACTCATGTTTTCAGTGCTGCTGTGTGACCCGTCCCCCAAAACGGAGCCAGCTGAGTCTCTCCACCAAAGTCCCACGTGTCACAACGGCTGCAATAGCTGAAGGTGTGTGGAAGAGCAGGACCACGGTGCTCAAACACCACAGTCCCAGGAGCTCCCTGGCCTCAGTGGCAAAAGCCACGAGGCTGCTGAAAGATGTTTCATTCACCTTGTGACAAGATTCATTTGCTCAGAAATGCCTGTGAGGTGCGACAATGAGGTGGCCCTGCCTGTCCCGAGGTCACTATGCTGTCTAGGGACCCCTTGGTCCCCTCAGGGGCTGTGGGGACCGTCCTTCCCCACAGGTGACAGGACACACATCAGGGACCGCAGTCACACTGGTATCCTACTAATTAGCTTTCCAGTAATGAGGTCCCCACCAGCTATGGTGGGCAGGCGTCACCCTCTGTCCTCACAGCCCCACTGCAATGGGCTTCCCATGGGCTCCACGTCACCTCATGAGCAGTTACTGTCACAGACCCCCGGTGGTCACTGCCCTTTTGGGGAGAACTTGAACATCGCCGCTGGAGGCCAGCACTGAAAATGGCTGTTGGCCTTTAAATGCAGAGAGAAACAAGAGCAGGCTTTGAGTGCACATTAATTTAAAATGCAATTTTCATCCTCTGCCTAGGACTCACGTGGGATTTATGCTATTAAATATTAAATACCAAGACCTTTATGCAATGAGGCAGCTTTACTGAATAAAATTATATCAAACAACAGAATTGTGAGCTTTGCAGATATTAACCATATAATAGGTTTCAGAAAACACGGCAGTCCAAGGACCTGGAGAAGGACCACTCAGTCGGTGGCTTCACCTGGAGAAGTCCTGGCCCAGGGGCAAGTGGATGTAACTGCACCCGGGGCCGGGGGGCACATCTCACAGCTGCCCTGACGAATATCAGGTAGGCAAGACATTCACATAAAATAAGGGGTTTCTGAAGCTCATCTTCCAGTTTGTATAAAGTCCAACAGCAAATTACAATTTTTTTTTTTCCTTACATTGCACTCCAGGATGTTATTTCGAATATTCTGCATGAGAACGGTGATTACTTTGTTGAGACTGGCCATCAGAGGGACATGGCGCTGATTTCATTCCACGTCTGGATGAGAATACAAGCACTTCTTAAGCAATTACAGACATCGATTTCTAATTAACGTGGGTGCCACAAAATCTCAATTCTCCAGGGCCCACAAATACACAAGATAAATGGGCTAAACTAAAGAAATTTTCACCGATTTTATTATATTTATCATCTTTGGGAGGGAAGAGGAAATGCTTTCCAAGGTTCAGGAGCTTGACGTCAAGGAATTCAGTTTCCCTTCTCCTGGGTCTTAGCCCTGGCCTCGGCATCTCCCAACAGAAGTGTTTCCAAACTCAGGCTGCAGAGGTCTGTACAGCAGAAACCACCAAATTAGAATTAAAAAAGCAGGGAGGAGGGCAGATGACTTCACTATCAATTTGACTTTGCTATATTCAAGAATAACTTAAATAACAGATGGAAATTATAACTTTGACACATTTAAAATATTTTATGTGCTTCTTGAAGGAAATAATTTTCTTATCTAATTTCTATTTCAGCAAAAACTTCCAATTTTGATAAATGTAAAAAACTGCTTTTGAAAGCACTCTGTTAAAAAAAAAATAATTATTACTGTTAGTATTTTACATAAAGAAGACTTTAAGAATAAAGAACTGAAACTCCTCTGTGCCCCAGTGCCACAGATGGACAGATGTAACTTTGATGAAAGTCCTTGACAGTTACAAGCAATTTGGAAGCTGCACCGTAAAATTAATAGTATTGATTTCTCATTTCATGCAAAGCAGCGCTCAGCACCCCCTGCCAGGGGAGGGGGTGTTGGGGAGGGGGTGCCAGCACCGCTGCTGAATGGGCCTCGCTCCCTTCCAGGGAATCTCACCCAGCTCCGCTCCCGCGGCTGCCGGGAGGAGTATTTGGCATTTCCCTGCAGAGCCGCTCACTCGTCCCTGCTGTCGGGGGGCAGCAGCACTCGGGGTGCCCTGCTCTCCTGCCCCAAGCCCCTGCTCTCTGCCCTCCCTGGAGGTGCCACGACATCCGACTGCAGCACTTCCAGCTGGCGAGGGCAGGCGAGGAGGCCGTTGTGGAGCACGGTGTGGGAAGCCGTTATTGGTGGCTGCTTTTCTCAACAATCTCAGAACAATCAGGTAGTGGAAAAAAAAATAATAAAAAATCTTTCCAACTTTAGTTCTTGCTCTCAGAACAGAGGTTCTTTCTTCAATCTTAAACATTGATTCTTAATATTAACAAGCTTTTTCACTTGAAGTTTCCCAAATTTTATGAACATTCAGTAACATGCTTTACGCTCAGCTCCTCTCAGGATTTAAAACAATGGAATATAATGGTTATTACCCTCCTTCACAGCCTGACTGAGACCCAAACATAGCACCAGTTAACTCACCTCTTCAGCTGAGGAAGATCCAGGGACCAGTAACGCTGATTAAAAGAAATGGACCATATCTCATCTTGTAGCCCTGGTATCAGAAACCCTGCTTTAATGTAGTCTGGAATATGGTTCAGCATAAGCACAGATGAAGTACCTACTCAACATGACGTTAAATGGCACTTCTCAGTAGATCTGAAGTTCGTGTATTTAAATATTTTCCTAACCCAAAATGTTCAAGTGTCCTATTACAAAAGTGCCATTTCTCAGCAAGTTTCAGAAGCACGAATGGGGAGCAGGTACAAGCCCACTGCCAGCAGAGGCTGGTTCTATTTTCAACGAATTCACCGGGGTTTTCTTAACGGATAGAGGAGACAGGTTTGGAAAAGCTCTTTGGTGAACAGACCTTACAAAAACAGAACAACAAGGAAAAAAAAAGAACCGAAAAAAAAGTTCTCGAAATGGACTCAATGTTCAGAGAGAAATAATTAGAATGGAAAACTAACGTGATAAGAACTATTGGAGACCTGTTAGACCTGCTTTGAAAAGACTGTCTTTGGGGAAAACAACCATTTCAGAAGAAATAAAGGAGCGCAAGAGCCTGGATGCCAAGTAGCTTTTGATAAACCTTTTTTTNACTGAAAACACCCCACCAAGAAGCCTGGGCAGCAGGAACAGAGGTGCCAGGTAAGGATGTAAACACGGACATTTGTATAAATTCTACCAGGAGAAGCGAGCGAAGGAGCCCCTGCGGTACCATCCCGGAGCCACAAGAACGAGATTTCAAATCGTTCGTGATTCCCGTGTGCAGTTGGAGAACCCTGTGTACCTCTGAAATTAGCCATCTCCACCAGTTCTCCTGCATCTGCTCGTGGCCCAGCAACCTGCCAGGGAGGCAGCCAGCCAAAGCAGCAATAAAAATCATTTACAAGGTCACAGGAGCGCAGGAAAAGTCTCAGCTCTGCGCTGATGGCCGCAGCAGCAGGGAGAGCTTTCCATCAGGGGGTTGGGCTGCTCAGAGCCCATATGGCACAGTGATATTTTGCTCAGTTTTATTTTACGGTTGGAGAGCTCAGAGCCTTCCTTGAAGAGCTGGCAGGTAGAGCCGACAAAACTCCCCAGGGATTTTCCTCCTCTGGCAGCTCGCTCCAGGAAGCGGAGCTGCGGGGCTGAGGAGGACGAGAGGTGTCTGGAGCAGCAGTGAGTGCCAGGACACGGAGCCATGGCGACACAGCGAGAGGTGCCATTGCCACCTTTCCCTCCAGTTCCCCCGTTCCCGACACCTCCACACGCATCTTTGCGCCGTTAGGGTACAGAAAAATAATTTTTTCAGATGTTTGCCTCGTTGTCAGCAAAAGGAGCTGTTGAGCAGACAGACAGGGGGACTTGGAAAACTCCAGAAAACCTGCTGTCCCCAAAGACGCACAAATGCACCCGGGGAGGGTCAGATGGACACTCTCCTTCCCCCCAGGAAGGACACGGGCAGAACAGGCACTGCCTTGGGATGTGGAACTCCCCGGTGACCAACCCTGTCACTCTGCCCTGGCATCTGGAACTTCCAAAAGCACACAAACCTCTTAAAACCAAGAGAAGCCGGCAAAGTAAGTGTGGCCTGGGAAGCATTAGGATACACAGGAAAGAGGAACAAGTAAATATTGCCACATAAATAATGACAGCCGGGCGCTGTGGCTACTATTTTTCTACTGATATTTTGATGTTGTCACTTACGGTCATTATAAATGACTTATTCCTGTCCCTAGACACCAATGGGAGCTGCCATTAGTAGTACCTGACCACAGGCAGGTGCAATAAAATTGATCAAGATGTTGACACTTAAAGATACAAGCAAATGAAGGTGACAAACTGCCAAGAACTGTGAGCAGGAAACAGAATGTTCTTTCTCTGTAAAACAGCACCTGCCAGGGATGGTTATTTTGACTTTGGTTTTGTGTAGACAATAGCTTCTCAAACTGCCACCTACTGCCACCAAACCCCAGCCCCCCAGGCCCCAGAGCCAGCCAGAAACTGCCGGTTCCTCGTGCAGCCCAGTGGGAGCGGGAGGTGGGCAGGAACTCTGTCCCCTCCTCGGTGACAGGGACACCCAGAGCCCCTGCCACCAACTGCTGTCACCCCACTTCGCTTTACTGGGGGAGCACTGGTTTTCCTTCCCTTCCAGCTTTTGTACCACAACATCCACCCCAGGCAAATAAAATATTCATGTTATTTTAAGTTTCTGCTACTTAAAAAAAAAATAAATAGATATGGGCAGAATGAAAGCGTGACTGTGCAGAGCAAAGGCAGGGAGAGACACAGGGAGGTGGGGTCCTGGAGACAGTGGAGGGTGTTTCCCAATTCCCGTTTGGGAAGAGACGGGAGCTGCATCAGAAGGATCAGGATTCCAGAACACCTTTACCTCTGGAGCTGAGACCCCCGTGGCTCAGCCTTCCTCCCGAGCTCTCCACAGCCCAGAGGTGGAGCCAGGGGACACGGGGCTCCTGCTCCTTTCCTTGTTCCTGGAAAGCTCCCACTGCTCCCGGCAGCCGTAGTTTTATGACGCATTCCACCAAAGAAAACAAGGAAGATGCTGTTGCTGAGTAACATTTCTCCTCACAAACCAGCATGGAAAATTCCATGGAAAAGTAAAAAATTCGAACGGGCAGTGCAAAATAATGGACTGCACCAGGAAAAGCAGTTTGACTGCAAATGTTTGTTTTGAATTCAAAGAGAGAAAAAATAAAATGGCTGGGTCTGAACAAGACTGTTGACCATGAGGAAGACTTTGCTGCAAGTGCAGTGGAAGGGCTAATTCATCAAGCCGTAATGAGAACCTCATTGTCATTCATCTTTTATGTGAACATTTGCAGGCGAGAGCCTGGATGTCAAGGGAAAGCCCTGTAATTAATTTATCTCTGTTGTGTAAAAGGTAACAGATCTGAACGATGGGTTCTGTCCCAGCACAGCTGCCTCAGATAAAAATCAAGCAGATTATTTGAGTCTGATTTCTACTCTCCTTCAAAGGAAAAATAAATAGGTGCAGGAAAATCGGAACCATGGGAAATAGATAGTTTGGAAGAAGGAAAGCCCACCTCCAAGAGATCACCTTGGCAAGAATGACTGGAACCCTCAGGGGAGAGGGGAAAAAAAACAAGTATAGTTTGTTTGCAATATGAGAATTTTATCATCTGGCCTAAGGTACCAAGTTAGGATTAAGATCAAATAACAGAGGCAGTAATCAAAATAATTAGCCATAGATAACTTGCCCTCAGTGTAGCCCAAAGATAATGTCAAGGCTCCTTACAATGCCCAAGTCCTGGCTCACTCTCTGTTGTGACTGCTGTATTTTGCTGACAGGACAAGAGGGGCCGGAGGCACCCGATGCCCAACGCAAAGGTTTGTCTCCTGAGACAAATTCAGCACCAGGAATCATGGTGTTTCTCCCCGTCGGCTCCACTGAGAGCCCAGCGCAGGGGCTGCTCCCCCCACACCCACCCACACGCCTCTGCTGAAGCAGCAGAGTCTAAAATGCCAGGTTTTCCCAAGTTAAAGTTACCTGGACTCAGAGGGCAGAGGTGACTTTGCCGAGGGCTCTGTACCTGTGTCCCCACGGGGCTCGGCAGCCCAGGGTTGAGCTGGGGCAGCATCTGCAGCAGCAGGGGAGGTGCTGGAGCACATCGGTGCTGGTCTGTCTGTGCACACAGGGGCTGCTCAGCCTGCCTACAGCTACCAGCAGAGAGCACAAGTCAAATATAATCATTACTGTCGTTATGTACCAGGCACTATTTCATCATGTTTATTCACCAGGGCCCCATTTCAGGATGAAGCTGCCCCAGCAAGTGAGACCAGGGCAGGGCAGGCTTCTGGAGCAGGGGGGCACATTTTTTCTTGAAAAGAGGCTGGGAATGCCAAGGGCTTGCAGTCTGCCCCATCCCAGGGGCAACTGGAGGCTTTTCCTTATGGCAGTGCTCTGTGGCCACCTGGCTCTGGGAAGGTCCCCCCCACAGAACCTGCTGACAGCACCCGGAAAAAATCATGGGAGACCTGCTGGTGCTCAGCACAAACCAGTCTGCCTTAAATTGACAGCTGCCCATAAAGCAAATCAACTCCCCAGGGACACAAGACAAGAGTAGAGCTCAACAGACTTCACCTGTTTGCAGCAGCAATAAGTCTGTGTGGAAATTGCTGAGTGCCTGCTGACCCCCACACCCAGGCCAGGTCCCTGTTCCCAAGAAACCACTAAATGATGGTCATTTAATAGTAATTCTGCAGGAGCACCAGAAGGCTCAGAAGAACAACAGAGACTTGCCTGAACTGCCTTTTGTACAAATAAGAGCAAGAACTGCCTCCGTGGCGTTTAAGCCACTTCTGATCCAGAGATGTGCTTGTGGAGGGTCTGGGTCCAGCTCAATGTGAAGCATTTTGTGGCCACGGTCAGAGGACCCCCTTCTGCGGGACCAAACCTGGGGTGGGCAACCAAGAGGCCAGTGGCAAGAGAAGGGAGCAGGACAGCTGGGTCTGCAGAAATGAGCAGTCATAGGGGATGATGGATCGGTATGTGAAGAGAAGAGCAGACTGGGCTGCTGTTTGCAGCCAGTGCATTAGGTGAGCTAATTAAAGAGACAAGAAGGAAATTACAGTCAGTGGAAAATGAGGTAGCTGATGTCTGGAAAATGCAAAAACATCCTGCTGAGCGGGACAGACCTGCCAGGCATCTCCCCATGGCCACTGCCCTGCTCTGCTTGGGGAACACATGGGGCCACAAGGCAGGGCTGGTCTTTAGGAGGAGGAAGCGCAGTGGGGCAGAGACAGGAAAGGCAGACAAACACTTAAGAGCCCCAAAAACAAAAAACAAGAGCAATTAGGGTATGTTCCTAGAGTTGGGGGTCTTGTTTTTTCTCTACTTCACATCATCACGCAGCTCTTCAGATTAAAACACCCAGGGCACCAGCCAATGCACTGACAGAAGCCACAAAGATGTAGGACTTCAGCAATTTTTTTACATTTTTTCCCCCCATTTACTGTTGTGTTTGGAAGCCAGCCTATAAGGATGTTCTTGCCAGCTGGGAAATCCTAGAGGACATGTTCCTTCCTCTGTTTTGCTGGCAACGATGAGGAAAAATTATAATGAATGACCTCTTTTCTTTTTCCCTTCTGCAGCAGCTGGCTCCGATACCCTTTCCCAGCCTCCACTCACAGCATCTATCAAAACAGAATCTCATTTCCTCGATAAACAGACTTCTTCAGGCTTCTCAAGATAATGCTTAATGAAAAAAAACAGTACAATTGAAATACTTTGCATGGGCTTCCCTCTTTTAAATGCACTTTTTTATTTAAAGAGCTATTGAAATAAATAATTTTCCTCTTTCATTAATCCCAGCTCTCTGCACATCAAGACACATCCTTCTAAAGTGGCCATACTGAAACCCATTTGATAGCCTTCAAACAGCAGAAATGGAGCTCTCCGGGATTTCTCTGTCAAAACAGTTTGCCAGAAGGAAAACACTGGATCAGTCGTCTTCAAAAGGGTGCAGGAGAAAAAAAAAATAAAATAAAGAAAAACAGCTTTGTTTTGTTTTAACTATTTCTTCTTGATTCTTTACTTGAACAGGATTTCATCAGTCGAGCATGGCCCTTCCCGCCAGCGATGGCTGAGGAGCGGCTCCAGCGCGGGGGGTCTCAGACCCCTGTGCGGTGCCGGAGCCTCCCCAGCAGCGCCTGGCGACGGTGCAGCCAAAACCCAGGGTTATCAAACCCACACGGCTCCCCTTTCCCAGGAGCAGCCAGAGCTCCAGTGCCCAGAGAGGTGACACCAGTGTGGCAGCACTCAACGGTGCCGGCACAGAAACCGAGAAATCTCTGTGACCTCTGGAGACACAGGCTCCTACCGACTCACGTTTCTGGCCAAAGACCCTTCCAGACGTCAGCCACACAGAGAACGAGCAAAATACAACAGCACAGGTTGCATTTGCTTTGCTTTTCTTTACAACAATTACCTTTTGAACACCAAGAGCCAGGGGCTTTGAGCCCACAGCCAGATTTACAGCCCGGCTGGCTGCAAGCCCCTCACACCCCCCCTGCCCTGGGTTCTCCCTGTGCCGAGGGGCAGAGACAGGAAGAGAACACAGGAAAAAGGAAGATCTCAGCTTTTGGCTGAGCTGAGAGGATGGTTCTGCAGAAACTGTTACTCAACTGACACCTCCCCCCTTTTTCACATGAAGTTTTCTCTGTTTTCAGTGGTTCTGGTTCGAGTCCAGTTTGCTCTGTGGGGACGACAGGTTACTTAGCAACTGAAATCAAAGTTCAATTATCGCATTAATATTGATGCTATCATTGCACGAATCATGATTCCAGGAGGAGGAATAATTTCTGTTCCTTTAAAATATTGATTTTGGAAAGATGCCAAAGTGCAGGCATATGGGGCTGGATTCCTGCTGTCACAGCAGCTCATGGACCAGCATCTCCGGCCTCACTGGGGTGGATAGAAATTGGGAAAAGCAGAGGGAAATTCCAGGCTGGCGTTATAATAGCCCTGCCCTCAGCTTCCTGCACAAATTCAGAACAGCAAAGTCTTTTCACATTTGAAGGGGCTGATGCTCTCCTCATCTACAGGGATATTTGATGACAGAGACCTATCAGGTTGTCACTTGCACATATCACTGTAACTCACTGGATAAACAGGCTCACCCTTCCATCTGATGAATGCTTTCAAAGATAAATTTAGGAAATTAAGTCCCAGTTTTCTGTCTTTCCACCTTTTTCTTCCTTCGCTAAAGCCTGTCACACATCTCAGTTAAAACATTTCAAATCATCTTCTCCACTTTCACACCAGTTTCACAAACTAGTTCATTTAACTAAAAAATAATTTAAAAACACCCCACCAACCAAACTCATTTCATATCAGCTTTCCACTGCACTGAGCATGCTCATCTTTTTCTTGGAGCTTTCTGGGCTTCACTGGGACCAGCACTGGAGATGAGCTCCCAGCGGGTGTCAGGCAATGAAATAAGCCTGTGCTGTTATTGCAGGGTCCAGGGCTGAAGTGTCCCATGCCAGGCAGGTAACTGCAGTCACAGTGCCTGGCCAGAGCTGCCCAGTTCAAAACCTGAAAGTAGAGACAAGAATTTCACACACTCATCCCTCAGCAGGGCTCTACACACCACCCATCCTCTGCCCGAGGCCACCAGCTGTCCCCAGCCACATCCCCTTCTTAAAATCATGCAAGAAACTATGATGGAGTCGCTTCTGACCTCAAAGCTCAAATGCCTGTAGCCGGGCATGTACTTAATATTCATACCCTTCCTGAAGGTTAACCACAGCAGCAGTTAATAACTTTGGATAACCTGCAGTTCTTCTTCTCTAAAAGCAATGTAAAATAGAAGGTAGCTCTTACAAGAGCCCTGCGCCGCAGGTGTGACAGGTCTCCTGGTGCTGCTGGAGACAAGGGAGAGAGCGAGTGCCCTCGAGCCCAGGGACAGGGTGGTGGTCAGGGTCACCAAGAGGAAATGCCCAGCACCACTAAGGACAGTCGAAAGGCGCCTGTGTCCCGTTTGCCCACAGAACTGGTATCAGACCCAAACGTGTGCAGCCCCACGGGCTGAGCCCCACAGAGATCCCACTGCCAGGAGTCGGACACAAAGCTTCACTCCTGCTGACCCCAACCCGCCCCAGCTCCGTGTTCTCAGCAACACAGAGTTCTGCCAAGAATCACAATGCTTGCCACATAAACCACAAAAATGGGTTATATAAATAACATTCTGTGAAAATGTCTTTAGCGGTTGTGCTTTGACACATCTTTAAGATCATAAACTTCACTCTTTTTAATGTTTTTGGTAAGACTTGTAATGAGAAAAGACAATTCTGACGTCCTGACATTAATAAGTCTATTGTAAAAAGGTCACCTTCCCCTAAGAATGTTTTATTATCAGTGGAGCAGAATAGCTTGGAATATGTAATGGCTTTTATCTGATGATTGCCCTGTATTCTTTTCTAAAGAACGAAGCCTTCAGATGTTGAGAATTTACATATAAGTGTTGAAGTGTTTGGCAGCAGAAAAACAAACTGGTTCAGAGAAATTAATTACAAGCAGCTATAGAAGAGACATGAAAGTTAACTTCTGATCTTCATGTGTCTCTAAAAGCCACACTAAAAAGCACCCCAGGACTGACCATCCCACGGGACACTGCTGTGCCTCACTTGGCTGGAGGGAAACGTGGTGGAGAGTCACCCTCTGGACAAGTCCTGGCACAGAACGGTTCTCCTTCGCAAACTCCACCAGTCGCATTTAGAGGCACCTAAAGGTGCACAGCGAGGATGTATATTAATTCTAGTGACAAGAGGGACTCAGATTAACAACCAAGGCCAACAACCACATGCAGCACCATGGCCACCTGAAGGTCACTGTCCCCAGCAGCTCACAGACCAGTGGGGACAGACGGTAACCATGGGGTCAGACCAAGCCACCCACAGATGGGACAAGTGAACCTCCAAACCCCCCAAAGCTCCATCACAGCACAGGGGAGGTCACACATGTACAGGGGGCCACAGGGAGACCCAGCTCCACATGGAACCCCTGCACTCATCACTGAGACACCCCCAAAACATCACACGTTTCACACTCATTTCAATTGAGAAGGTTTCCCCAGGAGAACGCATGCTCATAAATAGCTATGCCAAAGCTTGTTTGTTGTTTTGAGTCATTAAATTACATTGCACTTAATTACTCCCAATCTACCACCAGTGAAGGTTTTCCAACAAAAGCTGCCTCTGTTAAGAAACCATTTTTATATACTAATGATCTTATCTCCAGAATGCTTTTCGAAGAGTATTTAAACACCATCATGCTCCATTTACCAGGGGGACACACAGTGGAAAGTAAGTATATTTTTAAAAATCATTTTCACAAGAAAAAAAAAGTTTTTCTCAGAGAGCTATCCAGGACAAAGGCTTTGCTTTATTGGGAAGGCCATTTATCTGGGGACCAATTAGCAGCTGAACTTCATCAGTGAGACAGTGCTGTGCCAATTCATCAGTATTTCAAAGGAAATGCTATGGATATATTAACAGAGGATGGTAATTTGCTGCAAACCAACAGCTCCCGACTCCACACTAAAGGTCATTTAATGATTCCGCAGCGGGACAGAAATACAGGTACGGCTGGATTTGGGAGGGTTTGCTTCGTTTTGTACATCAGTTATTTGCAAGTGCTGGGACAATTAGCAGCACCAGCTTCAGAACTTTACCCCAGAAAGATGCACTCCAAGCTGGCTCAGAGATTCAGAGCCCAGCAACCCAATTCTTTGCTCAGAGAGGTTGTGGCATCTCCAAAAACCAGGAAATGCCTCAGAAAAGCTGGCCTTGGCATGGGAGAAGGGTGTGCTCTGGGTGACCACCAGTCCTGGGCAAAATGGCACGTCTCGGAGCTCTTTTCAGGTGCCAGGGCATCAGGAGTTGTGAGGGACTGAGAAAGGGGACAGAGCAGACTCAGAGGCTGAGGGCAGGACAGGCAGCGCTGACACCATCCACCTCATCAAGGAGCTGCTGAGATCCGAGCTGGGACCAGACGTGGCTGAACGTGGGAAGGACGAAGGCGGTTTCTCCTGTGCCTCTCCTGCAGCTCCCTCTGAGCCACACCAGCCAAAGTTAAACTCTCAAGGTGCTTCCAAGCACGTCCTGTGCCATTCACACCAATTACAGGGCTGCTGCCCAGTCTGCCCTCCAGTTTGGAGCTTAATGTGAAACAGGAGGAGCCTTAATATCTCTGTATGAGGAAACGGGTATTTAACCTAATTTTTCCAAATCCTAATTGCATCCTTATTCTTCCTAATACCCAGCTAATAAATGAGGCATTTCAGATTTCACACTGGCATTTCAGCACACCATAAAAAAAATAGATAACAGATTAAGCAACCATTAGATATATTGTTCATTCTCAGCCAATGCAACTCAGATGTCACATTTCACAGATGGGTTTAGCAATTGATGTTCTGTGCAGCAGGAGCAGCAGGGTGGGCTGATTAAACCAGAGTAACAACATAATTGGAAGCTGATTCTTCTGTTTTATTGTAGTAAGTCTGAGCTGGTTCATGCTCTCTCCTTTCTGTCACCAGTGCATCTTTTCAGATGGAAGGAATTCTGTTACAGCAACTGCATCCCCAGAACAGATCTAACTCTGGGCAAAGAGGTGACATTTAAGGCCACAAGCACTGGGGTGTTTGTGTTGAACTCTGCTCCCTCATGTCTCCATTAAAGAATGAACCACTGACAGATGAAAATATTTATGGTTTCCATAAAGCTTGCTTCATTTTTCATCCTGTCACGGATGAAACATTTTCCTAATGTCTTTTACATCAAAGAAATAATTTTTGCATGTGGTATCATCCAATCTGCTTTCCATTCCCAATCTCCATCCCCTTAGAAAGCTGAACACTAATTGGTATTCAATGAATAAATTGTCATTACTTTTATTAATTATATGACATTGTTCAACAGCCAAGATAAGGGAATTACTGTTCTTGATACCAAACAGGGATGGCTGAGCTTGTCAGGGGAGAGGGGCTGAGAGGAACAGTCAAACAACCCCAGGAGTGATGCTCCACCAGCAAGAGATGCCCTTTACCAGCACTTCTGAGCTCTGAACTCTGCTTGCAGCCCCAGCAGGACAATAACACGTCCCTATGGTGGGTGAGGCACATCCTGGCTCCACTCCTGTCCTGGCACTGCCCATCACACCTACGGACACACACATGTGTATCATGGCCGGGTCAGCAAACAGCACTGACTGGGGTCACCAGTGAGCTTCGACAACACACAGCCAGGAGTTCCCAAAGATTAAGTTAATCTGGATATTGGTGTCTGATTCAGAAAAGCAAGAACAGGCTGCTTCAGCTCCTGCATGGGCAGGATTTATTTGTTTAGGGGCTGCCAAGACGATAGAGAAGCCAGAATGTATCTGAAAAGAGGTTCAGGCGAGAAGGGCAGGATGTGGGTGATGGCAGCAGCAGCCATGGGTCGGGACCGAGGGTCCCTCGCCCCCGGGGTCCTGATACAACAGGCTGGGGCCAGCATCAAACACCCCTGGCCACAGGCACCCCCTTCAGTTACACACATCCTGCCAGGGAGCCCAAGGGCTGCGGGGTGACAGCTCCTGCAGCTCCCCAGGAGCTTTTGGCATAGCTTGGAGCAGAACTTGCCCTCAAGTCCAGTGCTTGTCCACGTTGGACAAACATTTCCTTTCTTTTTTACAGCACCAGTCAGAAACAGCACACACCAGCTCTCATTTCCCACTCTCCATCATACAAAAATCAGCACGTGCTTTAATACCTACAGACCTCCAGGACAAACCCCTCTCACCGATGATGTGGCACTGCAGCAGTCTCAGACAACTCCGGCACAGCCCACCCTGGTGCAACCCTCAGACCATCGGGAGCACAGCAAAAGCAACAAGACCTGGACGATGGCTGGTGCTTAAATGCTGCAGTACCAGGGCTTCCCCCTGCCACCCTACTGGCTCCAGAGTTCACTTCAGTGGGCATGAGAAACCCCCATGTGATCAGAGCAGGACAAACCCCACACAGGACAGGACCCTCCTCACGCTGCAACTAATCACAGTTCAATTCCCTCTACCCGTTTCCACAGAACCAGTGAAAAACAGCCAATTTAATAAGAGTTTGATTTACCTCCACTCGGTCAGTCCCCAGATATCAAGGACAGTATAATCCATTTGATTGAAAACTGGTTGGGACCTTCTCTGCAGCTGCGGGAGAGCAGTGGGACAGAGATACCTGCATCCCCCGGGGGCTGGATGGCCCCCCAGAGATGGACATCCCATCCAGAGATGTCAGAACAACGGGGAGGAGAAGGGGAGAGAGAGAGAAAGAACTTGTAGGGTTCCTTTTGTTGTGTTTTTCTTTTTTTCGCTTCTTTAGAGGATCAGACTTAGAGAAGGACAAATCTGCACGGCCCAATTCCCAGTGGCACATTTCAGTTTGGAGCCCAGAGATGAACAGGCCACAGTGGTGAGAATTGTTACAATAACATTAAAAATTCACCAGAACTCATTATCCTAAGTTTAATCGCTCCCTCTGAAATTCTGTCAGGCTCATTATGTTGATTCCCTTTCTGACATGGTTTAAGCCCCTCCAGAGAGCAGCTGTACAATAGCAATAATAATGATTAAATTGCTGTCTAAAGCGACACTGGACATCAAAAATAAGTAGACTAAATTCACACTTACAGCCACTTTTTCAAGAAAATTATCCTCGTACCCAGATGGTAGAGCTTATGGTAAGTCCTTATGGAGTTAACTAAGCACAAGCTCCCGGAGGAAATTCAGTCTGAGCCTTACGCAGGGAGCCCTCTGAAGGGCCTGCATCACGGCCGTGGTGGAGGCCAGGCAAAACCTGCTTTTTAGCAAACACAAGTTATCAGAAAGGCTTTCAAGTAAAGCTGAAGCACTCACAAATCCACACTAAAGGCAGGAAATATTTGTAGTCCAAGAGCCAAAGATGGGAGTACTTTTTAAGCAGCTGCACAGTGGAGCAAGCGCACGAAGACTCGCCTGCGCGGATCCAGAGCATCCCCTGAGCAGCGTCCCCTCAGTCAGGGCTCCTTCCCTGCTCAGGAGTCCACAGGGACCAGAGGGGCTCAAACCACTGCAATTATCTTTGTGTTTCTGCATTTCTTGGTCCCAGGGAGGAGGAAAATCATGGAAACCGATACAGGCTGAGCAGAACGTTCCTGACATGGATCTTCTCCACTCCGTGAGACATCAGAAGATTTTAGCAGAGGAAAAGAAGTACCCAACTTTCCTGCCCCCCCACCCCAGGAAAGCAGAAAGCTGACATTTCATCCAAAAGTGTTACAATCTCTGGCTTTGGGAACCCGCAGTCTCCTGCCATCGCAGGGCTCTGGCCCTGCTCTCTGCCCACTGCCCCCCAAGGCCACCAGCTCCAGACCCTGGTCTGCACAGATGAACCCCAGCGAGCTGGTCAGGGACCTGCTGCTTCCACGGGGACTTCGAGTGCAGAGGGAGGCTTTTTGAATCATCGCAGGTTTCAGACCTGGGGGGGTAGTGCAATTCAGTGACATATTTTGCAAGTCACATTTGACAGGACTCTTATATTTCTCAGAGGACTGTACCGTCAGGCAACACACAAATGTTATGCATTTAAACAGTCTGCTTTGCAATAACACACCCATTCAAGTTGGCTTTATTACACTTCAATGTATTGCACATATTCAGCTTGATTTTCCTCTCACAAGGTTGCATAAATACAGAACCCAATTATTGCGTATCTTAATCCCACTGCCCAAGCACCCACCAGGTGTGGCCATTTCAGCAAAACTCCTCTGCACAAAAGCACAAGGAGAACACCCCTCGACAGAATCCCAGAACTAACAGGAAGATGCCATTTCCACCATGAAGCAGATTCCTCGGGCAAGAAAAGCCCATCCATACCCCCATCCTCACCAGCAATGGCCCCTTGGTGCCCAGTGCTCCTCCCATGCACACCCCATGTCACTTTGGGAAACAGCATCTGCCACATCCCAGAGGTCCCACCACCTCCAACTCTTCTCCCTGCTCTGCTGCTGCTTTCCCACAGCTGAGCCCAGCCTGGTCCCTCGTGCAGCCATGTCCCTTTCCCAACCCGGAAGCCAACAGCCAACAAACACCAGTTTGTGCAAACCACCCACACACCAGTTTCACTCTGCTGGTCACCAGGCTCCACCTTATCAAACAATGATAAACCTGGATTTACTTCATCTTAGCATTAGGAAAAGAAAATGCCAGAGGAAATACGGTGATTGTTAATGGAAGGGCAGGACTGAGATGCTCCATGGCTTTATCAGAAGGCACCAAGTCAGAAAGATGATGGACCTTGGATCAAAGGGAAATCAGAGTTTGGCCCGATGGATGCCATTACCTTGGGGGGTTCCAGAGGAATTCCCCACACCCCAGGCCAGAGGCATTGCACATGCAATAACAACAGCCAGCAGGATGGATATGAAACAGGACTTTTACAACAAGCTGTAACTTTTCCATGAGGCACCCAGGGCCATCAGGCAGGAGCAGAGACATGGCCAGAGAGACCGTGGGAAACTTGCCAAGGACCAGCAGGAAGATGTAACTCACCTCTGCCTCTGCTCCACCCTTGAGGAAAACAGATCCCCACTTGGGAGACTATGGAATAATGCAAAAGAAGACTCCTCGCCCCAGACAGGAGCTCAGCAGTCACCCCACTGAGCTCACAGCCTCTGCACAGGATGCCCCACACTCCCACCAGCCGCCCCATCACCAAGGAGCTGGGCACAGCCACCTCCAGCCCCTCTTCACTTCCCTGGGAGTCCCTCCCAGGCTCCAGGTGCTCCATTTTGGGCAACCAAGGAGAAGGGAGAGGCCTCAGCAACGGGGCTTTGGGGAGGCTCAGCCCCTGCAAACAAATGCTACCAGCTGGGAAACATCAGCAGAGCCTTTGAGTGCACCCAGGGTCCTGTCCCAGGACAGGAGGGACTGGAGTCCCCCCAAACCATCTGTATTTGTCAGCTGTATCAGTAGCCCTAAAAAAAGAATTGTTTCCCCCCTTCAAAATTTCTGATCTTACACCGTTACTTCAAAAGTATCACCACAGAGAGACACCCACATTTAAGAATACACCCTAAGGCACATCTAAAGCCTGATCCTCTTTTCAATAACAGGCGCCACTGTGATTAGTTAGATTTAATCACATACTCTTAATTAAAACATGGGTCAGACTTTTCTTGAGGACAAGTAATGTAAGCATGGGCTTACTTTTTGGAGGGGAGAGGTTTAAATAGAGCTATATATAGGTGAATATCATCAACAAGATTTGTAATTGATTCTAGCAACTCGTTAACTGTAGGACTGAAATCACTGGAGCTTCACTTGTTTATGAGACCTATGGATGTGTGTCCATTTACTTACTAAAGTCTGTAAATCATGCCATGGTTTATTATGTGGTATAATTACTAATGCAGAGACATGGCCATCAGAGCTGGAAAGAACCAGAACAACACTTTAACTGAAATTCCACTTCAGTGCCCTGGAGTTAAGTGGGACATAAACAATATAGAAAATTTGTGCTGATTTCTCCCTATCAGTATTTCCACTGGGAATCCGTAAATCTGCCCTTCAGCCGCCCTGGTAAGTCATGGTTAAAAGAGAAGAGAACCTGAGTTAGATCTGGTCTGTGCCACATGCTCAGCTTTGAAGTATGTGGGGTATGTCCCAGCGTGCATCACTGAATAAACCAAAACTGAACTGAAAACTTAGTCTGAATTATTATTAACAAGCACTGCACTATTTTAATTGGCCCCCTGATGAATACTGGCCTGAGAGCAGGGACAACAAATTGCCCTACTGTGTGAAATTTCTGTTTTGAATCCAACAGCAAAAAAAGCCCCCCAAAACACAAAACCCACCAAAGTGTGTAATATTGTCTCAGAGCACATGGGGAGAGCTGACAGCACCACGGCTCTTCAGTCCCTGTCAGCTCCACTGATGCCAACTCCAGCCAGCCCCCACAGCTCACGTGGAGAAATGAAGTCATTCATCATTTTCTATTAGAAAGGAAAAGCTTGATGAGCAAGCTGTAATTAAGTAAAGTGTTTCTGAGAAGATGTTCAGCTTTGAATTTCACACAAAAAAGAAAAAATCAAAACAAAAGAAAATAAACCAAAAAACCTCCAACACTGTCACTAAACCAGCAACGTTTATTTTCTAGCCTGGGTGAGTAAAAGGGGTTTTTTCCATTAATTTTTCCAGCAGAAAGTGGCATTTGTGGGCCTTCCCTTGTGCAGCACCGTCCTGGTCGAAGGCCCAAGGTCCATCTGTCAGCCTGGTCTTGGTAAATTTGGCTGAAACCACGACAGGCATCAAGACCTGGGCATTACCCAAAGGCAGCAGTTTGCAGGGCAGAGGGAGTTCTCCCTGTGCAGAGCTGCAACGGCCCCTCTCTGTGAGCATGTCCCTGCGGTGACACCTCACTCGGGCTAAAACTGCTCCCGGCAGAGCCCTCATCCAGGCGGGACCAAGCACAGGGCAGCATCGCCCCGACTGTGGTCTACAAATAGGTATCTTTCATCTGGTCTCTTACAGTGCAGAAGAGCTTCTACACTTGGGGCACATTTCCTCACACTTTCTGGACAGAGACATCTATGTACATCCAGCCATATTCAAGCAGTACTCCTCCCAAAATAACTGGTTCTAGGAGCTTAGTCTGAGGAGAGCCCACACCAAGGAGAAGTGCTCACTGGGTGCACTCAGTCAGAGACCCCAGTGGGACCCTGCAGAGCCCGGCTGGATGTGGCACCTTGTGCTGGATCTGAGATTTCCAGCATCACCTGGAAGTCAACCGAGCATGAAAAAAGAGTCAAGCTCCATCAGCGCTGTTGCCACCCCCTATTCATCAGGAACAAAGAGCACAGGCATTGAGATTCCAGGCTGGTTCTACACACAGAGGGCTGTCTTTTTAGTATGTCACATTTAGGCAAGAGAACAGATTCTGGCTGTAAAAAAGTACCCTTGGAACCCGCTTTTATAGTTCTTACTTGAAATACTTCTAAACAGCCCTCTCATCACATGCATTTAAACAACTCCAGCCTCAGGAGCGTAATAAGCTATAGCAAATTTGCTGACCTTTCTGGAGCATAAATGCAAGTCTTACATGCAGGTCACAATCTAATGAGTTCACAGACAACAAAGCCCCCAAATGCAAGGGGAATCAATGCTAATTACAGTGGGGAATCCCAGTGTCTCCACTGCAGCTGTAGTGACACTAACCTGCAACCAACAACCTTCCACATCCTGATTTTAAGGTCAGCACCAGCACAGAACCTTGATGTGACACATTTCCCTCTGCCCTGGGATGTGCACCCACGGGGCGAGAACATCCCCCACTCCCTGCTGCAACAAAAGAAAACCCAGATTCATGAATATTTAGCAAGTTCTCATACTCTTATTCATGACAGATGTATTTTGGATTTAAAAGAATGTCAAAACCATTCACCGCAATTCTCCTGTGCCACCAGAGCAGGCCCTTTCCAGGAGCAGTCAGCTTTGTGGCTCCAGCCCGTGACCAATTCCTGAGGAATTGGGGCTGGAACCGTTCAGAGAGGAAAACGGTGACTGTTCAGACATCTTTGATTTGAAGACTTTTCAATTACATTTATCTTTGGTCTTTGAGGTTGTCTGCATCTGCCATCTACCTGCCACCTGATCAAGTATTTCTTAAACTCCATCCCCATTATTTCTTTAAAAGAATTACCAAGACAAAAGAATTATATGGAACCAAAAATACCACCTAAAGAAGAAGAGATGACCCACCGGAGCATCCCTGCAGACGGGCTGGCTCTGGGACCGATGGGGCAGAGAGCAGAGCCCCGTGCCGGGTGCGGTGCAGGGACAGGGAGGGACAGGTGTCCCCAGCTGGACAACGGGGGTCCACAGCCTCCTCCCGGGCGTCCTGGAGCCTCTGCTCTTCCAGTATCACCCACTGGGTCAGAGCGAGCCACAGGCAAGGGGAAGGCTCCCAGGTCCCAGGACGGGGGTACCCCATGCCTAGGGAGGGTCTCTAGGCTCCCTCCCCTCACACTGCCACAGTCCCCTCATCCATGGGGAGTCCTTCTCCACCCATCACTGGGGATACAGGGCTGGGGCTGCCAGAAAAGCCGTATGAGGGACAGGGAGGTACATAAAATGCTCCGTTAGTGAATTTAATGCCTAGTGATAAAACGTTTTATCCATTCTGGAGGACAATATTTAAACAGATGCTATTAGTGGTTGTATTTCAAAAGTCAATGGGGCTAAATAAATCTAACATTTACTTCTACTAAAAACATTATGAGGCCAAGCTCTTTTTTCTTTAGGTGTTCAATTAAGCAAAAACACATAGATCTCCCACAGAATTTAAGACTGCCATGAACAGGAAAGCTTTTTGGTTAAGCTTTCATCTCTTCATGTAAAGAACTAAATTGATGATTTTTAAATAATTTACATCCCAGAAGTAGTATTAAAAAAATGTCCCAAATGGAGCTAAAAGCATCGTAAATATAATTTCCTGTCAGATTATATGAAATACTCTGATGAATGAATAGTTCCTAAAAGGACACTAAGTGTGGATTTGGAAGGTCTCACTCCAGGTCTCTGAAAATGCCAGCTTCGAGTCGTGAGCCATTTGACTTCATTTTCGCTTGTCTTGATCAAGCCCTTTGAGATAAACAGGAATAAGTGTGCGCTTGGTTTTGTCCTTCTCTGATTTATTACATCGATCTTGATGTTTTGAAGAGCCTGATCCATCCAAGAAGCAAAGGAAACCAGTCACCAGCCCAGACTTTGGGGAAGGGGCGGGAATGATGACTGTTCACAGGCTGATGAGCACGTTGGCAGTTTGGCAATGAATGCAAATGTCTTTTATTTTCCTTTGGGAGTGAGTGTGTGTGGGAGAGGAGGAGGCAAGGAGTTGGTGTTATCACTGCTGTTATAAGGCTGGATGAAGACCACCACCTGCCCATCATCTCTTTCCAAATCCCTTTTGCTTCTCAAAGGTGACTGGCATGTCACAGCCTCCTGGTGCCCATCTCAATAAAATATTAATGCACCCAAAGATTCAGAGGGCAGCAACCAGCCAGAACAGAGAATCACAAGTGAAAAGCAAATGGGCAGAACAAAACCCGGTAACGAGCGCTGGGTTCTGAACTGGCTGTTCGAGGAGGCAGTGAGCACACATTCAGCTCGGGATGCGAGTGATCCTTTTCTGTTATCAATGCAATATTTATCAGCACCGACTCCTCTCTGTGAGGTTTCTGCAGCTCTGGTTTCATACCAAGCTCCTCATCATGGCGTCTCGGGCTCTGTACCTGGCCATCCCTGTCCCCGTGCCCATGCACTGCTCCGGGGGCCTGGCCCCGTCCTTCCATGGCTCCCCCATGTCACAGAATCCCCTCCTGTAAACAGCCCGTGTCTCGGGATGGTTTTAATCACTGATCTAAAAATAAGACGGGCAATTTTCTTGCCTCATTCATCTTAAGCATTCTGAATATTCACTTGGCTTGACTAATACATGACTACATGACTGAGATTTTTCCTTCCGCTCCCAACCGAACGTGGGGAATAGTGATGAATGGTTGACACTCACGTGGACAAAAGGCAGCTCCGGTGAAGGGACTGTGAGCAGATGCCCCGGATGCCTGCTCTGGAGGAGATGTTATTGGTGTGGAACCACAACTCAGTGATGGTGCTGAGGGTACAGAGATCTTCAAGTCTTTTGTCCCATCCTGTAACACAAAAGGAAGGGAGGGAAACTAAATGCTAACAATTATGATTATTATCAAGAATAGTAATCCTAGGGATGTCTGCAGTGCTGCTCAGGGCAGAAGCAAAGGCCACCCCTGCCTAAAGAATGACACCCAGCCAGGTCTGACAGAGAAGGATAGAGGGGCTGGGGGACTGCAGTGGGGCTGAAGGGGACACAAGCGAACACGCGTGGATGAGGAAAGGTCCGTTTGGTGGGTGCTCTGCAAGGTGTAATCACAGCTCCTGGCAGGGGTGAAGATCAGGTGAGCACCCTCCTTCCTCCAGCCCGATTCCCACCAATGCACTCCAGCACAAGATGGCATTTGCTGTAAGCATTTGGGTTTTTTTTTAACATACACAGCTGTGAAAACTAGGCTAGATTCAGTAAAGAGGTTGTGCTGGATGTCACTTTCCCTTGCCTCGGGAAATAATTCTGACAACTGTTTATAAATGTGTGAGTAGTGCTTACTTTTGTAGTGCAGCACTACCTTCTGAAAGAATATTGATGTAGCTCAAATTATACCTGTTTTTAATTGTGTTATGGAACAGCATTCTTGGTTTATGTATTGGCATTTTTTGATGCGTAGGGACTTTTTATAGATTTGTTGTTGTTAATCACAGTGAAAGTCCAAATAAATAAATAATGAAAGGAAGCTATCGAGGAGGTTTTTCTTCTACAATTAATTCTAGAAAAACTCTTTTCCCTTATCCCACTTCACCTTCTTTGAGAGTTTGAGGCAGATTTCACAAGCACAGGCATCTCCAAAGAGGGGAACATGGCAAAGGGAAGGCAATAAACAGAAGACAAACCATTGCCCAGTAACACCACAGAAACCCACTCCCCCACCTCTCAGCCAAAGCTTGGAGCCCAGCATTTCCAAAGGGAGCCCCATCCTGCAGGACTGTGGGGCACAATGTACCCTCACGGCTCAGCCCTGAAATGTCCCCAAGGAGCCAAGGCAGGTCTAGGCACCTGGACCCTCTCACAGGTAGCCCCAGGCCACAAAGGATGCCCTTCAGGACCTGCTCAGTGCTGAGACTCAGAAGGCACAGGAACACCTGGAGTCAGTTGTATTTCTGGTCCCAGCACTGGGCTGACTCCTGAGGGTGGGCAGCTCTCCCTCCAGCACCTCATTAATCTTGGTGCCTGGCTCATTGCCTTTGCTGTGACACCTCAAATTTGGGATGGGGCTCAGAGGTGTGCTCTCTGCAGGGTGAGCCATCGCTTCTGCTGCAGCCGTGTGTGTTTCCAGGTGATGAGCCTGCAGTGGTGAAATAAACAGTGACAGTCCATGTCCAGTGTTGTTAAGACACTATCATTTAAATTTTTAAACAGATAGAGTTGGCACAAATTGAACACAGCTCTTCAGATGCACTAAAAGGCGTTAGCACGACTGTGACCCCTGAGCCCAGGACACAGCGCTGTCCTTACAAACAGAAGGGATGACCCAGCATCTCCCACCGCTGCCAGCGATCTGGGTCCTGCTGGGAAGGGGCTGTGCATCTGCACCGATGCTGCAACCCCTGCTGCCTGCACAGGGAAGGACCCTGGGTGGCTCCACCAGCCTCCCCAGGCCACCAGTCACCCCACAGTGACCCTGCACCCCGTCCCCATCCCCGCGGGATTCACTCACTGATGAGTGAGACTCTACGGACACAGGGACCAAGGCAACGCTGTCTCGATGTCCCACACCCTGTGACTACTGGGGTTACACCATCCACACAGAGCTCTGCAGAACCACAGCCGTGGGGATGCCGACAGCCTGCCCAGCTCTCTCTGAGCTGGCCAACACCATTAGATGTGACGCTGCTGGTGGCACAGACAGACACCCCACCACTACTTGCTTGTGCCGGTAACACGGCTGGCCTTCTCATCTGCTGCTCAGTGACATCCTCTTCTAAACACTGGGCTGAAATTCAAAACAGCAGCAACAGCGTTTGATGTTTTCAGAGGCAGGAAGAGTGCCATTTGGACAGCCAAGGAACATTAAAGCTTGCAGAACTATCATTAAAACCTGAAAAACCTGCCTTGGCATGAAAATATCAAGCAGACCTTCTCACTGCTCTGATGATAACGGTTTATATTTCATTACACCAGTGAACTCTGATTATTTTGCAGAGCCACTTCTCCATCCCTGGCAATTTAATGGGTGTGAGAATCCATGCCCTTGTGCATACAATCTGGAAAGTTTCTAATTTGCTAATCAAGGGATCAGGACAGAGAGATCATCTTCCTGGTGTTTATTAGCAGCATCGTAAAAGTACTTGTGTGGAAGATGTCCCGATACTGATGCCATGCAAAAACTCAAGATTAGATAGAAAGATAGAAATTAGTGACCAACTCTAGCTCTGTCCTGTGCCTTTGGGAGGAACTGCTCTGTGTGTGCCATACAAAGGCTGTTCAGCTTCCCACCTATCCCAGCACCGTGACAGAGGTGCTACGTGGGCAGAGCGTGAAGGTTAAAGCCCGGGCAGCCCCAGTGAGCGATGCAGGGACTTAGAGAGATGCCTCCTGCAGGTGCTGAGGTTGAAGAGGAACATCCACCAAACCAGGAGAGCCCAGAGCAGACAAACTCTTCATAGCACCGTCCTCCCTTCCACACTCACTCATCCTCCCCCGAGAGGGAGAAATACCTGACTGTCAGAAGAGGAAAGCTGAGCCAAGAGCAGAGGTAGGACAAACGCAGACGATACAGGGGGTGATCGCTTCTCCCCCTCAGACTGGAATCCAGAAACGATACCAGCTGAACCCCAAGGAGAGGAGGATGAAAGGGCTTGGCTCCTGGGCATGTGACAGCACTCCTCTTTGTGGGACCAGACGCCAGGAGAGAGAGCAGAGAAGAAAAGCAAAGCTGGAGCTGAAAGACTCTTTTTTTTTCTCTTTCTTTTTTTCTTTTTTTTTTTTTTTTTGAGAAAGAACAAAATGAAAATGATCCTGAAAGAACAACTGTTCCTTTCAAAGCCATTAGTTTGGGAAGCTGGCTGTAAAAGGGTACATTTTTGAAATGTGGCTGCGGTTACCAAGCAACAGCGGAGCCCCGGCTGCCAGCAGCGCCTCCGGATGCGGGAGGGCAGCGCGGGGGCCAGCCCCACAGACGCACCCCCTTACTGCAGCTGTACCCCCCCTGCCAGACACAGGGCTGAGCACCCTCCACTTCCCAGCCCCAGCCCCAGACACAAAGCTGAGCTGTGGAAGTAGCGAGGATGGAAATCCCACCGACGCACTTCGCTGGGCAGAGTCTGATGGAGGAACAGGGAGAAGAGGAAAATGTGAAATAAAGCTGGTAACTGCAGCAGAGGAGCTCTGGTTTTGTGTGGGTGTAACTATGAGCATCCTTACACATATAGTACTAAAACTAAGGGAAACGGCAAACAAAACTCTAAATTACACCATTCTCAATTGCATTGGACACACGAAGAGTAACTCCAGACAAGGGTATCATTACATTTACCTAATCCATGAACTGTTTTGTTACCTCCACTGCTGTTTTAAATGAGAATTAGGCACAACATGTGCTTAATTTAGGCTATGAGTTGAGCTGCCAAAAATCTAAGCTTACATCCAAGCTGTACAAAGAGCTGAGGGGTCTTATCCCCCCCCATTTGGCCCCGGAACTCACATCCTCCCTCTGCCCCAACACCCCCCTGGCACTGTCCCCCAAAGTCCCATGCTGCACAGCCCAGTCTGGGCTTAAACCCCTCGGCTTCAGACATCAGCAGAAAGACAGTGATTACACGTCACACGAGAGGGATGAGGACACCAGTACGTCCATCTACATCTGCTCTGGTCATCACAGAGGAAATGAGGGGTGGGGACATAAAGCAGTGTCCGCACGACGCAGCGTCCCCTCCATGGTGCCCAGGACTCCCACCCACTGTGTGCCCACACGGGAAAACTGGTTTGGGGGTAACTGGGAAAAGAAACGTTTTGCTGAACTCTTCTGTTTCATTCTGTTAACTATCACTAACGGGGCAGTTATTATGTCCTTACAGAGGTGAAATAATGCTCTTCTCTCTTTGCGTGCCACCAGGCCACTGGGCAAAGAGGTTTCCAAGTCTCAGAACTCACTGTGAGCACTGCTGAACACCTCCTTGTTCCCATGTGACAAGATAAATCAACTTAGCACCCACTGTTCATTACTTCCCTATCGTTCATCTTCCTACATCTCCCCGTGACGCTGCCCTTGTCCTCCCTTCGTGCTCCCCAACTCCTTGGGTCCCCCTCCCATGGTTTGCCACGTGAGTGGTTTGTGATGCACTTGGAACTGGAGGGAGGGGGCAGCTTTTGCCACAGAAAAGCAAAGTGCCCAAGTGGGTAGTGCTGCCAGACAACCCCCCCAGTTCCTGGGCAGGGAGGACAGCAGACTAACTGGCGTGATGTGACCATTTCTCTCTCAAAGCCGGGAGGGGTGGTGAGTGCTGACTGCAGGACCCGCTCCCAGGGAGCACCTCACAGCACCCTGCTCTCATTTAACTCCGAGTGATCTCCTTGTGCAGGGTGTTCAGGGCTCACTAATTGTGGCTGTCAGTTCCTGGCAACGAATGACTGACCAGCACGGGACAAACCCCTGACTGATGCTCCAACAACCCCACTTGTCTCCACAGAACCCAGGAGGCTGCGAAGCTCCCTGAGAGGTGCTGGTGCTGTCTCATCAACTGGGCAGACACTGAAATCATTCAAATGTTTATGGCTCAGCTGACCTTCCATCAACTCGGGTTTATTATGGCCCAGTAAAAATAAAGAACAAGGCATTACTTGCACTTGTCAAAAGACCAAGCTTTCAAGCAAAAAACAAAAGCAGACTTTTTTATTGAAGACTTCAGCTGGTGTTGCTTTGTGATTACAACAGTGTAAGGTCTTATCATCCTCATCATCCCTTCACACCATCTGGCTGAGCAGCTCCAGAAACGCACCCCTGAAACCCAGCTCTGGGTGTGAATGGGAGGGGGGAGGCCGGGTCCCAGGCACACGGGGTGGTGCCGGACCCCCTCATACCTGAGGCAGCAGTGACACCAGGTGCTGGGGAATCACAGGGACACTGGCCTTTCTTCTCTGCAACCAACAGCTGCGTTTAAAAGATAATACCAGTCAAGAACATCAAAAGGCACCACTCAGAAAAATGCCAGTACTTTCAGCTAAATGTGTTTTCTGAGGCTGAAAACCACTCGGGAAGGAAGGACAAAAGCAGTAAGCTGATTTGGGCAAGGACTGTCCATCTCCCCTGAGCTCAGCACAAAGGGATCCCACCGTCAGACACACAATGCCAGGAAGGAATATACATTCAGGTTTCATTTGAAGGCACTTGAATAGCAGGAAGCGCTCGCTTCTCACGGCAACTGCAAACACATTTTCCTCTCCTCGTGTCCCTTCACAAGCCCTGGTGTTTGCACACTCAGACTGGGATGGTCTGAGCATGGAGACACAGCACAGCCAGGCACCACTGACCAGCTCCTCTGCACCCCCAGCTCCCCCAAGACACAGCCACCCCCACAGGGTAAAGCACTTCCACCGAGGCAGAGGGAGGTGGACACCAGGAACCAGCAGAAACACATGGGCACAGCAGAGAGGGCTTGTGACCGGAAGCGCTGAACACATTTTGAGGCCAAAAAGAACGAAGACTGCTTAGTCCAGCTCCCTACAGAATACAGACCATTAAATACTGGGTACCATCCATCACAGCTGTGTCCTGCAGTCGTGCCATGCCACAGACCACCTCTTATGGCCGAGGTCATCACTCCCACCATCACAAATCACCTCAAAGATTACAGGTACATAAAACCGTTTCTGCACACATATTGCAATGTGTTTGATCCATTGCTGGTCACAAGCACCTCCGTGGTCTCTGGGTCCCAATCCATGAGTGGTGCTTTTACCAAATGTACCTTCAGCAGCAACTGGAACTTGGCTGCTTCGTACTTGGGAACAATCCCTTTGCATCACCATCCTCTCTTACCCGTCAGCTCGAATGATACCCTCCATTTAGCTGCTTTTGCAGGAAGTTGTAAGCACAACAACCAGCAGAGATCAGCAAAATGGTGACTTTTTTTACTGCAAAACTAACAATCAATTCTGCCTCAGAACTCATGTTCACGTGCCAATCCACTCTGCTCGATGCCAGCGCTGATGCCACACCCACCCTGTCCCCTGACAGTGCCCACCTCTTGTTCCAGGGTAGAAAAGCCATCTCATCTGATGTGGTTCCACCGGCTGCATCCCCATTCCCAGGGATGTGAAACCCACCCCCCAGCACTGTCTCCTGCAGCCGGACGTGCCACGGCCACCTGGGGAGCTGGATCTTCCTCAAAAAATATTGAAATATCCCTGGAACTTACAGGAGTGTAAATGACACACGACAAAACCTGTAACACAACATAATGTACACCTGAAGTGGGGCAACGGCAGCGAGTTCTCGGTGCCTGAAATGGGAAAAGCCCCGCACAAGAGCTCCCCGCTCCCCCCGGGTGCCAGGATCCCTCCACCCACTCCCTTCAAAGCAGAACCTGCATCGGGGGCTGCTCTCCACAGACCTTTTCCACTGACCGTGGGACCCCCCCAGTCCACATGCCAGGGAACAGTCACCAGCAGCGAGGGGCCACGCAGCTCAATGACACGCTGTGCAGACCCCCACTTCTCGGTTACTTTGATGCTCCCGTTCACCAGTTTCTGTGATTTCTGTACCTTACAGGTGAGAAACAAAATCTCAATAACCTTTAGGCCAGCGACATCCTGACCAAAACTCATCTTGCCTACCCGTTCCTTTTTCACAGCATACTTCAGCCTTTAATAAACTGGAGTCGAGCAGCAGGAACAGCTTTAGACACAGAAATCCTTAATGATGCTGAAAGTTTGCTTTTACCTGTCAAATCCCTCCTGAATTTGGAAATTAACTCAGCTTGCCTTTATTACATTTCTTTGATTTTCAAATGTTATTTTGCCTCCACTTAGACACTAGGAACATGCTCAAGACCCTTATCTATGTTAGCCTTTTTGTTCATTTATCTTTTAAAGGGCTGTTTGCTCAAGCACTCGTTATTGGGAACGGTCTCTGTCCTTTCAGACTCCCCAAAAAGTGCAAAGTGAAATCAGCTGCTTCCCAAGCTCGGCGCTGCCTGAGCAGCAACCAGAGCAGGACAGAGGGACCTGGAGGCTGCCGACCCTGATGGGTGGTTTCTGCTGCACCTTCCCCACCCCATCCTTACCCAGCTCATTCCCAGCAGCATCGCTCCTTACAAAGCACCAGGATCACCGTGCTGATGGCACCGGTTCAGCCTCCACAGCTAAAGCAAACCCGAGACATCTCCAGAAGGCAAGATTCTTCACTGATCCGCCCAATCTTCAATAAATGCTCTGTGCCTGGCATTTGACATATCAGGTGCTCCAAAAGCATTGGGAGTTTTGCCAGTGATTGTATTAGACCTGATAGTTTTCCCTACGTTGTGCACAATATGGCATTTACGTTATCAAACGGGTCACTCTGAACAAAGAATGAGGACGTCAACCGCTGCGCTAAACAGCCATGTTGCTCAGTCATTTAATGAAATAACTGGAAATTATAGGTAGGCATTACACAGAAAGACTAATCCCTGAGTATTTAGGATTACTAAATAAAAAGGACACTAAACCTATTTGCTATATTTTCATTTATGAAACCACACACTCTTTTAGCTGTTTGTTCTTGAAACCACACTAGCAAAAGCTGTCACTTTCCTGAACTGATCCTTACTTCTGCAACTGAGCTTATTTTCTGAAGTGACTGAAGGTTTGAGTCATTTAGCACAAGAACTGCTCCCACAACAGGATTCTAAAAGCAATGCCACTCATTTCAACATTTCCGTGCTGTATTTTGTGCAACAACCAAGGAGAACCATCAAACAGAGAAGGAAAGTGCTGGGGGTTTTACTGAGACACAGAATGGCTCCAGCTGCCACTCACTCCAGGAAACGGCGGAGTTTACAACACGACCATAATGCAGACAGGCTTTATTTCCCTGGCTTTTGCCCCTTTTCTCTTAGTGTTATTATTATATAATTTTTCCATGTCTGCATCCTGCTCAGCTTTTCCTTTTCTTACCTCCTTCTTACACTGCTTTGGCCAAGTAAAACATCAGTTCGTCCTCTGAATCTACAACCTGATCCACTTCCCTCTTCACTACGGCATCTCACCTGCTGGACTTGTAAAAGCATACACCAATTTAATTCACCCGGCTTCACTGAGCCTTTGTGAGCCTTATACGGACAACCTCACTCCAATTTATGATGGCCTTGTTTTGTTTACTGAAACTGGGTTATTAATTCCCATCTTCACAGAACGGAGACCTCGTGGCTCCCAGGACTGACAGCATCACCCAGGCTAGGGAGGGGTTACTGGCCTCTTTCCGAGTCTCTCTGGCCAAGCTGAGCTGAGACAACAAAGCCACTTCAACGCTGTCCCCCTGCTTTAGCTCAGTTCAGCTGAGCCAGCGGAGCTTTGTGCGCAGAGGTCTCTGGGGTGCAGAGCCCCACGCCAGCTCCGGGGGGCCGGGGTGGCTGTGCCCCCCCACACTCCCACTGCGGCACTGGAAGGGCTTTAAGGTCCCTTCCAACCCGAGCCATTCTGTGCTTCTGTGATTCTGTGGCTTTGGCACCAAACCCTGCCACACCACGGGTGCAGGCACCGTGCTGCTGCTGCGCTGTGCAGAAAATGGGGGGTTTGGTACATTTTCAGCACCGTTTTTCTCACTGATAATGCTGAACTTCATTTCCTGCCACTGCTTCACCTGGGCAGATTCCTGTAATCCTATTGATTTAGGCCCCAACCCAGCATAACATTTAAAAATGTCATCACATTAAACATTTGATCAATTTAATTTCAGTAAAATTAAATTAATTGCAGACTTTTGCAGCCTTAAAGCTGTACACACACATAAAGGCTGGATGAGTTGCAATCCAACAGAAGTACAACTTCTCGGGGTGAGAACATCTCCAGACACCAGTACTGCAAAACCTGAACTGCAAAGTCTCAGGGTTCTCCATCGATCAAAATTCAATCACAGCCCCATCAATACACTAACTCCCAGAAAATATTTGTTAAGAGCAAAAGCATTTTAGTTGTTCATTTTCACATCTTACCAAGTCTGAAGGACCATCAGATTTATGAATGCTGTAACAGCTTGAAACTCTTCATACTTCCTTCCCGGATTTCTGTACATGAAAACTATTTGCAACTATTGCAAATTTGTTCATAGAAAGATCTTCTGCCAGCAACTGCCATTTTTTCCTCATAGCACGAGACAGGCGTATCTGGTGGCTGGATGGATTTGCAGTTGTCATTATGAGTGCACACGTTTAAACTCCAGCTCGGGAGCCCCAGCACACGTGCTCACGGCACCGGGCACAGGGAGGGACACACAGCACTGGGGGCACCCAGCTTGCCCGTGGCCACTGAGCCCTCGGGGGCAGAATGGGAAGGAAATGCCCAGGTCCCAGGCATCCCCCCTGGTGCCCGCCTGGCCTGCTCCCCGCACCCCTCAGACAGGCAGAGCCCCGGCAGCTGCAGGGGTGACAGGGTCAGGCACAAAGTGCCACGGCGGCCGTGGGACCAGGTGGTACCAGGTGCCAGAGCAGACCTGGGCTCTGCTCCCATGCACAGCCCCTGCACAGACTCACCTCCCCCTGGGGAACCGGGGGGTGATGGATCTGGCCCTCAACAAGCAACGAGCAGAAAGGCAAAAGCCCTTCATGCTGGTCTGACATTACTGCAAATATTTCCCACCTTCTGGAGCCAGAAGCAGAAGTTCCTGCATTTGTTTGCTTTTAAGACAAAACACAACAAGAAAAAACAGCCTTCAAAGAAGGAAAGAACAAGCAAACTGACAAACTGCAGTATCCAGGCACAGCACAGTTCACTTACACGGGTCCAAGACCTAACCCAGCGCAAACACAAAGATGGTCAAATCCACCCCTTGGTGCTGGCACCAACTAAATAAAGATTGAACCTTCCCAGCACCACTGGGCTATATTTTGCAAGGTGGTGAACAAGTGACATTAAGTTGATGGCTTCCTGCCTTTGCGTGCGTTTCTAACCCCCTTCTGGAGTGCTTTGAAATCAGCCAGCATGAGTGCAGAGGTCTGAAACCATCCAGGGATCCGGGTCTCTCTGCTCTAAACCGTGCGGAGGCTGGAAAGCCAAGAGCACTTCAGCAGCGTACGTTGGCTTCAGGAGGGCCAGACCCCCGCGGGGGTTGCATGGAGGGGTCTGGGCACCCAGCATCACCCACACCCATGGGGCTGGGCAGCACACAAGGGACACAGGATCGGTCCCCACGTTGGCACCCGTGGATCCTCTCAGATCCAAGACAAGCCCTGAGAGCTGCGTTCCCACCACCAGGCTGGGTCTGACACCACCGACCCACACTCCTCACCGCAGGGAGAATGGGGGTCACCCAAAACCACATCCCACTTTGGCTCCAGCAGACAAATCCCCACGGGTCTGATATATACATGCAAAGTCTGCGGGGTGCTTCAAACCCGCATGCAGTTACAAGTGTGCAGCCTACTCCCATTTAAATGCAGATGCTTTAAGAATAATTCTAAATGGATCAATCTCGCGGGGAAGCAGGAGCGGGCGGGTGCGGGAAGAGCCGGCAGGTCCTGAGGAAACTGCCTCCCAGCTCTCACGTTTATAAATAATTTACTCCCATCCACCTGTGCCCGGAATAACAATCCGCCGCCTGAAATCTCCGAGCCGGCGGCGGGAGCTGCCGGGGACCGGCTTTCCCGGGACCCTGCGGACCCGTCGGGAAGGGGCCCGGGTCTGCAGAGGGACCTGCCCCTGGCGGGACGCGGCTCCGCCGAGCGAACAGCGGAGCATCCGTTCAGCTGACCGCCTTCGCGCTCCGCCGGTTCCCGATCCGCCGGCGCAGCCACCCCCGCCTTTGGGCAGGCACCGGGAGCCACAGGGCGTGTGGGCAGGTCCGGGGACGCCGGTGGCCGCGGGAGGCTGCGGGGCGGCGAAGGGGCGGCCGTTCCGCCGCCGGCGGGAGCGTTATGAAACGCGCGGAGCGGCGGGGGCCGAGGCTGCGCCGTCCCCCCTTTGGCGCAGAGGCCACGAAGGGCTCCGTCACCGCCGGTGCCCCGGCTCCCTGAGCACCCCCCGTCCGTCCGTCCGTCGTCCCCCCCCCCGGCCAGGGGCCAGAGGCAGCCTCGGCGGGGCCGCGCCGGGCCGGGGCATCAGCATCCGCAGGGCCCGGCACGCCGCGGAGGCGGCGCGGAGGGGGCGCGGAGGATTAGGGCTGTGGGCGGCGAGGGGGGAGGCAGAGGAGGATTAGCGGGGAAGGGCAGAAGGAGCGGGATTTATCAGCTTTTCAGACATGCGTTACAGCTTTTTATAACGTTTCACTGGATCGCCTAGGACTCTGCCTGGCTGCAAGAGGAGTCCCTCCACCATCAAAGAAAGGTGAGTTTTATTTCCTCCTTCTCTCGTACAGTTGCATTATCTGCTTCTGCAAAGCTGTTTGTCAGCTGGCCCTGGTACGAGTCACAGCCAGAGAACTTTTTGCAGAGGCTGAGGTATTAACAATCATTGCAGTCTGAAGGGCTGTTTGATTTATTAAATTTATCCATGGCATCTAAGCAGACGAGGCTTAGCTGCATTATTTATAAAGATTGCAGCTTGCTCTCGAGATGCCCTTCTCTCAGCATCCACAAAACATTATACTTGAAAAGTAGGCACAGATGATGGGAGTGTGTTGGTGTCAGCCTGGCGAGGAAGCTGGGAATGCTGTTTCCCCAAACAGCTTCTGAAGCATCGTTGTGCTAAAGAAATAGACTCTAACAATTTTTAGTGGGTGGGTGTTGCAGGAATTTGGATGTTGAGGGGTTCATGAAAAGCACTTTCTAAATACCTGCAATTTAGTTACAGATCTGTGTGTTATTTCAATTCCAGTAGATTTCCTTGCACACAGGAAAAGATCTCATCTCTAGCTGCTGGGGGATGAGGCAAAAATCAATACGTGCTACGTTATTATTTTACAACAGTCTCTTCCAAAACTTCAGCCTGTGGCCACAGAACCATACTGGGGATCTGTGAAATTGCAGATAAAGCATCGTTTGCTGGGTGCTTGAGTTCTTAATATCAAAGGGAAATACATTATGCATGAATGGTTTATTATTGATCAAAATACTTTCTAGGATCAGGAATACTGTTTGCTGACAGGTCTGTGTTTCAGTGTGCGGTGACAGCAGATTGTACGTTACCTTTGGAGCGCACAGCCCCCCCTGTACAGAAAGTACACACACACACATACCTGTGTGTGCCTACACCTATCAAATGTAGGTGTCTATATGGCTGCATCTCTCCTCACGGGCATGGAATCAGTCCTCCTGATGACTGCTTTATCAGTGAGCTGGGTCACAAGTACTGGATTAATGGAAGAAATGCCCCATTGCCATGCTCTCTGGCTGTTTGGGCTGGCACTGGAACCCTTCCCGGACCCGCTGCCTCCTGCAGGCTCCTCTGCATCCCCCACCACGGGTTGACATGGTCCCCGCCAAAACTAGTGCCTGGATTTACACCTACACAGGCTAGAAAATCAGGGTCTAAAAAGTGGAATCTCTAGCGAAGGAGCTGCCACGACCAAATTACAGGAGTTAGTGCTGGCTCTCCAGGCTGCAGCTCTGCTCCATGGCATTACCTCTCCCCCCTAAAGCTGAATTCTCTGCCAGCTGTAAAACACTCCCCATGTTGTATACAGTGGATAGAATATATTTTTAATGTGCATTTTCAACTCAATTTGACTTGCTTATGGACTATAGAGCTTTTCTCCATCTTTCTGTTACCTCTGCATAAGTATTTTTTTCTGCTTTATCACCATTCCTCATTATTTAACAGTTTTAACATTATATCAGCATCAAAGATAACTTTGCAATGTGAATACAACTTGTAGCAAGCTCAATTCCAAGACAGCGTGGGAGGGAAGGAGAGGTGGGGTAGGAAACGGTGAATTTCCCAGAGAGCCCTCCCCAGCTGCAGTGTTCACCACCACAGCACGGGGAGAGATTCTGGTGCTTCTGCCTCCTTTCTCCTCTGCGGACAGACCTTACGCTGTGCTCGAAGTGACACTCGGAGCAGGACTTTGTCAGGAAAGAGTCGCTCACGAGCCAGGCGTACGCTCAGCGTCAGCACAGACCTCTGGAAAGTAAAACTTTGTGAGCTGAAAGAAGAGCTTCTTGGTTCTGAAAGCCCAGGGAGGGAGGACAGCTCTTTGAGGAGGGAAACTGGGTGACAGTGGGGCTCCAGGGGTCAGGACAGGCTACAGGTTCCTTCTCTTTGGACCCCAGTGTCTTACTGGGCACCTCATTACTTCGCAGAAAATCCCTTCATCTTGATGGGAAAGGGGTGGAAGAGTTAGCTTCTAGAAATATTTAAAAGCCAAATTATTCTCTAACTTGAAAAATTGGAGGTGGCTTGGGAAGAGACAGGGAAAAAGCCCCGTTATTGTATTTAGATATAAGCCCTCAGCAAGTTCTGCAGCAGCAGAACTGAGTGACATGGAGGTTTCCAACAGAGGGAGATGTGAGATGTGCCCAAGCAAAGAGGGCACTAACCCATGCCCTGCCTGGGCACCCTCCCTGGGGCACGGGGAACAGAACCTCGAGTTCCCCACTTGTGGGAAGGGCAGGGATGAGAAAACTGGAGAGCAAAGCCACTGCATGAGTGGCTGTGGAGCCAGGCAGCATGTCACCGCGCTGGGCTGGAGATACATGGGGGCTGTCCCCTGTCCTGCCCATGGGGACAGGGCTGCCATAACAGCCTGGAGGGCTCTCGGTGGGTGATAGCCCAGTGGGCTATTGGAGCAGGGCGGGGGAAACCCTGCCAGGGCCAGAGCTGGAGGGTGCTCCAGCCTCTCCATGGGAAGGCAAATGCCTGGGGAAGGGCAGGTTGTTGGGTCCTATCAGGGTACTGCCCTGTAACTGCCAGAAAAGCCAACCATCAGCTCATACTCCACAGACCCTATCTCATAGAAAAGCGCGTGTTTAAGATGGTGAAGGAAATGAATATTATAGTAACTCTTTGTCAAAACTTTCCTCTTTTTGGTGAAAGAATATCCTAGGAAGGTGACAGAATTGCACAATCACCTCTCTTTCTTGCCTTTGTGTAAATTCCTAAATTACATTGTTCAGTTAGTAAGAGGAGTCCACATAACACTTTCTTAAGGAGCTAGAAAAAGTAACAATGGATCTGAGCCAAAATCCATCAGCATCAACCGATGTCTTGATTTGAGCGGATTTTGGCGTAAGACAGCAGAGTACCAGATTTCTTCTAAGCTTTACTTGTAGCACGTGCTGCTTTCCACACAAATGTGATCCACAGTTTCATTTTTCTCTCTTATCCCATGATTTGGAAACTGGGAAAATGTGAAACTTCTCTGTTGATTCCACTCAGTGTGCGAGGGGAGAGCTCAGACATCTCCCCTTTGTCGTCTTTTTAACCTTTCTCAAAACCCGAGAGACAGCTCTGGCCACCTACAAAAGTTGGGCTGCCAGAAGCCCTCGCCATGGGCCACCTCGGGACTGGCAGATGCTCAGGGTTCCTCAGGGTGCTTTTACCCATCGAAATGAAGGCAACTGCAGATATTTGACAGGGTCCCAACACTATGTTTGCAGCTTCTCAAGAGATTTCCCTCCAGCCTACATTCATACACTACGGTGCTGGCCTTGACTTTCCAAAGAGCCTCAAGGAAATGACAGTGGATCCCCAAACGAAGGGCTGTGAGCCAGGACCTTCCACTGGGTCCTGACTGACTGCAGTTGTCCTCAAGGAAAGCTGAGGAAAGAAAGGAGAAATGTGGAAGAGGGATGGATTTTTCTAAAAATAGTGTTCACGAGTCCAATTCCCTTCAGTTTACAATAGAAAACATAGTCTTGCTTCTGTGCCAAGAACTCTGAATTTGCAAAATCCTGCTGGTCTTTAGACAAGATCCACTATCGATGAGCTACAGCCATCAGTGTTGTATTGACCCACATTTCTGCATTGAGCAGCCTATTAAGGAACAGCCCTCAGCCAAGCAACTCTTCATCTCCAAGTCCAGGGCTGTTCTTCAGTGTATTCAGCCTTAACTGCCTTTCATAGCACCCCTGACACTATTCAGTCACCCCTTAAAAATTCTGTAACGGCTCCTTGAGCTTGGAAGTCACAGAAAAGCAAAGCAGCTTCTCTGCAGGTGCCAGCAGGACCATGCCCTGTCCGAGTGTGGCAGGTTCAGGCAGAACCCCTGGGAGAGCATCCCTGAGAGCCGGCACCGAGCACTGAACCCTGAGGGCACCTAAATTAATGATTAACCCACCCACAACAAGGTTGGGAGGATTTCCCAGCACTGGAACCAGGTCTGAAATGCGGCCAGCAGCTGGCAAAGCCACTGGTGGTCAAGGCATGGCAGATCTGGAGGGACCTGTCTTCTAAGATGTTGTCTTTCCCAGAGACAGTGACAGGAATCGCAGCATCGTCCAGTTTAGGAAATAGATCAAAACAGATTCATGTTTTGAGGCTCTGGGATTTCAGGGAAGATGCATGTTTCTGCTCTGCGCTCAGTCCTGCAGGTATATATAGCGCTCAAAAAAACCCCCTCAAACTATCTTTTCTAATGACATTTCCAGACAAAAATTTTCAGGCACAAACAGGTGAAACTGCTGCTCAAACAACTGAACAGTTACCTGACTTCTGAACAGTTAAAAATTCACCCAGCACTGCTGAAGTGAATAAATTCCTATTTTATAAAGTAAGACCACTCAATGCTTTTCTGAACCCCATCAAATTCTTGCCCTCAATAAGCAGGTACTTATCCATTTTACAAACCCACAGCCACCTTTTAGTGGCACAGGGGACCCTTCCCATGCTGAGGGAAGGGTCCCTTGCACCCAGCAGATTGTACCCCTCAACAACCCAGAGCGATCCTGGCCAGTGCTAATTATTTTCCCTTTTTTTTTGGTTGCAGCATTAACCCTTTCACTGTTCTCTTCACCTGGAGGTATCCTCCACTGTTCAACAGTTGTCATTACCCATCTCAAAGTCCTTTCAATTATAATGTTATGATTTTACTAACTAATTTTACCCTCAATTAATATGGTCCTAAACCCTCTTTGACTGTGAGAACTGATAAATAGGAACAGAAGATTCTATTCTTCTTCCATTTCACTTCATTCATTTTAAGTGAAACATATGAAAAAAACAAATGATACATTTTCTATTACCAGATACTAGTTCATATCCTCCTTTCTCTTTCCTTTTTAATATCATCAAAAGTGATGCACTTCAATTCTTTTAGGCATACTTTGATGATATTGCAATATGCAGTTTATGGAAAAATCAAATGACTTTTTTTATGTCAGCAGCACTCTCTGCTATTTCCCCACTAAAAAGCAACATTTAATTTTTGAGTTGCACATTTGCAGCAGTTGCTGTGGGCGGAGAGTCTGCTTATTTATTTGGTTGGTTTTTACTACAATGTACTGTCATGGCAACTGCACTGGGGGCGAATGCATCTGGAGGTAATTTATACATGTCGTATTGACTGCAGTAAAATTGGCTGGTACTGGTTAAACTTTTCCAACCACCGGGCAAAGGCAAAGTTACCCTTCTGAGACCCAGCGGCAGCTTCTCCTTAGTAAATAAACAGACACAGGAACTAGGCAGATCCACAGGAGCTATGCCACACGTTCCTTGGGGTTTGGGATGCTCAGCTCATGTGTCCCCCCCCATCCCTGAAACACAGAGAAACGCCACTGAAACCTGCAGCAAGACTCAGCACACAGTGGCATAAAAGGCATAAGCTGGGCCACTGATGCCAGTCAAGGCTAACATGCCCGACCTCTGCTCCACAGCTTCCGTGGTCCCCCTCCAGCCGCACTCCAGCCCTCGGCACTGCTAATTAGCAGCACCCAAAGGGTGCCTCGGCACGGCCTCACAGTGCAAAGGGCTGCGGAGCTGTGGCCCAAAGCACTCATGGCTTCCATACCCAGAGGACTCTGCAAGTAAAGCAAGAGAGCTCTGGACCCCTGAATTACAGTTGGGCAAAAATGAATGCAACCTGATAAATGTCTCCAGCCTCATCTTCTGCTAGAAGCAAAAAGCCCTTAAACCTTCTGAATCCCTGTGTGGTTGCAGCCGCCATCACCTCCCTGGTGAGGCTTCGCTGCAGCGTTTCACTCAGAGGGGCCACCCCTTCACCTCACAGACGGCACCTCCAGCCCTGAGCCGGCACCTCCACCACCGCAGCAGGGTCCTGTGGGGATCTCAGGGGGCTGATACACCAATGCACACATCCTGCCCCGGGGTCAGACAGACCCTTTGAAACGGCCTTCTGAGTTTCCCAGAGCCCCACCCCAGGAACAACTACTGAATCACATCACACCTGTGCTGAGAGACTGTTTCTTCAGATAAATTAGTGCAGTAACCATCCACAGTGCCTAATTATGGGTAATTTCCTGTTCATCTGTCTAGGTACTTCTGACCCTTTTACTGTAATTCTTGAGCACTCACAACGTTGATCAGAGATTCTCAATAATTTAACTTTCAGGGTCAGCTCTTCAGCTGATGTAAATCAATGAATTTTCTTTGGCTTGGGAGCTGATCAGAAGGCAGCTTTGGTAACTCACGCTGGAGAAAGGGATCTTAACTGACTACGGCACCTTACTGCCTGCTCGCCCTCCCCAGCCCCACGCTGCCCATGGACCCACAGGTACTGGTGGGAAGAGCAGTGACTGCTTCTCAGACTGAGCTCCTGGAGAAAGCGTAGAGATGTGTAAACACCTACACTATTCTTCGATATTACTCAGCCCAATACAATCGAGACCAGCATGCACAAACTTTAAAAAAAAATAATCAAAAAAAGGCATCTAAATGTAAGTTTAAGATGTAAGATTAGATGACAGGGATTCCTGCTTTGTGCCACCCCTGTTTAGCAGCTGAGGCTGAAAGGTCCCACAAAAGGAATTTAGGCTCAGTTGACTAAAGATTCACCAAACTTTAACATCCTTTTGGCCTAGAAGTTTTTGAGCTTTTCTTTTTGGTTGCTGCTTAAGAGAGACAGAAGTTGCACGGCTAAATGAAAAAGGGAATGAGTAGAGAGTGGATTGGTAGCATCGATTTAAGGCAGGTGCATAAATAGCCACAAAACAAACTCAGATACTGAAACAAGAAATACAGTGAATGGATGTTTCTTTGCCATGAGTGTGGGTATCAAGAGTGTGCCCCAAATACAAGTTAAGCAACAAGCCATAATATTTTCTTTTCTGGAAAACACTGCATCTTTTCTCAGGGCTTGCCTGGCTCCACAGAGAAGTGACAGACTGGGAAAACAGGAACTTATGGGGAGATGCCAGCTTTTATTGGCTCCGGGAGGTGAAAGGCTGCCCAGAGCACAAAGGAGCTTTTCTCGTGCAGAGGATCCCATGGTGGAGTGGATCAGCACCAGCGGTACCACAAAGCGAGAAGCAAGTCAAGAGATGGCTGGGGAAACTTGAAAGGATTTTTTTTTTTCAAATGTTCACTAGTTTTTGTCCGTGCATCCCCATATCAGCATTGAGCAAAAGAATAAAAAAATTACTAAAAAAAATAGCAGGATCTCTGTTTTCTTTTAAAGTGACAGGCACAGCAACTCCTACAGCTCTGTACAGAACCCCAGATACCCTCCAGCAAAAAGCCTGGCTTTATTGCACTGCAAAGAGATTAATTATCTATCATGAGTTGATGCAACTTCTTTTTTTTTCCCCCCACACTGCTTTTTCCTCCTGATGTGCATTTGTAGCTCAGCTACTGCTCTGCTGAAAGGAAGGAATCTGGTAACACCTTCCTAAGCAGCTGCGGATGCTGCGGCTGCCTGTTCCAGCCCGTGACAGAGAGTGGAGACATCGGCTACTGACAAAAGAAAACAAAGAGCTTTTTTCCCAAACATCCCAAGAGAAATAGCCTCATCATAAAGATATTTCTTGCTCATTCCAAATTAAAGAAAGAAGAAAAAAAGCAAGGCTGAAGATCTAAAACTACCTGCTTGTTAATCAATCCTTCTGATTGGATTATAGTTTCTATAGTGCATAATTATAAACAACAGATGGAGAAAGGCTCAGCTGAAGAAAAGAGGGGGGTGGGGGGGGAGAAAGTCACCCTGATGACAGGTATTTTCTATTTGGATGTGAACCAACTTTTCCCCCTTGGCATTCCAGGTTCCAGCATTGGCTGTTGGTGGCTGGGCAGAGCAGGGAGATGGCATCACCCCAGGGGCATGGGGAGCCCCTGGGCCACCTGGACTCCTGAGGCGGTGGCCGTGCCACCCCGGGCTGCTCCCTCCGCTGTGTCTGTCCAAGGAGAAGGCACGGAAGGGATGGGCTGAACTTATGGGAGGACCCAGCGCCCGGCCAGGCAGAGATTCGGGGGCCCGTCGGGAGGCGTGAAGGGCCCGGTTCCAGTAAGGGCATGGCCAAAGCTTTCTTCAGGCTACAGAAGTTTCTTCGTCGGACACAGTTTCTGCTCTTCTTCCTGACAGCAGCTTACCTGATGGCCGGCAGCCTCCTGCTGCTCCAGCGGACCCGCTTGGTGATCCAGCAAGGTTCTCGTGGGACCTCTGCAAACCAGGCCCTGCCAGACGGGATGGCGGGGGTTGGGGTCGCTGACCCCCGGATGCTGCAAAACCCCAGCCCCAGGCTGCTGGTGGCCATGGAGGCGATGCAGGAGCCAGCCCTGGACCAACGTCACGGCCCGCGGTGGCTTGTGTCCCGTAACTCAGAGCTCAGGCAGCTGAGGAGGAGGTGGTTTCACAGGTTCATCAGTGACCAGGAGCCCATGCAACCAGCAGGATTTAAAGCCATGAAGCCCACGGCTGAGCACAAAGGTAAGGGATGTACCCCCACCCTGGTTTTGGGCACACACTTACCATGCACTTCCTCCTGGGGCTGTCCCAGGCAGAGAGGGGTGAGCATCACAAAGTGTCCCTGCAGAAACGTCTCCTTCTGGCTCATCACCACTCCCAAACCAGTTCCTGAGCATAGGCACAGGTCAAAGTATGATCCTGACATCCCTGGTCATGCTGAGCTACAACTTCCTCCAAAAATGTAGTTTTATTGATTGAATGGAAGCCCAGACAGTGAAATATTTTTCCATAATTTAAATTATTTTCTCTTCAAGCAGGCAGAGATAAACACTGTTTAATTGATTTTCATTCTCAGAACCGGGAACACTTTAAAAACAGGGTTTATTAAATTAATTATCTAAAACCACACAATACCTTAAGTCTAGAAGTGCCTCCTTGCTGGGAGCATATACTGAATTCTGCTGTTGCAGACACATTGGTGTTCCTGCCCTGCTCTCGGTGACCATGCCTGCAAACACACTGTTCTTAGGGGACAAGGTGAGGGCCATATAGCCCTTTCTCCCTTCCTGAGGCCAAGCCATCACCGCAACAGATGGAGTGCCCCTGGATGGGAGACAGGCTCCTGGTGTTTGTCCGGTTTGCTAGACATTTGCACCAGACCCAGGGGAACTCACTCCACTGCAGGACATCACTGCCAGGCACTGGGTACAGAACCGAACCTTCTCTGGTCCCAAGGGGAAGCTGTTCAGGTTTGACAGAAATTTGAGTTCACGCCACTGTGAGCCTGATCCTGCTGCCCTGGTAAACACCAGCTCAGACTGCTTTGTTCAGCAGAAAAGCTTTTCAGAAGCTGTTAATGAGAACAAGCAAAGGAGCAAACCAGGAACCTGCAGATGTTTCCCGCAGGGCTGTACGCCCCGAGGGCCCCGGCACTGCCCCGTCCCAGGGGTGGTGGGGGCACAGGGCTGGGAGCCGGGGGCTGCCCCACCACGGGGCTGCCGGCCATCCAGACCCCACACCACAGTCACCCCCAAGTGTCCCCAGGGAGCAGAGAAACCCCTTGAGGAGCCCAACACACAAAGCATCATTATTCAGGCGAGGGGAGTGACCCCACTCTCAAGGCTGTGTGAACACCTTGAGTGCAGGTGTGTGACTCCCCCCTCGTTAACAGTGTGATACCCACACCTTGGGAATTTTCCAATTGCACCTCTGCAAATTAACAATGTGCAGGGCTTTGACTCCGCTGTTGTGTTTGTAATATTTAAATGTTAATTTATTATTCCTAGATCCATAATCTGTTAGATTGGCCTGAACTTTCTTTTTCTTGTGGATTATTGTTAATATAATGCTCTTTAGTTCCATTTTCATCATATAGTCTCTTCCTATCCACAGCTCACATTATTTAATTTCCCTGTGTTACCATCTCAATTCTGCTACTTCTAAAATCAAATTTCCTTTTTTCCTTCATATTTTAACAATAAAATGTACTTATATACACACAATTGTTGTATAATAGTGGGACTCTACAACACCCTTTCAATCATATTAAAACACGGGCTGGATTTTTATAGTACTTTGTTCATGACAACAAAAAAAGAGGCTTAACATAGGATGCAGTCTAAGAGAAATATTTATCTTTCATATGTTAAGTAAAGCAAGACGTGTTTTAAAAGATTCATTTACACAGGAGAAAAAGAGATAGTTCAATGCGATAGCGAGACGGTGCTGCCTAGTTAAGACTGAAGTTATCTTTCCATTATAGCTTTAATATAACTCTATGTACCCAAAGAAAATTGATTTTCTTAGTATTTCTCTTGCAACGTTTTATTCTCAACCAGAGATATTAAAGAAAATTTGGGAGAAATCCAACGAGATTTCTCAAGTTTGAAAACTACCTTCTCCTTTTCTGCAGAAAGTCGCTGTGCTTTGTCCCTGAGGGGCAGGAGTGCCGCTGGTGGCAGCCGCCCACGGGAACCAGGGCCCCGAGGTGGTGGCAGAGCCTGGGTCTGCAAAGCCAGACAGTTAAATAACCCAGGGAAGGGGAAACGCACGTTTCTCTTCATTTCCAGTCCAGGCTGCCCCTTCAGCAGAAGCCACCGTGGTGGGTCCCCTGCAGGGCCATGACTCCGTCAGGCACAGCCCTGCTCCAGCACTGGGTGGGTTCTCCTTCTCCCTGTTGGCTGACTCTGGTCTCGCACACAGGCACCTACGTGGGATGCTTCAGTGATGATTCCAGGGACAGGACACTGAAGGGAGCTGTGTTTTATGACTTAAGAAAGATGACAGTATCTCACTGCCAGGAAGCTTGCGCTGAGAGGTGAGTGGCATTTTTCCATTGCAAGTTTTCTCTTTTCTGACAACAAGTGGAACTGAACTTGAAACGCGAAAAGCATATGCTAAATATATAGCATCTGTGAAAACTGTGATTATCTCTTCCCTCCAGGCACGGTGCAGCTCTGCTACCTTGCTTCAAGTAGACTATTTCACTGCTGCCTACCTGCTTTATTACAGCATGGCTACTTACAATGCATTTCCTATTGTCCTTGTCAGAAATTATACTTCTGTTTGATAAGCTTTGTTCAATATTTCCCCCCTAGCCCAAATCTTTGTCTGATATTTGCCCCCTAGCCCAAGTCTTTGACCTAAAATATTAAAAAACCCAAAAAACTATGGACAAACCCATGGGAACAGCACAAGCACATTGGCACAGCTGGAGATGGGGCTGTTGCTCAGGTGCCCACACGGGGGGGGGGGGGGGGGGGGCAAGCCTCATCTTGCCCTCCCAAGGACCTCCCTGGGTGCAGGCAGGCCATGCCAGCTGGGCTCTGACCGTCACTGGTCCCTGCCATCTCCTGCAGTGTGAGCTGGCAGGGCCCCTCACAGAGGCCACGCTGGTCCCAGGCAGCAGAAGCAAACACGACACACGGGGATGGGCTCTGGTCCTGGCTTGAGGGGAGCCCAGGAAGAGACGGGGTGCCAGTCCCGGCATCGCCTGGTTCTGTTCCCCGCAGGGCTTACAGCTACGCGGGCCTGGCCTACGGAGCAGAGTGCTACTGCGGGAACACGCTGCCGGCCACTGCCGCCAAGGCCGAGGAGTGCAACAGCGAGTGCAAGGGGGAGAAGGGCTCGGTCTGCGGCGGGGTGAGCCGGCTCTCTGTCTACAGCGTGGAGGAGCCGCGGGCAGCCGCCCGCAGACGTAAGTGGGGGGCAACCGGGAAGCGGTGGCCGCTGGCCCCGCTGGGAGACACCACGGCCAGGCTGGGCACAGGGACTGTCCCCACCACTCATCCCCCTCCATTTGTCACCAGAGCCTGGAACAGCAAAGGACGAAGGCACCCACAGGGCACCGTGTCCATTTGCTGCTGACTTGGTCCCTGGTTCCCTCCCTGACACAGCAGCACTGGTCACCCCCCCACCCCCCCGGGAGCAGATGTGCCTGGAGCCACACACACAACATCGGTGTGACTGGGGAGGAAACAAAACACAGGGCAGAGTGGCTGCAATGGCTGCGGGATTGCAGCCGAGGAAAAACTGCTCCCTTTCACATCCACTGCGGAGGGACAGACCCAAGCACACTTAACAAACAGCCCCTGTAACAGCAGGGCAGGGAAGCACCCGTATGAGGACCACCCTCTGCTTGGAGATGACCCCAAACAAGCAGGAGAACAAGCAGAGGCCATAGAGACACTCACCAGTCCCTCTCCCAAGCTAGAGAAATGAGAGAGCAGCTCTGCTCTGCCAAGGCCTGCTGGTCTAGCTGTGGTTGGGGATCACTGCTTCATCTTTAGCCGACAACACTTACTCTCCTGGTCATTCAATTAGCTACCGCAGGAGATACAGCAGACAAACCTTTGGGCCAAGACAAAGCACATAAAATACCAAAACAATTGAGCAGTCCTTCCTTTTGGCAAGCTCACAAGACCTTAAGGGATGTTATTTGCTGAGAAGCAGCACCAAGACCTTAGGTTGTGCCAGTATCGATGGTACTTCATTTCTGCTTAAAGACAAGTCAAGGTTTGTACAATAATCCACCCAGCTACATATAAATTATATATCAAAGGTACATAGACCTAAATTGCTAGTGTCAGGCTGACAGGCACATTGGCAGGTTTCCCGGGACATGCATCACTGTTTGAATCTGCAGCATAAAATATATATACATATTTCACACGAAAAGGCAGCATTTATTTTCTGCTTAGGTATTAATGAATTAGTCATCAAATTAGTCTAGCCTGGAGCTAGATTCATATATTGTTTGCCCTTAGTAACACCCAATATCTGCCTGTTTGAAGAATCCCACTGACACAAGGCAGCTGAGGGGCCAATAGAAGTATTAAACATGAAGAACAAGTATATCGGAAAGTCACTCTGGAACTGTGGTGGCCTCCGTGATACACACTGCAACACAGAAAACAGACCTCGCAGGGGGCTGCTTCTGACTCCCCTCAACTTACATTGAGTTCTATTTTCACATCTCCTGAGTGATCCCAAAGATATGACATTGCTTCTAGGGACGAGCTGGAACAGTTGTTATAACAATATTTAAGCAGCTTCTCCTTCGATTGCTCCTGGCTCACGTTAGGGAACTGGGGCCTTTCTGCCAGGAAGCTCATGCAGAACCAATTTTTTCCTTCAAAACTGTGCTGCATCTTTCCTGTATCCAGCACATTTCCCACGTCAGCTCTAGCGAGCATTGTTTAAGTAACCAGCATATGTGGGCCAGGACGCAGAAGACCCAAACTCATTCCCAAACCCACCCTTCTCCCTGTTGAGCCACCCCGGGCAAATTTTGTCCCTGGAGCATTAGTACAGAGCCATGAAGTCAATGCACCTTTGTAAAGCTCACAAAATCCTAGGAACCACAGAAATGTCAAAAACATGAAGACTTCCCCCCCCAGAGAGCCACACAGTGTTATTTCCTCCATAACCACAAGTTCACTTTGCAAACACACCACCTCACACAGGACAGCAAGTCTCCACCACAGCTTTGGGTTTTAATTTGGCTCTGTCAGGGGCCTTTTCTCTCTCAAGCAGGAGGGAAAATCATATTGCTGCTTGTAACAAGTGTTTGGGCCAAATCCTGAGTGATGCAAAAAATGGAGCACTCTGCCAGGCTCCATGACATTTCTATCAGGTCAGAGGCTGGCGCCAAGGCTGGGGAGAAGGCTGCTCTCCACCAAAAGCTCAGAGCCTGCAGCAAATTCCCTGGCCCTGAGAAGTGGGAGCGGGAAGAGGAGAGGGATATCAGCCACTGGGCAGAGGTGCAGCACGGTGGGTCCCTGGGGAGGCCCTCAGGATTCATTTAAATTCTCTTTCTGGTGCCGATCATGGGAAGCTTTGTAGATTTTTATTGGGCCTTTTAAGTCTTTGAGAAGGCGGTCTTCCAAAGAAAACTGGGACTTGCAAACAATAGCAATGCCCTCCACTGGTAGAATTTAATTTAAACTCTTTGCTGCAGCCCTGCTTTCAGTGGTTAGTGCAAAGCTGAAGGCATCTGATCCTTTCAACACCACGGGAATTGTAGTGTATATCATGGTTTCTCTTATTTCTACAGCATTTGGAATATAAGATTTATTTTATTACTTTTAGCTTCTGAACCTAATATTGTTCTTTGTGAAAGAGGCAGGATACTCTGGACATTGTTTTCTCAAGAGAAACCTATTTCATATCCCTGCAGGGAGGAATGTTATCTATCGAGGATGTTTTAGAGCTCCAGAAAATTTAACAGACACCTTTCCAGCCTCTTTGATACAGCCCAATTTGACGGTGGAGATGTGCTCTGAATTTTGCTCCAAGAAAGTAAGAACAGTTCTCATTTCACAACCTTTCTTCTTTTCTGTTATTTTAAATTTTAATCTACTAAGGGAATAACAGAGATTAGTGCCTCCAAGCTTTGAATTTGTAAATGAGTTTCTAAAGGACAAAACTCATTAGAGTAAATGCCCAGCGATGCATCTGGTCCAGCTGGGCTGTGTGCAGGGAAGGCAGGAGGGAGAGCCAGCAGAGCGATGCCACTAAACACGAGGCACAGAAAAGCCATTCTAAGTGACAGATATTGACCAAGAGGAGATCAATACCTTTCCCATGTCACATTCAAACTGAGCTCAGAGCCAGGTCTGGCCCAGAGAGGTCTTGGTGGCTGCAGCCCATGGGGAGAGATGTTGCTGGAGGGTGGACATGGGGTGGCTGCAGAGGAGCTGGTCCCCCTTTGGGGAGTGGAGCATGGGCAGGGAGAGCCATCCTCAGCACCCACCACTCCATGCAGCACCCTCTGCCCCCCTCCAGGGGGTCCCTTCTGGCCCCAGTATCCAAGAGGATTTAATGATGAGGTAGCTACACACAGCATTTACACCAGTGGGTATCTGTGTCACCCAGGAGTGTGATACACTCTTAAATACTAAACAAAAACCTGCCAGACAAAGATTTTAGCAGATGAGCCCACTGAAAGCAAATGGACTTTCCTGGTACTTTTATACAAGTGTGTCTCTTTCCACATTAGAAGAATTTATACCACTTTCACCATAACCTATGTCATTTACACATATAAGACTCCAGGAAAGCAATGAATAAGGCCCGTTGTGTGTTTACTGGCTTTGGAAAGGTGGTGAGAAGGGACACGCCAACACCCACTGTCCTTGGCCTCGAGCATCACCTTCACTCACTCTCCATGCTCAGTACAGTGAGACCATGGATTTAAGAACTGATGGACTGGGGTACCCTCCCGGGAGGGACCGTTGGTTTAGTGGTTGTTGCTGGTTCCCTCCCTCCCCACTCCAATGGGGGTTGGTGTTTTGTACAGAGGAGGGTTCATGGTGTGGTCAGACTTAGCCTGCAGCCACGTTCAGCCTCACGTACTAAACTGAACATTCAATTACTTTGTCTTCTAGCATCACAAAATTGATTAAAACTATTAAGGCATGAACAACAAATCTTCTTAATTACTAGGTAGAGTGGGGAAGCTTTTCCCAGTCAACATATCTTCTATACCAGCTCATCAGTGTTTTAAGAATGCATCATGGAATTAACTCTGTGCAGTGAGTTGCAGTGAATCACCCAGACACCCTGAACACAGCAGCTCACAAACACCCATACAAACATCTCACATCCTCTATGCATATAAATGTTCTGTAAAGCAGGACTTCACGAGCAATCCTTTCCAAGCTCTGCCATTAATCCATTATTATTCTTTTTTAGGTAGATTGAGAGGAAAAAATTTAACTGCACCTGATAGGAAAGTTAGTATAAGAGCTGGAAAAAGAAAACAATTTAGCAGAGTAATCAGAGTAGAACCATTAAGTGCATTTTTAATCTATTCATAATTCTTAATTCAAATACAGAGTAATAAAAAACAATTAGGGATAGAATCATCATGTCACCCATGTTGCTATTGGAGAATGATTGCTTTCCTTACAGCACTTAAAACTGCTTCATCTAACAAGTCCTAATATGAACAGTCGCATTGGCACTGTCTCTGGCTGAGCTGCAGGATGGACCCCAATCCTGCCAGTGCCTGGGCCAAAGCTCCATCCTGAAAAGGCCAGTCCACAGCCCCGCGGGCTTCTGTGGCGATACACTGGTGTTTAACAGAAGTGAGGCGTGGAGACCTGTGTGCCAAGGACTAGTCCTGCTCTTAGGTTACACAGCTGCACAAAGCCATGCCACAGCTCGGGGTGCACATGACAGCACGGGTGAGGGGAGCAGGTGGCACAGAGCTGTGATGACATCGCAATGGGAAGGCAAGACCGAGCACGTCACTTCACAGTCACGCTCTGCGCTGCATCCGGCAGAGGCACAGACCGAGGAAAGGGCCAGCTGATGACGGTGCCATTCCCAGAACCAGTGCCCTGCTCCCTCCAGCACCCGCAGCCCCAGGGGCTCCCGCTCCCGTCCCTCCCCTCCCGCCAGCCCCTCGCTGCCTAACAACCACCCACCAGCGCTCCACAAAGCCTCCAGGAAAGTCCATCTTTTGTAGGTGCCCCTGGCCATGAGGTACAAGGTACATTTTTATTCCAGGCTGTGTTTGAGGGCCGGGACACTTACTAATTTCCCAAACCGAGAAACACTGCTTCATTGTAAAGGAAAAATTTCTGCTTGCAGGCAGAAGCAGAACTGTTTTGCCCTTGGATCAAATCTGTAAATAGTTTTTGACAATGTCATCGCTCATTCGCTAAGCAAACGTTGGCTGTTTGGGCACAGATGGCACATGTGTTGTATTTGACTCCTTATCAGAAGATGAACACGTGGGGAGGAGCAGGAGACAGGAGATAAGCTGCTCAGCACTCCCGTCACGCTCCCCCAGACTCCAAAAGACTTTTAAAAGGCAAGAAGTGTTGATATGGCACAGGGAGAATGGAACACCCTGCGCTTCCTTCAGCCGCTCTGTGGCTGCCCCGAGCCTGTCCCTTGTGCCAACATCCCTGTGCCACCCAGAACCTGGGAAGCCCAAGGGAAAACAGCCACAGTCCCCCTGTAAAGAGGGAGAGACTGGAATTTAGGGTCAGTTTCAGCAAAGTAGTAAGTGTACTTTTCCTGTTGAACACATAAGCAACTGCTAATTTCTTCAGCAAATAATTAGCACTTGTTTCCCCTCAAGCATCTCTTAATTCTCATCACACAGCCCAGCCTCGCTGCTCTGCCACCGTACAGCACTGCTGCTTTGTGGACAGGTACCTGGTTTGGGGAAGGCTGCTAGACAAAAAGCTGAATTACTTTTCCTCAAATCCATTGAAAAGAAATTTCTTACAGACAGAAACTTTCCTTGGGAACTGCTTCCTTGTAGTGGCACATTCTCCCTGCTGAGGTGTGAGGGATCGCTTGCAGGGGCCAGTCTGGATTTCATATGAGGTTTCCCTCTCTAGAAGGAAGGTAACACAAACCAAGACACATCACCCACACCTGATCAGAGCTCTGGCACCAGCGGAGCTCACCCTGGGGCAGAGCTCTGTGCCCATCCCTCGCTCCCGGAGCCAGTTGGGCACTGTGTGTCCCCTCTGCTCCTTCTGGAGCAGCCCCAAGCTGGGCCCCAGCACAGTCCTGCAAAGAGATCCACTGGTTTTTCCAAATATATGCACATTAACCCTCAAACTCTGTATCAGCCCCTCTGTGCACAATCATTTTTTGCAGACTGTGAAGAAGTCAGACTAAGACACATGCTTTTTGATGGCTTGACATTTCTCTTTCTGTTTTTGACCATGATTGCAGCAGTTAGTAGGTTTAAATTTCCTTTTCCACCTAAATTCTTAAAGTTTAAGGGCAAGTTTCCTCCATATCAACTGAGTAAGTCAAACCTTTTAACAGCTGACTTCAGTTTAGGGGAATATAACTGGAAGTTTAAAAGATGATCCAATTTGGAATGCTCACTTTGGGGGTAAATAAGAACAACTCTTCACGTGCTGACGTTTTGCAGCTGGAATCACATACTGGATGCTGCAGGAATATTGTAACATTTTCAAGCTTTATAAACCTTGTGTCTGAAAACCAATTTTTAAGCAATTGCCACATGAAAGACAGCAGTAGTCTATGGAGCATGAGCTTTACAGTGATGTACCAAACGCCGCTTCGATCTTGGCAGTGGCCTTGTGAAGATTTATTTTCCTTTGTGCAGCAGCAGCAGCAGCATTCCCCGCTGGCCCGTGACACCACGGCACCCGGGCACTGACGTGTTTTCCCTCTTTGGCAGGAGTTTCCCCTGGCCGTGCTCCGGGGGCAGGAGTGCTACTGCGGCTTCCCCACCCGCCATTTCCCGCTGCGCCAGGGCACCGAGGGGCTGCTCTGCAGTGGGACCCCCAACGCCAGCGCCACCACCCCTGGGAAATACTGCCTGGTCTATCAGACCCCGGTGCAAGGTACGAGCTCCTCGGGCAGGAGACCTGCAGACGGGGCACGGGGGCTAAGGGAGCCCAGCTGCAGCAGGCTCAGCCTCCAGGGCTGGTACCACAAGACAGGCAGGAATTTAGGAAACACCCTTTATCTAAACCACCCCTTTCAATCTCAGTCATAAATACACATCTTTCCATTCTCTCATGAAGCAGCACAGCCTCCTCCCCCCTGAAAATACAATTATTTTGCAGATGGTGAGAACAAGGCAGACCCTGAGCCACACGATGCCCACGCAAGCGAGGGATGAGGACCCCCTACATGGGTTCCAGTCCTGCTCCTCAAACCCAGCCCCACATTACACACCCACCAGGGTAGCTCTGCAAACACTAATTTTGCTCTGCCCATCCTCCTCTACAGTATTTATCTGCACAGTTTTCAAAGCTGGAAAATAGAGCAGAGGAATGCTCCAAGCCAGTAAACCTTTTGGGCGGCACCAGCAACTTCACACATGCAATGATTTGCGCTGAGTTCAGGCGAACTTCTCACAAGCTGAAAATTACACAAGTTACATGCTTTTCTGGATTGGTGCTTGGCTTTTTTTTAACCCAACACCTTCCCACTCCCCCGCCAGCAATCTCCCAGTTCACGGGGAGAATGCACATGAAAAGATCACACAAGAAGAACACTTGATTTTGTGAAATGGCTTATGCTTCCCCTCTGTGTAGCTCCGCAGTAGCCAGAGACGGTCGCCTCAGGGCTGCGCTGGCACCTTCAGCCATGGCTTCATCTAGAGGCTGCTCTGAAGAGAGGAGTTTCTAATTTATTTCCTGGCTTCTTGTTGAATCACCACAGAGGCTCAAGACTGGTTCTCAACCTATCCTTGCTTTTATTGGCACCTAAGAAATAAGGTTAGGATTTAGGAAAGCGTGTGTGGAAGCCAAGGTGTCCAGCCCCCTATGGACATTAACGCAATGGGCTCGTCATGGGCCCTTCGCAGAGGAATCACAGGCCAGAGATTTAACTGAATGCCAGCTCCTTTCAATAGGGGGGGTTTCTCCTGCATTATAAAACTCACAGTTTCCAGGTATAATGGCACAATTCAGGCTTTGCTGAAAAGCCAACCTGCCAGGCAAACCGCCGCTCGCAAACAGGCATCAAGGGGCTTTTATCACAACTTGCTGGCAAATACAATGGTTTGCAGCAGCTCTATCAAAAAAGCATTGCCTAACACAAAACCAGCAAAACCCTCTTCTGAGGATAATCTCTTTGGCCTCTTATGGCTGAATTAATTTTGTGAAGTAGCTGACTCACAACTGGACTCAAATTGATATCCTATATTCGTAGGAGAGAGAAAAAGCAGCAATAAACCCTGTAATCAAGAGCTGTCAGTGGCATTATTAAAAAGCCACAATGCTAACAATGAAATATCTTCTGTACCCGCAGACACCCGCTGCACGGACAGGAAATTCCTAACCACCAAATCCAAAGTGTTCGTTGCTCTGTCCAGCTTCCCTGGGGCTGGGAACACGTGGGCTCGCCATCTGATAGAGCACGCCACGGGCTACTACACGGGAAGCTACTACTTTGATGGAGCCCTCTACAACAAAGGTACCACATCCAGGGGGATGGGACACGCAGAGCCCTTCTGAGGCACCAACTCGGCTCACCTCAGAGTAAGGGAGAGCCTGGCCCCTGGCACCCACCCGGGGGTCCAACCAGGGACAAGGTCCGAGGCAGTGTGGAGGTGGGCACCAGCAGTTGGTGCCCAATGAAGCAAGGCCAATGAGCCCTGCAGGTCAGCAGCTGGCCAAGAATAAAGCTCATCCCTGGTCCCAGGGCCTGGGCTGATGTGTATAATTGACTGGTACTTTCACAACAGTTTTACACCACTGTAGGGGATGATTTAAGAGTGTGGAAAGGCACAGATCTATAATCAAGTGAAAAAGCCAACAATCCTCTCTTGTCACGCAGGTTTTAAAGGAGAAAAAGATCACTGGAGAAGTAGAAGGACCATCTGTGTGAAGACACACGAAAGTGGCAAGACTGAGATCGAGATGTTTGACTCTGCAATCCTGCTGATCAGGAACCCCTACAAGTCTCTGATGGCAGAGTTCAACAGGAAATACGCCGGGCACCTGGGCTACGCCACTGACCGCAACTGGAAGAGTAAAGGTGGGTGCCCAGCCCGGCTGGGACAGCTGGAACCCCTCTGCTGGGACAGGTAACACACAGGGACCCACCTGAGCCCTGCAAGCACAGCCAGCAGGACTCAAGTCCCCTCACAGCCAAAAAAGCACTCCAGCTTGTTCTTTGGAGAGGTGGTGGTCATACCATACATCCCCCACCACGCAGAGGAGGGCAGCACAGCCCGTGCTGTGCCCACAGCCCTGCACCGCTGCCATTGTAGCCTTTGGCAGAGAAAGCCTGTCCAGATACAGCCCCCCCACCATGTACAGCCCCTTTGACAGGCTACAGGAGCTGAAGAAAATTTGCCCCTGCAGCGTGTAATAACTGTGAGAAATCTAATTTAAGATTTGGAGGAGTCAATGGAGCATGACATTTCCTGAAGGAAGTTTTACAGCACTGCACAGGTGCTGCTGCACTGCAGATAAATGAGGATAATGGCAATAAGGGGATGTGAGACTCAGTGTTCCTTGAACACATAGGAACACCTCAGGACGTGCCTGCCCCGCTTCATGCATTTGGCTGGCAAGCTGGGCAGTGGGACTATGAGTCCCCACCGACTCCACTGCTGCCTTCAGGCTGCAACAGAGGAGTCTGGGGTTGCACATTCTAGGCATTACAGCCATGGCTTGGCAAAGCAGCAGCACTGGGCTGGGGGAAAGGGTCCTCTATCACAGTGTGTTTCCACCCCAATTCATGTATCACCTTTCATCAGTCACAACTCAAGAACAAGTTAATCAAAAAACAAGCAAAATAACCTTTAGAATAGGGAAAAAGTCTGGAGGGAGCAGCTTTGCTGTACTGCAAACTACAAATTACGTTTCAGCCACATACACTTAGTCCAGCCCAAAAGCTTTAGCCAGGTCTGTCTTAACTCTCAGCAAATTTAATTATCAGAGACAGCAAATAGAGACAGAGGTGTCATTGATGCCCAAGGCAAAGGCAGGAAAATAATCCAGTAAATTTTGTCCCAGGGATCCTGGCAGGTGACACCAAATCTCTCCCATGTGCCAGGAACAGAAGATTCTTCCCCATTAATCCTCTTTCCTTAACCCAGTCTCCCCACAAGCAGGCTGGGGAGCATGCAGAGACGGCACTCAATAGATTTGGAAATCAAAAACACCTTGGGGCCCAGCCAGCATCAGAGTCTTGATGCTGCATTTATGTAATAAAAAAAGTGATTATTATATATAATTTGTTTACAGCTATATTAAGAGGCAGGAAGCTCAACAGTCTGGGCGCCTGGGGCAGCAGGGTCGAGCGGTCACACCCCAGCCATGCTGAGCTTCTCCAGCATGTACCTGTCCAGCACCACCAGATTGTGCCAGCAAGTGCTGTCACACAGCACAAGATAACGTTTAGAAAAGTGTTGAAAGGCAGCCTGGCTAATATTGTCTTGTTTTCCTGGTTCTCGGATCTCCAGAGTGGCCAGACTTCGTGACCAGCTATGCCTCCTGGTGGGCTTCCCACGTCCTGGACTGGCTGAAGTACGGGAAGCGCCTGCTCGTTGTCCACTACGAGGACCTGAAGCAGAACCTCATCCCCAAGCTGAGGGAAATGGTGGAGTTCCTGAATGTGACAGTGACAGAGGACCGACTGCTCTGCGTGGAGAACAACAGGGATGGGAATTTCAAGCGTTCTGGTGCTAAGCAAAAGGATTTTGAGCCATTCACCCAGGAAATGAAAGATCTTATCAACAGATACATCTTGACAGTGGACGAAGCCCTGAGGGGAAAAAACTTCACAGGGCTGCCCAGAGAGTATGTGCCAAGATGATACCCTAGTAACACTCTGCTGTCTTTAAAAATAACTTTTTTTTTTTAAAAAAAAAAAAAAAAAAAGAGAGAGACCAGAGCTTTGTAACAGTGAAAGCAAAGGTACTTGTGGAGTCTGCTGAGCAGTGCAAATTCTCTCCACTCTGGGGTGGTCTTCAGGGCACTAAGTGCTCCAGAAGGCAAGCAATGAAGGATGGAAATTGGGTTATAAACCAAGGCAAAAAGTTATTAGTGTCTACCTGCGCCTGCCCCTCCCTGCACAGATGGCTCAGAACGTCCCAGTGGAGCACCTCCGCTTCTGCAGCACCTTCTGGCCCCCCCTGCCATCACAGACCTGCCGGGGGCTGCTCTGGCTTTCACAGCAGCTCTGCTGGAAACAGACTTGCACAAATGGGGAAGGGATGGGGGGAAAAAAAAAAAAACAACTGTTAACAGTGACAAACGATTTTCAGCTGAGCATGTAAGAAAATCAGTTGCTCTCTTCTCAGCATAGCCTGCTAACTCTTCTTCTGGGTTTGCTGGGCAGGTCACTGCCACGGCAGTGGGGAAAAGCACTGGTGGGTGAAGGTGCTCCAGATACTGGGCAGGAAGATGCTCCAGGACCAGACCCCAGTTCCCTGCAGGAACAACACAGCTGGGGTCACACAAGCCTCTCAGTGCAGTGGGCAGCTGCAGCACCCCCCCACAGCGGGGTGCACAGCCAGGGACCCACAGAAGAAAACAGAAATTCAGTGTGGTCAGGGATGGAAACCCATGGGTGTCGCCAGTCCCAGGACGTGGCCCCAGAGAAGGCTGTGGAAGAGGCCCCAGAGAGTTGGAGAAGAGGAGCTGCTCCCAACCAGAAGCTCAGCAGGGGTTTCCCTGCCTCCATCCCTGTGCCCACAGAGTCTTGGTGAGGCCAGGGAGACACCAGGGCCAAATGTCACCTCACTTGGTGCTTGGAGTAGACACAGACAGGGAGATGCTTTTGTTCACGTGAAATAAAGGGTTCCTTAAAAACTTGGCTGAAAATACTAGTTTTAATAAAACAAGAAGTTTATCCAACCCAAACTCCTCTATGATTTTATGATATAAAGGGAGCTGGACTTCCTCTGCACATGTATGACCAGTGCCTCAAATGAAAACACAGGGTACAGAGCACAGATTGGCCCGAGTCTCCCCCTGCCCACACTCCACACACCACTCACCTCTGTGCTCCAGACCCCTCAGCAGGTGCAGGGCTCACTGCAGGGGTCTTGGCCCCATCACTGCTCCCCAATTCCCCCCCAGCACCAAAGCCCAGGGAAACAGTGTGGGACTGTAGTCACCTGAGCTGTCTCACAAGGAAAGCCATTTTAATGAAACAGGGGCAGATGAAGAAAACTACCAAAAAACCGCCAAGCAGTTTCCCTGCAAGGCAGGTTTACTACACTCAACAAGCTCCAAGCTCTATGCTTATCACACTGAGCTTTAATTAACCAGGATGTTTTAGTCAGAAAAAATAAGCTATCATGCCATTAAAAGCCATGTTGATGTTCACTCCACGTACATTCTCCTTATTTTGTATTCAATAGTAGCATTAGAGACACGGAAACAGGCATGCAATTCCCTCAAGCTTTCCGTTTTCCTTCAGGAAGTTGAGGCTCTGATGAGTCATGAGCACAATCAGAACCAGAGATGCTACATCTGAGAAAGAAGAAGAGTTAAACACTTGAATTTTTTCAAGTGAACAACTGCCACAATAAACAAGTTGGAAAGAAGATTCTCCATTAAATTGCAGTTACATTTTGTCCTGCTGCCCATCTCGTTCAGGTTACCCCGACTGCTCCCCTGTGGCCTGGAGCTCAGAGCCCCTTCCAGCCACACCATCACCTCTCTCCGGCTTCCCTTCAGGCTGGAACTTGTTGAACACTTTGCACTTCTCCTCTCCTTCCACCACAGCTACTGCTGAGATCCACAGGATGAAACCCACACAGACACCCTCCCCACCGCTCTGCAACCCATGCAAGGTCCATCATGTCAATGAGCCACCTTCCTCAGGTGCTCCAGTTCCAAAAAAACAGGTCCCCAGAGGCAGTAAAAAGGGGTAAACCTTGCCAGGAACAGGGGGCATAATAGGAGGGAGAATGGGTTTGCTTCCTGGAAACCAACTGCAAAAGACAGCCTTTAAAGCAACACTAGAAAAAGCATGAACATCATCACCAGCCTTCATGTGCAGTTCAGCCATTCTGCACTGCTTTATTAATTTTCCATTAAACTCATTTCTACTAAAACCTATTATTCACTGCTAAGACCAAGCTACTACTCCACTACAGCAACATTAACCTCCATAAAATAATTAAAGGATGGATTATCAGCATGAGACCTTATGTGTCACCTCTCTGGAACCTAATGTGCCTTTCAATGGCCGAAAATATAATGAGATGTTCAAATATAGAAAGTTGAGTTACTGCTTTTCTCAGTTGTGACATTTATTCAGCGAGAAAGATCCAACTTCTCATCTGTGTTGCTTATAATTTACTTTTGACCCTGGTGGTTGAGAGCAATCTTTAAGGAAGCTCCCCCTTTGAATCTCCTTTTTATATTAGCATTTAATTACCCTAACAAATTTCCAGATGTACAAATTATAATGGACTGTAAATCAGCTCTTGCCCTCTGAACCACAATGTCTCTTAGGATGGCATTTTTTTTTTTTGTCCTTCTTCATATTCAGACCAGCAACATATCTATCTCTCAGCATGTGTTCCTGCTCCTCACAGCTTCTATTTATTTTCAATTAATTGCTGTCAGGTCAGGAGCTTTTCTTGCTGCAGAACTCAGCCCATCACCCGAACACCAGAGTCCAGCCAAAACCTGCAGGCCTCAACCAGCACCATCATGCTAATTTCCTACAAATAGAGCAACTCACGTGCGTGTCCAAGGAAATGCAAGAAACATAGCAGAAAGTATTTCATTTCTGCAGATGGGGCATGGCCATCATCACCAGACACACGTTTTTGACCACACCGTCTGTAAGAGCAGAGACAGAAGAAGGGCTGCTCTCTGTCACGTGGAGCGATGTCACACACTCCCATGAAAAGAGATACCATTAACATGCATTATTAAAATGAAGCGTTTTATGCAATAGTTAAGATGATGTGATAAGCCCAAAGATTTTTTTACATTAAATCAGTTCCGATTAATCCTATCTCATTTCATCAAGTGGGTCTCCCCCCTGCCCTGCATCGACCCCAGAGCTGTCTCTCCCCTGGTTTTGGAGCCCACGCATCCCCCTCCCTGCATGGGGGGGGCACAGGCTGCAGCTCCTGACCTGGTCCTGCCCACCCTGGCTTCACCAGGTGGGATTTCAGGAGGCTCAAGGCTCAGGGAAGCCTTGGCCAGAGCTGCTCCAGGTCCTGCCCCGGGGCAGTAACATCATCTGGCTGCCCCTCCGCCAGAGCCACCGCAATGCCACCAGGTTTGCAGCCGGGAGATGCTGTGTCATTGCGAGCTCTTGCAGTTAGTTAAGAGGATAATAATTTTCTCTTGCCGACTACAGTGGAGAGATCTTTCAAGGTCAGTCCCGCATCAGTGGGGTGGGTCAGAAGAAGTCCTGTGTAGCTGGGCCACTTCCTGCAGATAGTCATTGACTGGATTGCAAGCAATTATCATAAAATCACTGCAGAGGCAGAACAGACGCCCAGAGGCTCTGGTTTAAGCTTTGTCAAAAGTCTGCATTAACCTATAATGCTTCTAAAATAAAGCACTTAGTACTGCCTTCACAAAATTATACAGCTCATTTCATAGAAGAAAATTCATGTCACAATGGATAAAAAAATACAGATAGGGAAATGATTTAAAGGAAACACCTTGCTAATGACGAGAACATTTCTTTGACAAGTAGGGTTATAAAGGAGCAGTGTGAAGTAAAACTCCATCCTTCATGAAGCATCAAATATGCTGGAAAATAAACCAAATCTTCCATGCTGACTTACCCTCTTAAAATGATGTTCTGGAAAATTGTCAAACGCACACCAGTAGGTGCACGTGTGACCACACGGGCAGCCGGCCCCGTGCCCTCTGCGGAGGAACCAGGAGCCTCCAGTCCCTGGGGGTGCCATGGTCAGGACCCCAACCCGGGGAGGGCACAGCACCCACCGCTGGGGAGCACGGGGACACAGCTGCGGTTTGGCCACCGCACCCCGGTGGAGCAGGTGCTGTTAAAAGACTGTGCAGAACATTTGTTTTCTTTGAAACTATTTCTCTCGCAGTCACTCATTTAAATGGATTCCACTGTGCCTGCTTTATGCCTCTCTCCATTCCAGCAGAGACTAAATTAAGCTTTGAAGTTTAGTGAGAAATCCCAATGGCATAAGACTTCAATGCCATTTCCTGAATCCTGGGGAATTAAAGAAAGGGGGAGAGCAAGAGAAAAGAAACCACTCTTCTCTTTATTGTTTTCTACAGCTTGATCCTGAAATGAATGACTTTGAAAATTACCTTAGCGCCTAACTCTATGCATAATTCATATATACTAAAACATGTAAATAGTTTTCAAAGGTTAAAATAAAATTCCTTTCCTATACAGGTTACAATTATTTAATTTTTTTGACATACCAACTTACATCATTAATATTAAATAGCAGATAGGGGAAAAAGTGACCCGAAACGAGCATGTACTTTTCTCCTCAGTATGAAGTATCTCCACACTGCTCAGAAAAACAGCAGATTACAAATGCACATGAAGTTTTCCAAAAAGGAAGGAAGAACTAGGCATGCTGGTTTTGCATAAAACTGTAGCTGTCAGTTTGCCAGTGACTAAGCACGTAGCCCATCAGAGTGGTTTTTTTGTGAAGGTTTCAGGGCACAGCAATAGTCTTCAGTGATCAAGCAGCAGTATTGTTTCAGTTCTCAGGGATAATAATATCAATTTAGTCCCAACTGGAAGATAAATTAAGTGTTTGCATTCAGCTAGTAAAGCAATAGGCAGGATGCAACTGGAGCGTTGAGAGTGCCGAATGTAAGAGCCCATGTTTTCTGTTGTACTCAGGAAACCAGGAGAAAGACAGACAACAAAGTGACAATGACAGGCTGGACAACTTGCCCAGCCCCTAAAGACCCTGGCATGGATGTGGATGGAGCAGTTCCCAATGCTAAATTGCTACACAGTGGGGAAAAACAGTCATCCAAATTTCATGGAAACTAAAATATATTGCATTCTCAAATATGGTTGTAACAAACCAAAAAAAAAAAAAAAAAAAAGAACCACACATCAGGTAAATCAGCCCTTTTCAGACCTCGAGACACCAACTAAAAACTATTCTAAACCCAAAAAACCTCCGCAAATTCCATGCTCTTTGGGCAATTTCACCAGCATGCCTGAGCTCTCAGCATGCATTCCTTTCTCCTAATGCTCATTCAGGAAGGAGGGAGACAAGAAGTCCTGCCTTTGACAACCCCTTCCCAGCTGTGACCAGGGCTGTCCCTAACTGCCAGGGACAGAAATCCTGTTGGGGTCCCCAGGCCAGCCCTTTGACAGCACAGAATAAGCCCTGGGACTTCCGGGTTATTACCTAGTACTTTGATTAGTCCAAGTTGATGCCACATAACTAGTACCCAAGCACTCAAGTTAATGACATGGCTAAGAAAGATCCATAAATTTCACAGACCCCTCAGTTCTGCAGTTGAGGTCACTTGGGCCCAAGCAGGAAGGAGCGAAGTGCCAGGTGTTGGATGCTGACAAGAGCATCCAGCATCCCCGTCCTGTGCTGACAAAAACTGCCCTGTTCAAAGTGTCCCAGATTAAACAGAACAGACTCAGAAAAGAGAGGACGCTGCCAAAGCCACACTCATCAGAAAAGATATGTTTTAGTTCAGGGTACAATAACTACTATTTCAGATTACAGTCGGTTGTCTTTTAAGCAATTGACCAGTGAAGCAACATCCTTTCTGGGCCTGTTTTCTTCCTCACACTAATTACATTCACACACACAAACTGTTCTCTCACCTCCCATTTAACCTGCCAGCAATATGAGACAGTAAAGAGGTAAATAAATCGAAATCTCAGATTTCTTCTGGGACAGGAAACAAAATCTTCCTCTCCTATCTACAGCAGTGTTAAAGTTAAGTTCTGAGCTTTTTTTAAACGTAGAGGTTTATTACAAACACTTACACAAGCTCCATCAACTCTCTGTGTACAGCAGGCACAGCGAAGTTCATTTCAATGTACTTTCTGCATTATTTGCCAGGGACTGTCCCTGATGTTTCATTCGCTATTGCTGTAAACATCGGGGCAGCCGGAACCGGAACAGAAGATGCAAAACCCTGCGCTCGTGTTCTCTGGATAACCCAAACCCAGCACCAGCCCACTCCTTTCAACTTAGAAAAGCTGAAATGCTTCAATTTTATCACACTCCGCGAGGTATATGCTAAGTGTAAATATAGCCAAGTTGGAAATTGCTAAGGCATTAGCATATATGCAAAATACCTTTAATCGGACCCACACAGAGTGGAACTTTCCAAAACAGCTTATTTCCACAGCACTTTATGAAAACCAATACTGCTATTTGTATTCAACTGAATTCCAAAAATAAAAACAGGCCTGCATCAACAGTGCTGAGAAGTAAAAAAATACATCAAGTTCTGGTCAACCCTGCCAACTTTATCTGCCCAAGGAGCACAATAAAGTTTTTAAAAAGTGCCAAATGAAGAGTGAGAATGGCTTTTATTTAAATAATCTAAGAATTAATTAAAATAAAGATTTGCTGTCAGTTGTGAGCATCAAATGAACATTATTATTCTAATAATGGCTTACTACATTATTTTTCTGCTAGAATGTAATATTGATTGGAAATCCTTGGGACGGAACAAATTGAGTATTTGAGCAAATTTAACAACAGTTTACTTACAGATGCAGATGCTTATTCTTTAATTTGAAATGAGTCTGCAGCAAGTCCTGGGCACTGGCAGAGAGGTCCCAGCTCAGACCCGCAGGGGGTTGGTCCTGGCAGATTTTCACCGAGTGAAGGTGTGACTCTGTCCTGCCTTTCCCCAGACATGCTGTGGGGACCCACCCTGCCCTGGCCAGTGGGATACAGGGTCATTGAACCCCAGGAGAGCCAGGGCTGGCATCACAGGCATGGTGTCACCTCCCTAGGACACCCAGCCCCACCATCCTCCTCCCTGGGACCCCGTGGTGCTGACCCTGGGCTACTCCTGCCCCCCACCAGCGACCCAAGCAGCCCCCAACCTTGTGTTTGCTAACACTGTCACGAGGGTCATGTACTTAATGAGAGTCACAACCTGCTACACACAAACGCTGGTCCACCGAGAGCCACCACAATGCCAAGCTGACCTCAGAGAGACACAGAAATACGGACAATGCCCAGAGATTTGTTACTCTCCATCTGCAGCTACTGAATTCACTGCACCTGGGACTTTAATTTCTGGATTCCACAGAACACTACAATTTAATAGGTGACGAGGTCTCAGGGCTATAAGCTTTTGACTATCCTAATTTAATAAACACTTTTCAACCAGCTTGCTGCAAGCCCGCTGCATTCAGCAAGAGAAAAAATTCCCTTTGCTTCTTAGTGTACATCAGGACACATTCCCACCCTGACCCTGCAGAACTGTCCTTTGCCACAGCAGCACGACCCAGTCTGCGTGTCCCTTTGGATCAGTACTACCAACAGCACGGGGCAGCCTTCCCGCCTCCAGGCCCCGAAACAGTCGGTGCACGTATTTAAGTTAGAAACAATAGCACACACACACTCCATAAATAATTTCCAATGTGTCAGCACCATGCAGAAACCTCAGGGGGCAGCTAAAGCCTCTGATAGTGCCTGTATTCAAATAATTTCTGCTTTCTTAGGTTTTAATTTCTGTATTATTTATGCCAATTTAAGATTTACTAATGTTACCAAGCCCATTTGCAGACTTTTAAATTAAATGATACCTGCAAGGTAGATGGATGGAAATTAATAGAACGATATAATGAAATACCAAACTGGCTTATTTATTCTACATGAGCTACGCGTGAAACACATATTTTGTTTCAAACACACCACAAAGACCTTACAACCAGTTTAACCCCCAAAGCAAGCAAAATCTTTCTCCCAATTTGACCCTAGCTGCTGGATCTAGACACCACAGTCCCCCAGTGGCCACCAAGGCTGGCAGGGCTGGCCAGGACAGGTAGAGAGCACCAGCCACCATCTCTGTCTCCCTCCACACTGTCAGGTCTCGGTGAGAGAAGACAACATGGCAAAAGGGGAATGTGAGAAAGGTGTTAAGAAGAGACAGCAGGAAGGTGTCACAGTGTCCACTGGCACATCATGGAACTATGAACATCAAGGTGATCACATCTACAAAGATTAAACCCCCTTTTTGTACCTGCCATGGCCAGGCCAAAAAAACTGCAGGTCTGGTGTACTACGGATTGATTGGTCTCACAAGTCAAGAAAAAAGAACGACCAGGTTTTCAGTAGTAATTTGTCTCAACACAGGCTTTAAACCCTCAATTTATCTCTGTCATTGCCAACATTTAGCTTAATCTGTTGCTCTGTCTCTTTTTCACCACTCAGAATCCCAGAAGGATAAGGAACTGATATACATAAAGAACTGAGTTTCAATTAATGCAGGCTCTTGCTGATTTTTCCAATGCATATCTACAGCATTTTAGCTCACTATTTTCTCATTGCTGAGCCTCTAGAGAAAATGCTTCTACATATTTATTTTTTCTGCAAGTCGGTATTTATCACCCGCCATGGCTGTGTCAACGCCAGGAAGGTTTGCAAGCAATACCTCTGTCTTCCACCTTCCCAGAAGTAAACATTTCAATTAAAACGAGAAGCAATTTAAGTATTAGCATGAGGTTTCCAAACAGGTTTAAATAATGCCCCAGCTGCACAGCGCCTCGTTCTTGCTTGGTTCATCATTTCAAAAGAGAAAATATAATATTAACCAAACAAATACATTTCATCTTCTTTCAACACAACGCCATTAACTGGGTAACACCAAGACACACGCAAAAAGCACAGTTTTTTCTATGGAAGCAATATCTTTAATCAGAGCCTTTGTGCTCACCCTCACATAAAGACAGAACGAGCCGGTAATGCCAGAGCAGCTCCCCAGGGCCAGCCACACCGAGCTCCTCAACACTGAGAGCAAGGACCAGTGTCCCATCAACCCACCGCTACTCACAACAGCCAAGGGATCACCCAGCACCTGCAGTAACCATTCTGCCCCAAAAAGGTGAATTTCTAAGCACTGACTGTTTTCTGCCAAAGTCATTGAAAGGTTTGTTACGTTGCCCCAGTGAACGTGAGCCTTCACTCTTCTGAAAGCTCTGCCAGAGCTGAGCACCCAAGAAATGAGAACATTTTACTTACGGAACCAAGCAGAGTCCCAACAAGCCCACAAGAGCCATCGGTTCTGGTTCTTCAGCATCTCCCACTTGGTCAGGAGTTTCCTTCACCAAAGTGCCTGCTCTCCACCTCAGCACCAGTCAGAGCCTCAGGGCACAGCAAAACCCCCTCTGCAGCCCCTGCCCACAGAGGGGCACAAACCACCAGCATTCCCACACCACAGCCCAGCCACCAACAGCAGTGAAATAACCTGCTTGGGCACAGGAACTGGGAGCCTGAGCAGTGGTTGGCTTCACCACCACCTCTTCCTCCACCCCACCAGCACCTGGGGACCAGCCCGACCCCTCAGCAGCAGGACCCAGTTAGCATCTCATTTAGAGGAGGAGGAGGGCCTGCCCTAGCTATGAAGACCACTGGTCCCTCACCAGCCCCAAGCATCTTATTCTCACCTCTGAAGAGCAGCTGGTGGGCCAGAAGACAGGTGAAACATCTCAGAAGTGATTAAATCGGTTAATCCTGACAGGGAAGAACAAGGGAAATATCCTTGACTTGTGATGTCTGATTAAAGGCAGGAGTGGGGATGTTTTGGTGTGGAGTTACTGGAAATAACTCCTGATGATGTGTGGCCCTTTTCAGAAGAATCTAACACCAAGCCTGGTCCTGAGGACTGTGAGCCCCGTGGTTGACAGTGACCCCGTGGCTGCAGCAAGCTGTTCCCAGCAGAGCTCAGTGACCCAGTCCACAGTGGAAAACCAACCCGCAGCCTGGGGATGGCTCTACGGTCACTTGTGGTGGCCGTAGCTCAGACACTTTGATCACTCCATTTGGTTTACTCAACCCACCTCAGTAGCCATGATGTGTCCTGCCGAGGGACAAGCTGAGGGGCTCTGGGGCACAAGCCAGCGCCCGAGGGCTGGGCACAGCTGTGCCAGGGGCTCTGCAGGGACGACAGGCAGGAATGGCTCCCTGTGTGCCTATAGTCACCATGACCACGCTGACCCGACCACTGCACCCAAAACACAACTTTCAGGCTGATTTTAACTGCAATGTAAACAAAGCAGAGACCCGGCCTCAGGAAAGAAAACATCTCGATTTAGAAAATTAGGCCCAGCAAAGCTTTCTCATGTTGCCTCATTTTCTCCCAAATTAAAAACTGCCCTTTGAATATTTTTGTCACTGAACACTGTTTTCTTTCTAAGAAGTCAGACTAGAAATAGCTGCACTGCTATCTGACAAGCTGAAAGGTAAGGGCCTGCTCAGTCTCTTTCCAGCACTGGTACATGCTTTGCATTTCTCCTTTGTGCCACTACTTCATTAATCCCCTGTATCTGTGCTCCATTCAGATTTCTTCCTGGCTGTTTTCCACATAAAGTGTATCTTCCAAGTGTCTGTTTATTGAGTAAAATAAAGAAAACAAGACTGCACAAAAAAGGCTGTGCTTGTCCTCTTCAGCTTCAACAATAATCATGTTTCTTTTTATCTTGAAACTATAATTTACCACATAGTTGAGAAAGCCGTTTTAAAGAAATTATATTTTTCCTTTGTGAAATCTTTATTTTTATACCTCCTAATTTTCATGTCAATGTGAAAAGGGATACAAATTATTCTCCAGATCAGTTAGCAGTTTCAGGACAATTCGGTATTTTCTTTTGGTAAGAACTGGGACCAAAACCTGCGCAGGTGCTGGCTGTGGGACGGGCTGTCACCACTGTGGTCACCACCACAAGCCAAGCAGAAGCTGTACCTGGGAGGGCTGATGGGGGACAGCAGGGACTTTCTCTGCTAATAAAAATCTCTTGATTTTCATCTCCTTCCATTACCTGCTAAATATCAAAAGGGAAGCACATTCACAGTGTGAGTTACACACACGTAAACCTTTGCAGGACCAGAGTGCCCATTACTCCCTCTCTGTAGTCTGCCTAGGCTTGGGGAACACTGCCAGGAGCCATCCTGTCAACACCTGAATTAAATAACTTTTAACAAAAGCCATAAATGTTTTTTAAAAGTCATGAGCATGTCTCCAGCAATCGATAAAACAAGCTTATTGCAGCCATGGAAAGACTCCAGGCACAGGCGATGATCAGGCTGGATTCCCTGTCCTTTGAGCATCCTGCAAACAGGCTTGGGGAAGAAGCCAGAAAGCTCGCAAAAAGGATGGCTTCATTAGCCTGAAAGTAACACCACGGTGCCGTGTCCTCCATATTCACCGAGGTACCTGAAAGGGTGCAGCAAACGATCGTTAAAGAATAAATGGAGCACTTGGAAAAACAGGTGAAGAATAATCCTGAAAAGTGCCCAGCTCAAAAGCTGCACCAAGCTATTTATGGAACCAAACTAACCTGACAGCCATTAAGGGGCAACATTAAAGAAGCAACGACAGCCTGAACTTCCTGGGACTGAAAATGGTCTCTTTGGTTTCCTCTGAATTTGACTTTAAACTAAAAGCCCATTCTTCTCTCCCCTTGGGATTCTATAGGCTTTTTGTTCTGCAGGTTCTGCACCTGGCAATTTTAAACTTTACGTGGCTTTCACCTTCCATCTCAGTGCACTTCTCACAATGAATCCTATCAGCAGCTTCGGCAAGGAACAGAGTGATACAGAAGCTGGGGCCCGCAGGAGCTGGGCTGGAGCCTGGCCCTAAGGTCTGTGGGTGAGAGGGACAGACCTCCTCAGGGTGCTGCGCTCTCAAAGGATGCCCCACAGCCCGGATCTCTGCGAGCATGGGGTCCAACCCCCAATGGCTCATGACCATCTGCCTGGGACAAGGCCAGGAGTGACCAGAGGCGCTGGGATGTGCAAAGCAGGAGAATTGTGCCACACAGCCCAGCACAGCCCAGCTGGCATTTGCCAAGCTGGCAGGGGGTTAGAAAGCCAGACCCGTAACCTCCTCATCAGTGAAATAAGGGCAGTCTTTGCACCTACAAAATAAGGTTTTATGAACAGCCCTGACTGCTCTGTGGGTGCTGGATACTCCCCACGCCAATCCTGGGACTGAGGGGCCATCCCCACCGGGCCAGCACCCGTGAATGCACCATGCAGGATAGATGACAAGGGGTGACAGAAAGGGGATGCCGCCCCATGTTGCCTTCGAGGACACCAGCTTTCAAGATCAGATAAAAACCAGCTCATTCTCTGCTCTCACCCCTACTGAATTCACCTAGGTTTTGCCATAAAGTTATATGGCTCAGGAGTCAGGCGTCCTGCTGTTCTAATGCTGTCAAGGACCATTTCTTGAGCTGGTAAAAGTTAGCATCATACTGTAGACTTCAAACAGATTTTTTTTTTGGTTTATCAACTGTTGAGGATCATCTCCTTCAGCCATTTCAGGGTAATAAAAAGGTTGTTTAAAAAAACCCATTACGACTGATAAACAGTCCGTGCAAGGAAACATTAAAAAAGGATTTTTAAGTTCCCGTTGTAAATCTGAAGAGATACCTCAATGATATTTTATATTGCTATCTGTGCAATAAAAGAGACAAGGGAGTCAGGAAGCAACTTGGGTTTGGACATACAAAAGGGTAAACAGATGGGCAATATCTGCACTTAAATAGCAGAGATTTCAGATGATTTTTCACGAAAATGAGATTAGCAAGAGAAACAAGCATCACAGCCAGTACAGACACTGCCTCTTCCAGGGGAAGGAAGTGGTGGACCTACATGTTTGCCCTATGTGAAACAGAAATGAGAATTAAAAAGGCTGTGTTATATATGCCAGATGTCATACATAGTAACGTTGTGGAGCAACATAAACTAAATATTCATGGCAATGACATGTGTCCATGTGCTTCATCCAGTTCCCCATCCCAAGGTGGCCACGTCGTGGTAGACTCAGCTGCAGGCAACACTGAAGGCCAAGGTGCCAGTCAATCCCTGTCAGCCACCGGCTTGGCAGCACCTCCCTGCCATGACGATGCCATGGAGGCCAAGAACACCCTCACTGGGCCACAAGCCTGTTGTGGCCAGACAATGGCGGCCTGTGCGGCACAGAGGGCTGTCCCGGGGAGTCTCTGGCCAGGGCCCCTGTCCCATCCCGTCCCTCACACTCTCCAACCACACACACCACGCTATCCCCATCGGGGCTGCCCCCGGCCCGGCTGCCGGCACCTCCACGGCGGAACCCCCCGCAAACCTCAGGTTTCCCCGCCGCCGGCTGCCTCGGTGCGGATCTGCCGGGCACGGGCAGGCGACGGACGAGCTAATAGAGCGCCCGTACTGCGCCATCTGCTACCTCTGCGCTGGGCCAGGACCGGCAGCGGGACATCCGAACGCGCTGTAACCGACACCAGCTCCCGGTGGCTCCGGGGAGCGGCGACTTCCGAGCCGGCGACCTCGGGGCGCGGAGGCCTCAGGGCCGAGAAGGGGCGGCCCAGCCCCGGCTGTGAGGGAGCGCGCGGCGGGGCCCGGCCCGGCGGGTCCCGCTCGGGACCGCGGTGCTTGAGGGTTTTCCATGGGGGCGCCATGAGGTCAATCCAAGGGCGCCCAAGAGAGACCGCGAAGCCTTAGGGCGTCTGATTAAGGCGTCGGGAGCGCAAGTCGTGTGTGTCGTCCCCGATTCTCTCAGTGCGGGGCAGCACCAGGAAGGCCCCACAGATGAATACCTGGCCCCGGCAGCAGAACTTCGGGTCCTTGGGTCACAAGTCAGTATGCACCACAGCAGAGCAGCTGAGGGCAGACGGGGTGCACCTTTTTCAAAGGGGTCTTTGACAGCAGTTGGCAGAGCTCATCAGAAAAGCTTTAAACTGGATTTGAAGGAGGAAAGGGATAAAAGCAGGCTGGCTCGAGACAGGCCTGAGGGCAGCATGCCAGTGTCAGAGGGACAGCGTGCTCACCAGGTCCTTCAGTCTGCTCCATGATGTGCTGAGGACACTGCAGCACCTCTGGAATATCTTTACACTGACGCCTGCAGCAGGGTGAGACTCTGGCCCAGGTTTCCCAGAGAAGCTGTGGCTGCCCCATCCCTGGAGGGGTTCAAGGCCAGGTTGGAGGAGGCTTGGAGCAGCCTGGTCTGGTGGGAGGTGTCCCTGCCCAGGGCAGGGGGGGAATCTCAGGGCCTTTAACAGTCCCTTCAACCCAAACCATTTGTGAGGAATAAGCAAGAGGCACTGGCCCAGCCCTGCAGCTACAACGGCCTCGGCATAAACAATGAGAGTTCACCCATTAGTCATATACAGTAGCCATTGTGTAAATTAACTCAGACATTCAGTGGAAATACAGTTAGGATGTGAGCTGGCCTCCACTAAAAATTATTTACTCACCTTGGGTAAAAGACCAGAGTCATATTTTTAAGTTTGTTTCAATTTTGTTTCAGCTACAACAGATTTATCAAGAGTTTTCCATTTTCTAAGACTCTAGAGTTCTTGCATTATTCAGCGGCAATCCTTTCTGTAATCATTCTTTACAATGAATAGGTACCATATAAGATTACTCTTAACAGGAAAAACCCAGTATCCGTTAAACAGCTGATGCACTGGTAGAGCATGTGCCCCGTTCAGACCATGGAATACTTGAGGCCAAGTAGACTCACCCCATTCCCGTTATCACTGTAATATCTGTATCAGATCAATTTAAGGCAAGAGAAGAATTAGCAAACATAATAGGAATCTCAGGCAGCGTTAATAGACCTTGGGGAAATCTTTTTCCAAAGGGCTCCTAGTAGGAGGCAGGACTGGCGAGATAACAGGCAAATAACCAAGAGTGTGGTGGATGAAACGTTTTTGAGGAGGAGCTCTGGGAACACCAAGATGACTTCCTTAAGGACTGGCTTCTATTCTCACATTTCCTGAAGTGGGACAAAAGCAGGGAGGAGGTTTCCTTGGGTGCTTCTTGAGTGGCTTTAACAGGTCTCCATCCTCCCCAGCAGGAGCCACCTCTGCCGGTGCCTGTTTCCAGTCCTGTGTGGTTATTTCCTCTCTTCTTTTCACAAGACCTGGAAGTTAAAATTATTGCTAGGACGCATATATAATTAAACCCCAGCTTTAGCTGTGAGGACCTGAAGAATTGCAGAGCAAGACCAGAAGTCCTCCAGGTCCCAGCAGGGGCTTTGAGCCATTTCTCTCTCCAGGAGGAAGCAGGAGTCACATCTCTGTCAGGGTGCTCTGCAACGCGGCTCCCACACTCCAGGTGTGAAACACAGATGCTGTTTTACAGGCAAAGCTCAATCTCATCCCAAAAGTGAAACACAAGAATAAGTGTCCCACTTGCCATATTAGTCAGTCTGCACAATAGGCAGGAGATCTCTCAAAGGGTTTTGATGCGTTTGCTTGTCATCTGGAGCATCCGCGGAAGCGATGCCTGGGGAGGAGCCGGGGCTGGTCCAGTCACCATCCCCAGGGGACACGCTCACCCCTCCATATTGCTCATCTGCTCTGAGGCAACCTGGGTCACCGTGGCTCTGAGAAGGGGCCATAAAGAGCACAGAAGTGACACTCACAATTTCCCAAACACCCCTTTGCGATTCCAGAACAGCCAAAGGCAATTGCAGCATAAATAAGAACTAAAGAGCAAGAGAAGTTATTTTACCCAAAACAACGAAACTCCTCCAAAATTCAGTCCTTTCATGGGTTTGTAAATTACAATAATTGGGTGGGGGGAAAAGGTCAAAGCTGTTAGACAATTTATTTCAGTAAGTAACAGCTTCTGACTTCTCACAGCCTGATAAAAAGAATAAACCAGCAGGGACCTGGTTTTGCATTGCCCTCCAGAGGTGTACTTCCCATGAGTGTTCTCCATTAGTATTTCACAGCATCACAACCCTCAGCTTGCCTCCCTCAATGAAAAATGATATGGTTTTGCTTTGGCAGAGAAGAATCCGAGCTGTTGTCCAGCAATCCGTCCGAAATCCCCTGTGCCCCGTAGAGAGGCACACACCCAAGGGATGCTCAGTAAGGCCAAGTGGCAGCAGCCCCTTTGGAAGGAGCCAGGAGCCAGGAATGCCACGGCACCAGAAAAGTGACCCAGTATCTATCCATATTTTGCCTTCCCCTTCTTCCATGCAATTATATTTACTATGGTGAATTGGCATGCAAAATTGCACTCTTTATATACATTGTTGTTAAATTACTCTATAATTAGTACTAACACATTCTACTTATAACATTTACTATGCTTGATGGTTCCATCAGCGTAACCTTACTGTGATCTATAGCAGTAGGGATAACAATTAAAGGGGTATTACTCACTTTTAAAGAGCCGCTGACAAGTTCTTCCCACGTTTACAAGCATCATTTCAATCATGTTTAGCCACATTCATAAACTCTGTTATTATTTCTGCACAGCCTTTTCACACTGCTTTCCCTGGAGGAGCAGAAAAAGCCTTCCCATCCCTTTGGGCAGGGTTGGGAGGTAGAAGGTCTGGGCCATGATGGGGTGCCTGCCTTGCTCCGGGCAAAAATCAGGGCTGGTGGGAGCCCAGGAAAACTTCTGCCATCAGTTCCACCAGCACTGGAATCCCCCAACATAACTCAGCAGGATTCAGGACCCCGAGTCCTTCAGGCCCTCTGCAAATCTGGGTTTATCCAGTGTGTTGCTGGGAAGCATGGCCAGGGATTGCTCCACCTCTTGCTTCCCAAAGGCATCAGAAGCTTGGTAACCCCTGGACCCAGGAAAACAGAGAAGTGATTCTTCTGTTGGAATTCTATTCAGTTACACAGATTTATTCCCCAACTTAGAGCCAGGGCCAAGATTTAGACTTTGGTTAGAAGGAATATTTACAAATCAACTGTGTACAAGCTGAGTGCAGAACCCCCCATAAATAGGTAGCCTAACACTAAAATTACTTTTAGAAATGAAGTCTTCCATTTTTCATATGGAAAAGGAAATCCATTTGAATACTAATAGCATTCCTCTTCCAGTACAAGTGTTTCAGATTTGTAGTCTGGTGCAGAAGAGCAGGGAGGGGGAGAGAGGGTAGAAGTGACCTCAGTTCTGACAGTCACATAATTTTGCAGTTCAAAAGTTATTGGAACGTTTCAGAGCATAATGCCCAACAATTTGCATTCCAGATACCTTCCACACAAACTGAAGGATTGCTAAAGGTTGCATATCTCAGCTTTAATGCTCGTGCCCTTTTCTCAAATTAGCAATAACAGTCAAGCTCTGATGAGATCATATCTTTGACACAGAGCAAAATTATGGTAACATTCATGTGTGATCTTATCCAGTACAACTCCTATTTCCATGGGATTAGAAAAGGAAAGAAAGTCCCATTAAACTATATTAAAGAAGGTGATATTCACCCTGCAGCTACAGGAATACATTTCAGCACTACATATCACATCCTGTGAAAATAAAGTAGAAAATGAAAATTCAAGAGCAGCAAAAAAGATCTGAGCAATGGTGTAATACAACCCCAGTTACAATTCAGTGCTGATTATAATTTTAGGTTTCTAGACACACGTGAAGACACCAGATGAAGTTTGGGGGATTGTTCCCACATATATAAGTTTAAAAGGTGCAATGGGGGACTTGAGTGACCAGGGCAAAGCCAGCATTTCAAGTTCAGGGTTCAGCACAGTGCCCCCAAAAGTGAGGGGTCTCTGCCAGGTCCCACAAGCTGAGATCTGTCTGTGTCCACGGGCAGAGGCCCTGGGAGCCAACGGCCATCTGACGGGGATGGTGGCTCCTCTGGAGATCCCAGCCCTGGTGAGTGCTGCAGAGAGCAAACACTTGAGTGATGGAAGGCTTTCCTCTGCCCCTCCTGGTGAAACCACTTGCCATTCACAATTTCTGCAGTCAGAAAGCATGTAATTTCCCACTTCTTGTGCATAAAACTGGGAGGAGGCAGGCTTCCCCAGTCCCCTGCCATTAAACTGCTGTTCACACAGCCCCTCCACACACCAATTCCAGCTGCACATTCCCCACGCCCAGACCTCAGACGCCACGCAGTAATTGCAGGGCTGGGAATAAAAACATCACTCAGCTCACCACAACCAACACCTCTCTACACGTGGAGAAAACACGAGCCAAGCACCCCCAGCTCGCACACGGATGGCTGCGACAAACAAGGTGGTCTTGACTTTGAAGAGCCTCAGCACTGGCTGGGGTTGGCTGGTGGGCAGGGGGGCTCAGGAGAACGCTGGTGGCTTGGGCACAGCCCATGCTCAGCTTTGCTGAAAAAAGATACTCCAACAGCAGCATAAGAATAGCTGGGAAGGGAAAAAATGAGCAAATATGAAACATAATTTCAACATATGGACACAAATGGAGAGGACTTATATTTCCTTATTTCAAACCCCTAATAAAACTGTGAGTGAGAAATTTGTGTTCTTCTTGCAAGTCCATAGGAAAGGAGAAGAGAACATAAAAAACAAAAAAACCAAAGGGTTACAAAGAAAGGCAGAAAAATTTTAGAGAAGAAAAAGTAGTCACAATATCCAAGGTTTTCCAAACTCCAACCAAGCTTGGATTAAGTCGCTTTTTTGATGGTCCTCATAACATGCCAGAGTGTCCTTGTTCAAGCCAGGGCTCCGTAGTGCCCGCTGTGGCAGAGGATCCAGAGCCCGAGTTCGGTGCCCTGGAAGGTGCTGGTGGGGAGCGAGGCAGCCCCGCTGCGGGAGGGCAGGGGAGCATTAGAAGGAAGTATGCCCCACTGGCAGTTAGAAATAAAAGTTAGGGTTTGATTTATACCATTAATAAAGAGTCATTTCCAGAATTTCGCAGAGTGCAGAGTGCCAGGTGGGTTTAGGCCTTCAGCTATGGTGCGTTTGCAGGCGGTGGAAAAGAGAACAAACTCATAACTCAAACAAACCTAAATATTAAATTACAGCTCCACTTAATGCTTCCTCAGGAAGATGGATGGATGCAGGGAAGGGGTTTTCCACAGCATGCACATCCTACTGGAAAAGCCAGGCTGGGTGGGGTGTCTGAGCCTCCTGACTCCTGAAATCTCAGGCTTTGACAGCTCCGGTTGTTGGCTTTGGGGACCCTCTGGCCCAACAGGGTGGCCACCACCGCACTGACATCAGGGCTAGAGCAGCTGAGAACCCGGTGTGAGGTGCCAGCTTAAATCTTCTCCTCATGGCAGTCAGGTGAGTCCAGCCCATACCCCTCTGCTGCTCTCCTTCCTGCCCTTATCCCCCGAGTACTGGGTTCCCTTGGACGCACGTCTTGGTGAAGCCCCAATTCAGCAAACTCTGTAAGACAAGTGCACAAACCATCCTTACGGCCGAAGTTAAAGCCAGGCTCATCTTGCTGGGGATGGGGACAGATTTACTGATCGGGTGCCAGTGAAGGGAGGACCGGGCCCTTGTCACAAGGTGTTAAATGGGCTCGATAAAAGTGGAGCCATTAGCCCATATATTTGCTGTACTCATTGCCAGCCCTCATTGATCCCTTGCTGCTCACAAGGTTGAAATTTTACATATTCAATTATCAGGGGAGAACATTTAAACAAAAGCCAGAAATAGAGTAAGGACAAGAAAACTGCTGATATATCAAACCGGGGCAGATCTGAAAGCCACTCACTCTATATATTCCCAGATGTTTATTATGCACTTACAGAGATAGCACTTAAATATGAAAAGTTGCACTCCTTTTAGAAAACAGCGCCATACCTTCCAAGTTTCATAACCTGTCTTGTTGAGAAAAGGATATTATACATCTTCAGTCTAAAAGAAGACAGACCAGGTGAGAGCCATATCTATACACTGAGAGTAATAATTTTCCCTCATTACATACTATTGTAAATGTGTGCCCTTTCTTGGAGGGAGAGTGGGATAATCTAAGCCTTATTCTTTCACTGTTCACCTATATTATCAGAGGTTATCTTGCCCAATATTAAGGACTGAAGATTCCTTTCCATACCATACCCAGTGTGCAAAATATTTTAAAATTTAAAAATGGGAAGAGAGGAAGACAGGAAACAATTGGGTAGGCATTGCTGTAAGAAGTAGAATCATAGAATGGTTAGAGTTGGAAGGGACCTGAAAGATCATTGAGTTACAACCCCCTGACCTGGGCAGGAACACCTCCCACTAGAGCAGGTTACTCAAAACCCCATCCAGTAACTGCAAGGAGAATCACAAACAGACTCTTTTTTTCCTCCGGACAGCCAGCCCTGAAGCAATAAAGAGGAGAAACACTCCCATTAATTTCTGCTTGGAGAGATCAATATCGCGGCACCAACCACTGCAGACCCGTTTCTCTCCCGATCCACTGCAGGGCACAGACCCATGCTGTGCTCCAGGCCCCCACTGTGATCCATGCCCTTCCTGGGGGAGGAGAGATCCCTGCTATCAGCAGGGTGAGGCAGCCATCCCTGCCACAACAGGGTCCCGATGCAGAAGCTCGGTGCTGGTTGTGCCGTGCCACTGCCCTTCCCTGGGCTGCTCACCTCTCTCTTACATCTGCTTTGCTTCACCTCTTTGGAGCTTTGCTTTTTCTCAGACAATGCAGGACTATAAAATAAATTGAAAAAAGCCATTAAAGCCTGTGTATGAAAGTGTTACACCCCCACATGCAGCCCGGCGGGCACGATGGGGGGCTGTTGTGGAGCAGTAATCTGTTCCTTGTCCCCCCCGGGAGAGGGAAGCACAAATCCTGCTGCTGCTGTGACAGCAGTATTTCAGACCTGGTCATGCAAAAGATCATTGGTTTTGGGGTTTGTTTTGTCAGAACACAGAAACAAATCTTCCCTTTTTGAACTCATCACCTGCAAATTGCAATTTTTCTTGTTCCACGTAGAAAATCATATTTGTGGCTGAACATGGCTCGCAGGCATTGGACATATTGAGCTCTGTCCCAGTTCAGCTGGTCATGGAAGCCTTCCACCGCCGAGGCAGAGACACTTGCACATGTCCAGGCTTTGTCCTGCTGATTACTTTAATTGGAAGTGATGTGGTGGAAGTTGCAGGGGGTGAATTCATCACACTGTATGAAGGCTGCTGCTCTGCTTTCAAAATGCCTTGCTTTAATGTGCCTAGTGATATTTTGTTAAGGAAAGAGACATCTAGTATTTAATGCTCTTCATCTTTCAATAGTACAGATACTTGTAATTAAATTAATTATGGCAATCATGGAGGTGTCTCGTGTGTGCTGCACATTGAGGTTTTGGTTTCCAAGACATTGCATCCTAAAAGGAAATAATTTATTCCTTTGTTCTATGCTGCAACTAATTGGAAGAGCAGCAAATAATTAATTACAGCAATATTACAGTCCTGTAAATTACTCCAAGAGAAGGACAGGTTCTCCCTCTGGCCCCTGCCCTGCCAATGAGCTGTTCCTCTGGGAAACACAGGATGGGCTCTGGGAACCCCGGGGCAGGTGACGCTCTGCTCTTTGAGAGATGAAAGAAGCAGGAATGGTTTCATCAGGAAAGCGATCTTAAATCATGCGAGAAATGCCAAGCAGTTCTCAGTGCACCTTTACCTCGCGGGTGGGAACTGCAATATCCATTTCAAAAGCATTTCCACCATTTTAAGACAGGTTCTTCCAATTAAGAACAAAACATTACCTTTTCCTTTGAATTTAAATTAGACAAATTCAGGCCGTTCTCAACAGCTGAGACCTACTGAGCAGTGGCAACCACACGTCCAGCTTCTGTTAAAATATACCATGTACATCTGTGAAAGGAAAGGAATAAAACCACTCTCCAGCCACCTCCCAGTGCAGGCACTTCCAGGCTTGCTGCCACCAGGATACTCCTCTTGGGTTTTCTTTCATCAGAATTTTGGCTAAACCAGGACAGCTGCTTGAGGTCCCAGCCAGGCAGAGCTGGCTAAACTGCAGGAGTTGATAAAATGCAAAAGAACAAACCAGGGTTATGTCTTTCGTTCCCAGAAATTAAAGCAGGAAAGTCAGAACCTGTTTTGCTCTGGGCACCAGCATGTCCCGACTGCCCAGGAAAAGAGGCATCGGAAAAGAGCTTTGCAGCACTAGAAGAGTTCCCAAAGAGTTCCTGCCGCCTCCTCCTAAAAAAAGTTGCAGCTCAAAGTTATACCAGTAGCTCAAGGAAGTGGGAGAAACACTAAAATGGGTTTCAATTAAAACAGCCAAGGTCTGACACAATCACTGAGCAGTGAAAGAAAATAAATGGCCTTTAATTGATGCTGGAATTGCTCAGTGTCCTTACATTGCTCCGTTTTAATTTCTGAATTAAGAAGTCTGTCTTCTTAATAGTCACTCACAGCGACTAACTGTTGCCTTCTGCTACTCCCATAAGGTGCCCAATGGCCAAATTATGACTTCTTTATTCCTTAGTGATAGCTGGCCTCTTTCAAAGAGAGACCCCAGTTCAGGGGAGGCTCATGAAGAAATTTAACGGTACATTAAATTATGCTGAATTACACAGGAATTTGCATGGATTTGCATTTTACATTTATATTAATGCCAGATGAGTTCATTATGATTCATCTAACAATAATGAACACTAAAGGAATAAGTAATGATCATGATATTACAACAGTGCCCTAATCCTGGCTCTGCAATCTCAGTCTCTCTCTTATTTTCTATAAAAGCAAAGGATTGGTGACTGTCACTGGTGAAGTGACGTTGTTCTCCTGTTATCATCCTGACTCTGGTATAGCTTTTTTGAGACCTTCATGGGTTTTCTGTGAACATATGGCTTAAAAGTCTTTGCCAATTAGCATCTTTCCAGGATTCAAAATAGCTGAAAAATCACCCTTGGTCCTTTTCCATTTGTTGGTTTTGCTCTTTCCCCTTTCTCCCAGCGTGTCACTGGCAGCTCTCACAGACTCAGCCAGCACACAGACATGGTCCTCCTGTCCCATCTGAGGTCTTCCATCTGCCAGAAGTGCCAACAGAACTGGCCAAGAGATGCAGATGGACCTGGGGAACAGGGAGAGGAGAGAAGAAGGGCTTGTCTATGCTGACCAAAGTCTGCCCTGCCATTCCTCACCGTGTCTCCAGGCTCCTCAGCCTGGAGCAAGCTGCCACTGCCACCAACACCCCCAGCAGCATCCACTGCTGTGGTCACCAGGGCTCCTCAACACCCGTCTGACCTGGCACGGACAGAGCCAGCGCCTGCAGGGAAAGTGTCGTCTTAGACTGCTCCAGAGTGTGGTGAGAGAGCCACAAGTGGAGGAGCTCCTGCTCTTTGCTAAAGTCTATGCAGTTTTAGAGCTCTTCCTTCTACCCACGTTGCAGTCTGTGGATCCCTGAGTTGCCATCAACAGAGGGATGGTCTTGCTCTTCAAGCCTCCTGCAGCAGGCTTCTGCGAGGTGGACAAAATCAGTAGAAAGAAGATGACCAGCCTCTGAGCATAAGGATAAGAGAGGAGAGTTCACTCGAAAGAGCGACTGAGGCACAGAGCAGACTAGAAACTGCAATGCAAATTTTTGTAAAAATATCTGATTTTTTTTTTAATAGCAAAATCCAAAAGTTGATACTATGGAGATGTAAATGATGGAATCAAAGCAGACTTTTTTTTTCCCTAATTAACCTTAGAGAATTCCTCTGATATTGATTGTCTTTCTTAGACTGTAAAGAGGTTTTCTAACAGGTCACAGGTGTGACAATGCACTGCTAATTACTAATTGCTAATTACTTCACTCCTGTAAATTTAAAGGATGTGGCCTAAAATTTGTCTTAGATAGGAATATAGTTTGAAAAACTATCTGAAAAAAAATCCCGTCCTTGTAATCCTTGTAACAGCAATTCTGTTTCATATCTTTTGCTACAGTATTTTGCTTTCTTAATGCTGCTTTAAACCCCTTTGGCAGGAACAGCTAATAACAGCTTGGAAAAATTAATATGTATGTTGGATGGAAACATTCTATTGTTTCCATGGATACCAGTGCAAAATCCCTTCTGTCATGTGTCTTCCTGCAAAATGTTTAATCGGCAGCAAAAAAGCCAAATACCTGTAAAGTGGAGAATGAGCTTGAAAAATCCACTGATGGCTCAGGCCATCACTGTGGCTGCTGCAGGAATGTGTCCTGGCCCGTCTCTCTGCCTGAGGTTCTGGGGTGGTCTGAGGCACCCACGGCTGCCCTGCCTTAGAAGGAGCCTGGGGAGGTGGGATCCTATCCCCTGCTGCTACCCTGCGGGGTGCTCATGGCTGAGTGGGTCTCATAGGTGACATTGCCCCAGGTGCCATCCGGCCACCATGTCACCCTGCTGGTGGCGGCCAGGATGAGGAGACCTTCATGCCATTTTCCCAGGGTTGGTGCCTGCAGGGAGAGGCTGAACCGTTCTCTCCAGTTCCATGAGACATTATCAGTCCCAGGCAAAGGCTCTTTCTCTGATGTTCCTGCTCTCATTTCTCCATGGAAGCATTTATAAAAAACTCTGCAGGGAAAAAGGACATTTTAAATAAATTTCATCTTCTACTGAGGAGCATTCACAATTCCCAATACCTTTCTTGCCTCAGAAAGCTTGCACCGCTCCCCTTTCACTGAGAGCCCACCTTGTGTCAGTTGTCTCTGATTTAACAAGAAGTTTTTTAATTATAACAGCTGTTGTTTTAATTACCAAAGGATTTATAATTAGACCCCCTGCACAAGCCTGCTGCTAAACCAGAGGCTCAGAAACCCCCTGACATGGGTCAGTCTTTTCTGTCCATCTGCTGCCCCAGCAAACAGCCACCCTTGGCTCTCATCTTTCTGGAAGAAGAACTGGGATGAGTGAAAGTGGTTGAAACCACAGATGCAGCCAATCACCACATCATTAACACAGAAACGTTCCTCAGGCTAATAAATACCAGGTGTATTGGCTTGTTGGTAACAGTAGATGACCTGCAGACTTGTCATGTGTCTCTGTCATGGCTTGCACTACTGCTTTAAAGGAATCTATCTCCCAACCCCCTTTTAAGCAGTCAGTTCAAGAAGTTATTTTGAAAGCTTTGAGCGATAACAGGAATCTCCTCTCACACTTTTTAATTAGAAAGGGGGGAAAAGGATAGTTTTAGACAGACCTGTACGCTTTTACATCAAACCTCTCTGTTCACAGTCAGTACCACGCTGTCAGGGCAATCTGTTTAATTTTGGGCTCCTTTGAGTTCCTGAGGAAATTCAGACATTTCAACTTCCCCTGGAATGAAAAGTTAACATTTTGGAAAAATTTCTCCAGAGTTAGGAATGCTGAAATGCTGCACATCAGAAATGTTAAAGGCAGAACCTTTCAAGAGGCACTGAAACTGTGATTTCAGAGAGGCTTTAATTTCACCTGAAAAAAAAAACTATCAGAAGGCAGAGAGCATTTGAACTGGCAGCCCGTTGTGTTTGCCAGGGCCAGTCAGCCCCAGGCAGAGGATCCTGGCTTAGGGGGGCAGGAGTGGCTGAGCAGAAACACTTGTCGCTCTCGATGGGTTGAAAGACACTGGAGAAGGAGAGAGAAGGTTTTGGTGCCCTGCAACGTCAGTAGGACACTCTGCTCCCCTTCTCTCGCGGGCCACGGGGCTTTCTGCTGCCTTTCTGTCCAGACAGGGTGACACGTATGGGCCATGAGAGACCACTCCTTGCCTGAAGCAGATCTGGAAGAGCGTATGGGACAGCTCTGCCCCGGGACACGGTACCAGCCCAGCCCCTGGCAGGAGACTGGGCACCGTCTGACACGGGCTGTCCCTCTGCCACCCTGCACAGAGCATCTCCCGCCTGCAGCGTCCCCCATGTCTGCCAAACCTGCTGAGATCAGGGTGTAAGAATTGTAGGAGATAACTGTTCTCCAGGAGAAACACTGCCTATTTGGTTACAGTTATCTCAAATTATGTCCTAGGGTGAGTGCCTGGCTAGTCTGACAGTGGTGAATTTCGAAATTAATTTGATTTCCATCTGCAGGCAGTTTCTCCTCTTGGGCTGGCAGGTATCCTCAACTGGGTGCCCTCTTCTCCTAGCTGTTATGTCTGTTTTCCTCATGCACCTTGGATGCTGGTTAATGCTGGTTAATGCCCAGTGATCAGGAGAGAGGTCAAAGCCCTGACAGGCACGTCCAGTTACAAAGAGTTCCCAAAAAAGGGCATTCTCCTGACTCAGCCACCCCGGTTGGCGAGCAGAGGCTGTGGAGGGTTCCCAAGAGCCCCGTCAGGGCCAGCAGCATCCACTCCCCTCCACACACTGAACCCCACCACACAGGACAGGGCTTGGACCCCTCTGCAGCCCCTGAGCACCCACACAGGCTCAGGCGGCTGTGGCAGCTGAGCAGCACTTGACGGGTTATTGACTTGCAGTGATACACTTCATTAAAAATCAGGGGGGACCAAAGCTCTTCACTCCTTATTAGAGTGTGGACTTGTTAGGAAAATTTAGTGATATGAAAACTATTACAGCATCCGGCAGAAACGGTCCTTCTGAGACATTCAGAATAGCAAAAGGTTAAATTAAAACTTCCCTGCTGCAGCATAATCAGGGGATGGCCAGGCACAGTCTTCATGTTATCATGCTGTGCACGCTTAAATTAGAACAGCCAAGTGGATTTTATATATATATAGCATGAAGATATTATAATACATAGACCTTCTTCCTCTCTCCAAATGGCCTTTTCTTAGTGAGTCTGAAACTGTTAGAGCTTTATCCAAAGCTCACTGAAGAAAAGGTGCTTTTCATATCAGAACATGGGCTCAGATGGCCCCACAGTGCTCGTCCTCGGATGCTGGTTAATGCTAGTTAATGCTGGTTAATGCCCAGTGATCAGGAGAGAGGTCAAAGCCCTGACAGGCACGTCCAGTTACACACTGTGGGTACCATTCGCAGTGTGGGAACGGCACCACCAGCCAAAGCGATGAGCAAAGTCTTTGGGAGCTGGACAAGGTCCCACCATGAAGCTTCTCCACTGGAGCCCTCCTGTGCCCTGCAGCACGGCCACAGCTCAGTGGGACAGGCAACATCTGCAGCTACAGGCACTGAACACACCACCCAAGAGAGGAGCGGGGCTGTATCACTGCTGTGTGACCAAAGCAAACACCACAGGCCAAAGCAAAGACCTCCACGGAGAGTCACACCTTCCCTCTCCTCACCACAGCCACCAGCCTCCACGGCCCATGGCTGGGGACCAGAGTCAGTGCCAGAGCCCACAGAAAACATGCATCCTGGTGCACACACAGATTTCATGGACCCAACACAGGAACTGGTCCCAGAAAACGAAGATAGCCATATACTAATTATGCAGAGCATTTTCTACATGCTGTTCTTTTATCAGCATCAAGCCCAGCACCATGAGCAGTCACAGCTGAGCCACGACAGTGGCAGCAACAGTGTCCACTTTCTCCTGGTCTGCAGAGCACAAACTCCTCTGAGACCAGCCCCCAGCACAGCTGAGGCTGCAGATTTGCCTAATCCCAGCACAGCAGCTGAACAGGGGCAATAAACAATTAACATGCTCCCAACCAAGCAATTAAATCAATGGCAATTGGGGAATTCCAGCAGACAATGCAATTACTGTATTAACTACAAAAATGGCTATACATAACTACTGCAATGGAGAAACACCAAGCAAGAAAAAGCTGGGGCTGTTTGGTTCAAGGTTGGCCTCTGCAGTGGGAATTGGGGAGGGTGCTTGATTCCAGGTGAAGTCAACAGCTGGAGTTACAAAAAATAGCTGATGAGGGAATAATGTTTTTCAGCAGCCATACCATCTGTGTTTGAAGGAGCTCACGCACTGCTTGGCTGCAGGGGAGGGTAAGGTGCCAGTGGAAGGGACAATCAGCTTCTGAGCCTTGGGGCAGCCACGTGGGTAAAGGCCATCCAACTCTCAGGAGTATTTTATTATGAGTTAGAGGGAAATGGGACTGAGCACGGTGCAGCCTGTCTGTGGGCTGCCAGGTCCTGTCTTTGCTCCTTGCTTTGTCCAACAAGGGCTGGGATGAACCTCTCCCGCTGTTTCCCACCCTCAGGGAGGGCAGGAGCCCCCAGCCCCAGGTGCAATGGCTGCTCTGGCCACGGGACAGGCCCCACGGGGCAGCCGGAGCCCGGTGAAAAGCGGGTCCTCCTGCAGCTGGATCAGTGCTCCGACACTTCCAATGTGTCGCTGCTGCTTCATTACAAGACACGTCGCACATCCTGCTTGAACTACTGAGAAGAGCTGCTTAGCTTGGAAAATTCCGAGCCCATCCGCTCATTATGCAAGATAAAATAACTCTCACTTCAACGGGAGCTGACATGGAGCCCAGAGAAAGAGCAGATCTGTGAAACGGGGGCTGTTTGATCCTTGCTTTGCTAGCTGTTCTATCAGCTCCTCTCAGGAGATGAGAAGGAATATTAGCCAGGAAATTACTTTCCAGTTAGTTCAAGCTGTGTTTTGCAATGCTGATTGAGGTGGAAGGTGACAGAAACAATTGCTAAATATCAATAATATTATGTACACAATTAAAATGCAGCCAAGAGCCTTTTAATACAAAACAAAATGAGGTTGTGAGCCCATGCAGGGATTCAGTGATGATGCTAGGTTAAATCTTCAACTCAGTGGAATATTTGAAAATGTAATTTTTGCCTCCTCCTCCAAATCCTTTTTAATATTCACAATTGGCTTCTCTGTGAGAGATTTCCAGCTCTGAAAAGTTGTTTGAGCCAAGTAGCTAAGGATTATCTCTAATAAAGCACTGTTATTCAGGACAAATCTCTATAGACATGTTTACTAAATAACTCTGATATTTTACAGAATAAATTACATTAATTACAACCATAACAGCAACAAAAATAGGTGGTGAAATGTTTCAGTCATGGCTATAAATAATAAAAAAAAATCATCGTGGAACCTTCTCCTGGAATAAACACTCAACATCCCAGACAGGATTTTGTGATTTCTGAGTTCATGAAAAAAAAGCACCCACCTGGCAAAGGGCAGCAGGAGACGGCGGCAAGGGGTTGCCCTCCCTGCCGCACCCCAGGAGGGAGGTGGTGGAGCCCCTGTGGGCAGGGGATGCTCGGGGGCTGCCCCTGGGACTGTGCTGCCAGCAGATGGGACCAGTGCTGCTGTGGGCAGAGAGGTCCTGGCTGCCCCAACGGGGCTCTACCGAGAGAGCAGAGGAGCTTCTCCAGACAACGGCAAGGCCAGAGGAATGCACATCCTCACCCACAGCATCACTGGGTCTGTTCGTCCTTCTGCCATCCATCCAGTGGTTGACTAAACAAAGTCATTTTCCCTCTCTGAGCATCTGTTTTTCTGTGGGTACCAGTCTCTGGCTGCTGTAAGAGACCCTTGGAGCCACAGCTGAGAGCGTCGGGGTTTGCTCCTCCGTCCAGCTGCACATTTACAGCGGAGAGTGCTGCATGTCCCCAGACAGGCTTGGGCAGTTGGGAGCTGCCGGGCTCTCCAGGTGCTTTCCAACACTGAGATGCTTAGTTTCTAGTGACGAGCTGGGAAGCCTGACTTCTAACTTTTTGAAAACCATGGTCTGTGCTTGCTCTTGCCATAGGATAAGGAGAAACCTTTGTTTTGGCTGGAACCTTCTGACATTTTCAGTGACAAAAATAAATTCGATTTGCACAAGCTGTGAAGGAATGGGAAAGATGTGTGTGGTGCTATTGGATATGATAAAAGACTGAATGAGTCAGTAAATGTAGCAGTTTAGTAGCTTAAAAAAATAAATCAATAATCATGCAGCAAGATCTACAGTATTGGAACAGAAAACTACAGCTGGAAGCCTGCCTGCCTGCCTGGGGAAGTTAACCCTTGCCTTTGCCCATCCCTTCCCCAGGAAGCAGCAGGGCAGCACTTCAGTGGGTCATGGTCATCCCAGGGGTGAGACCCCCATCCCGGGGTGCAAATGCAGGTGTTAAAGAGAGAGTGGAGGCAAATCTTGAGGGTCCTGGCCCGCATCCCAGCACAGAGTCCCTCCCCAGTGACTCAGCACTCGCCCACTAGGAAGTCAGGAATAAAAGGCTGTGAAAAGCTGAAGATTATTTAAATTATCTGCTTCAAGATTTACAAAGTTATTTCCAGCAGTTGTAAGTCAGGCACACACTGGCTGGGAGCTGGGAGGTGTTGTCTCCACCCTCTGACCACCAAACCTCCCCTGGAGATGCCCGTGAGGGTCCTGTGCTGCCGAGTGGCTCCTCAGCCCCTGGGGTGCTTAGCAGGGAAGAAGCAGCAGCCACACTTGGCATCACTCCCTGGGTTACATCCACCCCAACAGTGGGTACTTGAGCTGGGACGGTGCTGTACATGTACATGACTGTACATGACTGGGCCTGGTGAGACAGGTTTGGTAGGAGGAGACCAAGTCCCATGCTCCTCTCCAGAAGCTGAAGTGACAAAAAGAGAAAAAAGAAAAAAAGAAAAAATAAAAAAAAAGAAAAAAGAAGAAAAAAGAAAAAAGACAAAAGAAAAAAGAGCTCACCTAATGCGGGTGCATGGGTCTGGTGCCCCTGCAGAGCATGGGTACATCACCCTGGCCCCCTGTCCCAGGAACCATACCTACCACGGTCCCAGTTCTGCTCCATGGGCCCTGGGTTGGGGACACACTGGTTGCCAGCTGCAAACTGTCACCTCCACACAAGGGGTCCTGCCACTGTGACCTCCTGCATGGCCCAGCACAACACTGTCACACTCTGTCTCTAGTCCCGGGCTTGGCAGGTTGGGCCAGGAGCTCCTCATCCTCTTGCAGGAAAGAGAACAGTTGGAAGAGGGAAATGCAAAGGGAACAAAGCTCCTGCTGCAAAAGGAAAACAAACGGCCATAACGAGCCGTTAGCGTAGGATGCTCTGACTCAATGGAGCTGGACTCCTTCGCTGCTGAAGTTATTTCCAAAGCAGATGTTTCCTGTGCGTGGTTATTACACTGATAAGTGCAGCACACAGTAGGGAAGGCAGATGTTATCTTGACCTCTACTTCCAGGAGCGTGATGGCTGATTTTTATTTCTAGCACATAATCTGAACGTATTCATCAAGGAGAAGATGATGGGGAAAAAGGACAGCAGCAGTGACAGCAGCTGTACCAAGTAAAATATGGGTTTTTTGCTTGTCTGAGTAATAAATACAGAGGAAAACAAGAAACGACCTTGAGCTCCCTCCACCTGCTTTTGTATTTATTTGCTTTATTTCAGTATTTCCTGTTTTTTCCCAACTTCCCGTTTCCTCTGCGTGTTCAGAGCATCCCAGGACACTCCACTGAGCTGGGGGGTTGCTCTGGCTGACAACGGCTCTGAGCTTCAGGCAGGGCTTGGGGACCACTGAGAGTCTGTTGGGGGGTGATTTCCAAGATGAGCAAGTTGCTGGGCGACCTCCGAGTTGTGACCAAGGGACTCGGTGGTGGGGGACACAGAACTGGAGCCCTGTCCCATCCCAGCAGCCACCCTATCCCCTCTGTCCTGCCCCTTCCCTGCCAGCATCTTTGGCCACAGCGGGACAGAAATTGCTGCTGAGGAAGGTTTGTGCCCACCATTTTCAAACCTTTCCCATAAGGTGTCCCAGGCACACTCCCTTCCACACAAAGAGAGGTACCACAAGCCACAGGTCACTTCTGGAAATACTAATCAACGTGTTGATTTGCTAGCATCTGCATTCCAGTACTCCTGGACACTCACCTGCAGAGGTAACCCCAGCTCAGGACCTGCTGCTGTCATCCATGTCCCTACCCCCCAGAAAACCCTGTGTGGCATTGCCCCCCTTCACTGCACATGAGCACCCACCCCCTTGCAGCCCAGTGCTGGGAGGGGTGTTCAACTGGGCGGGCTGGGGCCCAGGCTGCTCTCAGCAGGAGCTGCCCCAAAGCTTAATGACATACAAAAAAAAGAAAGGAGGATCTCAGCCAGCACAAGGTCAGCCAAGCCAGAGTCCCTGTCAGCGTAATGAAGATGGAGCGAGGCAGATTGAGATAGAAGAGAGAAGGGTAAAAGCAAACTGCTCGGAGAGAAGATGACGCCAAGATTTCTGGTGTCGGGGCTCTGGTGAAGGTCTGAATCCAGAGAAGCGAGAGGAGCCTCTACAGCTGCAAGAGGAGCAAGTGTTTCCTCATTAGCAGCGGAGACAAGACTGACACAGCCACAAGGAGCTCAGCTGGATGCCACCAGCCGAGGTGTCCGGTAAAGAGCCCACTGTCAGCCCCGGGCCAGTCCTGAAGGAAACCATCTGCAAACACCAGGAGCATCCACAGTCAGTCACTGAAATGAAATGATTCATGAATAATTTGTTGAGTTTCACATCTCCTGCACCAGCTGAGGAACATCCCAATGGGTGCAATCTGCCTCGGGCCTGAGGCACTTGGGACAGCGATGCCTGTTGCGAGGAGGAGAGGCACCCAGCAACACCCCAATTAACAACCTCAATTGTCTCAACTAGGCTCCCTAATACGGATTTAATAAGATTGCCTATGTTAATTATATATCCATTTATTGTTAAAAGAGCACTAAAGATTTAATAAGAGATAAATCCAGTTGTCTTTATTAGCTGAAAGTAGGAAGGGTGAGACTCGTGCCTGAGCTGGTGGGCGTGAGCCCGATGCAGAAGAGATTTCACCCAAAGCCTGGAGGCACAAGTACTGCCCTGGTCCTGGTCTGACCTCATCACATAGAAGCAGACTTCACTACAAATGCATAACGACCTTTTCATCAATACTGGATACTTGCAAAGAGATTTTTTTTCAAATCAATTTAATGCTTCACCTGCAACTCAATACCAATATAATTAGATCAAGATTATGCATGTTCAACTATTACTCACTTTGGCTGCTGCTGCTCAGCCACATCAGATTTGAACAGAATAAAATAAAACAAAACTTCCCTTCAAAATATGAATGTAAATGTTAAATTCTGATGGGTATTTTGTGGAGGACCATTTTTAAACATTTTACGTGCATGGGTTCATTTGCAGTCAGGCTCATCAGACACTGTCAGGTGAGAAACAGACTTTGCTCAGTCCTGAAAACAAGACCAGGAACTGGAAGAGTCATGGATCTGCGATCTCTCCTCCTGCACACACTCAGGCCAAGAAAATAGTATTTACCTTGACTTTTAAAGGTCTAGACAACCTGTTGCAGAGCTCTCTGTGCCAGGAAGACTTTTCCACAAGGGGAAGATGCATCTGCCCATGATGTAGACTAGAAGCTTGTGTTGAGATGTCCAGGGCTTGTCCAAGCACCGCAGTGTGGTGGTGCAGAACATGGGGATCAGGGCAGGGCTGCACTGCCTGGCTCAGGATGGAGTCATTTACCCAAAGCATTTCATCTTTTCATTCACAAAGCATCCCTCTGCAGGACAGGAAGAGGAAAAAAGTAATGATAAAAAAATAAAATAAAAAAAATAAAAAATAAAAAATACTGCAGGTATTCTAGGATTTTAATCCTTCTCTCCCTCCTCTTCCATAATTAACTATATCACTCTGTCTCAGCTTAGATTGATACAACTGCAACAGTACTACTCACTGTCAGTATCCCCTCCTAAACACTATCCAGAGTAGCTATCACTTCTTGCCTGGCTTTTTTTAATGATCATTTGAGACAAAAGACCTCACAAGGTACCCAGTTAATGGGGGCAGAGACAGGTATTGGGTTGAGCCGTGAACAGACACCAAGGGCCTGGCTGGCCAGGCCAGAGTGTAAATCGCAGGAAAGCAAGCTTCTCGTGGCATAATTAATGATATAGAAGTGGTGGTAACGTTGGAGTGCAGTGTGTTACTGTTGTGATATAAGACGCTTGCTGTAGTGACAATGACAGGGCATCAATTATCCCTTTAAGTTTCTTTGCCTGTGATGGGCTCATTTTCCTTGCTTGCTTGCCTCCATTTTAAATTATTCAGCTGAATTTAGCATTCCCAAGTAGAATAAAGAGCCACATGAAGCTGACAGACACTGCTTTGGAGTTACAAACCCACCAAGGAGCCCTCCCCACTGCCTCCCCTCACCTTGGCAGGGCGTCCCCAGGGTCTGAGTCAGAGGGTGCAGGGGCACCCGCTCACTGGGCTCTGCCCCAGGAGCCCCCCAAGCCCCCCTGCGCCAGCTGAATCATGTCCCCATGAGTCAAATTATTTGCTACAATAAGAGGAGGTCTGAAGTGTTTCAGAAGAACGCTTAGATTGCTCATGTAATTTCAAAGATTTCAAATGAGGTCCTCAAGTACTAATGTTCCTGAAAGAGCATGTCTCTGCCCCCAGCACAGGTGATGGCAGGTGATCTCTCTGTAAGGCACAGCGACTTTATTAGGACCCCAAGGGAAATTTGGTCACATTAATCCAAGCAAACAGGTATTAGAGAAAAGAGTTTTGACTTGAATATCACAAGTATCCAAAGTAAACAATATTTGTTAAACCAAGAAACATTCAGAATAAGTCTCACTCATGTTAACATAGGAAGAACATGCAGGGGAAAAAAGAAACAGAAAGCAAGCAAGAAAGAAAACTTGATATAAATCAAATCTAAGCACTCCACCAATCATCAGCTCTCTAAATCAAGAAATCTGGCAGCTTTTCCAAGTGAGAATCAATCTTCCTGTCTCTGCAGTAAATACTGTAATCCTTTTTCCAGCACCGTATAGAAAATGCAACTGCCACGTACAAGATTTATTGAAAAATATTCTGCCAGACTCTTTGAACATCACTGTTCCAAGTGTTTTTAAACAAGAGGTCAGAAGTGTTAGCACGGCTTCATCCTACTTCTCCCCTGTCCCAAAGGGTTCTGGTGATCACACAGATACCCAGCTGACGTTACCACACACAGGCAGCACTGCGGGGAGTCATCCCCATGCTCCAGCACCAAAACTTCAGGGAGAGCTGAGGTGCCACTAGAAATTTTAGGGACATTTTTAAAGCATAACAGTGAATCACAAAAGGTATTCTTCTCTTCCCCCACTGTTTAAAGTCCATAGGACTTCAGCACATGCTTGTAGTGATGCCGCTGACAAGTGTTTGGCTGGTGGTTGCCATGGTGGTGTACCCACATGCCCGGGCTGTTGGTGTCATTTATTGTGCCATAAAGCTGTCAGAATTGCAGTGAATTGGGACCTCCTGGAATAGTAGAGTTTTTGATGCCACGTTAACACCGGTGTCCTGGCTCAATTCCAGTTTGTTTAATGACACCCCTGGGCCCTGAAAGCCCCATGCTGTTGGCTGGCAGGAGAATCTCCCCCTAGCCCCGAGACCTGCCCCAGTCTCACTCTGCACCGTGGAGCAGCAGGAGCAGCAGCAGCGGTCCCAGGGGAGACACGGCCACGTGTCATTCCCATACCCACTGCTGGCATTTCATTAAGAGCACGCTTTGAGAGGAAGCCAACCAAAACGGGAGGGTCGCTTTGTACAGCCGTCATACACACGGAGCAGTCACGTTATGGAGAGGCAACGTGAGCTCAGCCTCAAGTACTCCTCGGTGTCAAAGGGACAGAAGCTTCTTGAGCTGCCCAAGGTGTAGGAGGCAGTGAGTTGCAACTGGGCTTCCTCACTTGACCTTCAAAGAACAGAACTCCTCCAAGTAAAACTTTAATACATGTTACATTACATTATGTTAAAAAAACAGGGAGAGGATAGGTTGTTTCCTTCTTGTTTGTCCTGTAGTCTCTCTAAAAACATGAGAGATCACTTGAGTTTGGTTTTTAACAAGAAGCAATTTGTATGCCAGAGAGAAAAAGCTGAGGTTTGATTTTCCTTCAAAGTATATGTGACACAGCAGCAAATGTGTCTGTGAAGCAGCAGAAGGGGACCTTGCAGATTTTTTCCCCTACACTGGTAAAGATGGTTATTCTTTTTCCAAAGGGATATATATCTTTGTCTCAGCTTTCTGCATGCGTTTTCACTTTCTCAGAGGTTGAAGTGACACAGTTAATTTGAAAATGCTGTGAGAGCCTCCCTGGGGCTGTGGTGCAGATGCATCACCTTCCCCTTTGCCCAGGGGCTGGACCTGCTCCTCGCCCCAGAGGTCAAGACAACGCCCATCAGGGAGCAGGATGTTGGTCTTTCAGATGGATGTGCAGTAAAGACAGGATCTGAGCTGCTGGTCAAAAATCAGCAAGAATAATTTCCTTTAAAAATTAATTACTGCTGACATCTAATACAATTGTAGCATACAGGCAGACACCAGCAATTAATTAATGAGCAGTTTTCAAAAAAGAGAGTATTGATTTGTTGTTCCTCATAAACTTAGATTATTAGATTGAGGACAAGACAATTACATAAAGCAAGGGAAGAAAGTTGGCCTTCATGAATGAGTTAAATGGAAAGGAGCCTGGGTGTCTCTGGTGTCCTGACAGGATCCCTGCATCCCCCCAGGGTCATTGCACCAGGGAGGCATGTTCAAAACAGCTCACTCATTCTCCTCAAAAACTAAGTCACTCCAATAAATAAATACATAAATAAATTGAACAAGCCATAGTGTTGGAACTGATTAAAAGAAATTATCTTCATGAATAGTCATTTTTAGACAGGTGGTCTCTGCCCATCTCTTCTCCAGAGGGTGGGTGACCCCTGGAGCCACCTGCAGAGACCTGGGGCAGACGCTGTCCCTGTGTCCCATGCTGTCCCTGCACTGCCACTGGCACAGAGACACCTCCTCACCTCAGCCACTCGCAGCTAGCAATGGCCTCACCGCCACTCACTGAGCAGGACTCAGCAGCCGAGGGTGAAAATTCTCCACAGACCAATTCTCCATGGGAAATGCCAGCCTTTCAACTCCAGAGCATTTTCTGCCAACAATTTTGTTAAATTCTATCTTGTTTTCCCACGAGCCTCCTTCCCTTCCAACAGCCCTGGCACCCAGGAGCCCGAGGCGGCAGGGCCAGGGCATCGCACCATCCATCACGCTCTGTTTTTTCCTGGAGCGGAATTGTCTCCTTTTAATCATCTGCCCTACATGTGATCCTAGTTAATCATTCCCAATCACACCTCTCTCTCTCTATATATATATATATATATATATGTTATTTCCCCCTCATAAATGATCTTTCCCATGAGATGGAAGCTCCCTTTCCTGCTGTGTCTGGTGTAGGCAGTGGCACCGGGGATAGGGTGCCCAGCCCTCTGCCCCCCGGTGCTGCTGCTCCTTCCCAGTTGCATTCCCTGTGCCTGCCAGTCCCAGGAACTTGCTTCCAAAGGGAAAAACCAAGCCTAATTAATACCTGTCATAAGCCCACATTTTTTCAGCTGCCTCCATAACAGGGTCACTTATATCATAACTACAGAAACATAAACCAACACATTTCAGGGAAATCACAAGTAGCAACAGCAAGTTCTGTTAAAAAGGAGTTTTCAGGTAATGCCTGCAGGAAACCTGGGTGGTCCAGCAATTCCTGGAGACCTCAGAGGAGCACTGTGCTTCTTCAGCTCTCCTGTATCTCCCCAGCACATTTCAAAGGAAATAGTTCTTATTCACAGCTTCAGCTTTATTTTTTAAAAATATAAAAATCAAGGATATTTTAAATGAAGAGTCATCCAAAATCCAGAAAGGACACATGCTCCTTCTCAGTTTCCCCAAAGTGTTCCAACATTTGGAGCATTATCTGGGCCTTTGACTCAAAGAATGCCACTCATTCAACAGGGGAAGAAGGTTCCTGCCAAAAGATGCTGCCCCCCCGCCAGGCCCCTGTGCTCGAGGGATGGGTATCCCTTGGCCCCAGCACATCCTGGCTCTTCTCTGCTCCCTGGGTCCCCTGCTACCATCAGTCCTGTCCCCTGCTGCCACTCCAGCCCCCAGAGGAAGAGCGTGTGTTATGAGCAGTGAACGTTAACTCCGATTACACAGCATTTGATGACAACACGGTCATGCACATACAAATCCCAGTGAAAAACAAACACCAGCAAGATGTCAGGCAGGCTGTTTCCATGGCTGCAGAGCAGAGCTGCCTGCTGCAGTTAGCTGGCTGAAACACCCCTTCTGGGGGCCAGAATTTCACACTCCCTTTCTCCCTCCAACCACGTCTGTGGTTTTTAAGCTGTCAATTCCCATTTCTGTTACTGCTGCACCTTTGCCCAGAGAGAGGAAGGTGGTGCTGCATTGGAAGCTCTCAAGTGCATCCATGCCTTCTCCAGCTCCCTCAGGGTGGGTTTCCAAACCCCCTCCCATGCATCGTCCTGAGCTTGGGCTGCTGCTGCTGATACCCTGCAGTGTCTCTGCAGCTCTGAGCAGGCACTTGCCCCTCTTGGCTGGTGGGATGCAGGGTTTGTTATGCCCAGATGGGACATCAGATGTGTAAAGCAGTGATAGAGGCCAGGCAAGGGGAAGGCTGGGCTGCAGGGTGAGAGAGGCACCTTGGGCAGCTGCTCATGGGGGTGAAACAGCTCCAGCACAGGATGACACTCACCATTTAGCAGAGGTGGATGCCGAGCCCCTGTTAACACTCACAGAGTGTGATCTGCTCCGAGGGGCAGGCAGAGCCCCAAGCTCCATGGTGAGCTGGGGAGGGTGACACAGCCAGCCCCCAGCCTGGGGGTCCCAGGAGAGTGGGGCTGCCCTATCTCACACCACTCCAGGAGCAATGGAGGTACAGGCACCTAAACAGAGGTGCAGGGGTCACACACTGCTGAAATCCACTTTGGACCATCTAAGTCACTGTGGATCTTAGGCTGTATTTCCCAGTCTTTTTTTCCATATTTCTAATCTGTGACCCTACCTCCATTGATGTACGATGATTTAGGTAGTGAATGAAGCCTTTAAAATATCTGACAGTCCTATCTAGTGATTCCAGACCTCTGGAGGCATGTCCCCCTAAGGGGCCTCAGTGAAGCAGTATTCTCCATACCTGTGGTTTTAAATTGCCATTTAGGATCTTCAGTCACTGGGACACCCACCACTGCATGATCAGCCAGTCTGGGCCCACATCCAACTGAATACAGGGTAGATTTTCAAACGAGTCTTTCAATGTCACCTGCACTCTACAACCTCCATCTCTTCTGCAAACTACCCCCTAGAGACTGAAAATGTGTCACCTCCCTGATTTACATGACAGGCCTAGGAACAGGGACATGATCACCTTGCCCATCCACTGTTCATCAGGCTGATAACCCCACAGAACATTGTCAAGGAATTAACACCTGGATCAGAAAACCCAGGCTTCTTTATCAGGAGCTGTTTACCTGCTGCCTAGAGGAGGGTGTCCATCCCCCCTAGGAGCCACAGTAGGTTTGGTGGAAGGGGGGCTCACGGTCCGGTGCTGTGTGGGTGGTCAGCACAGCTCCATGGGGCTTGATGGCCATGATAGGGACGTGCAGATTCTCCATGCTACAAGTTTTTGGCCTGAGTTCCTGAGGAAATGATTCTTTTTAACTGCTCTGGCTGGTGAGTCACCTTGCAGCCTCATCCTCCATCACAAACCCTTGTCATTTTAATGTTTTATCCAGTTGCTCATTTTCCAAAGAATTTGGCAAGAATTCCAGGGCCTCTGAGTTGCCAACATTCTGACAAGTTTCACCCCAAATCAGGCTGTTGGTTGCAGGCTGGGCTGACCTGCAGTTCTGTCCTCCCCAGAGGTGCTGCTCAGGGATGTGGTTTCCCACAGCGCTGATCACTTCCCGAGTGGTGTTTTGCTCCGTTACTTTCTTCCAGGAAGGATGTGCTCTGTGGGGAGCAGAGGGGCAACTCCACCAAGCCCAGCATGGGGCAGAGGGCAGGCACAGCCAGCATTGGGCTGTTCCCACCAGTGGGACGCAACACAGAGCACCTGGAATCGCGCGGTCTCTGCGGTGACCACATACCACCCACTCACCCAGGGACCACACTGAGGGGTCACAGGTGCCCCGGGAAGCACAGCGTGGGACAGAGGCTGAGCAGGGACCCCCGCAGACTCTCTCTTGCCATGATGAGTAAGAGCCCTTGAAAACTATTGTGAGGATGCTCCCCATTGTAGGAACAGCTTGATTGCATCAGTAACTACTTACCATCCATATTATGGAAATGCCCCTGCTGGGAAGCATAAAGCCAGAGCAGCCTAATTAGAGAGTATTTGAGCAGGCCCAGCATGGCTGATCTTGTAATTTTCTTGGAAAGTTATGTTTTCCAAAGCCAGAAATATATTTGAATGCAAGGCTTCCCTGCATCCCTCCCTTTGAAGCCTGCAGCAGTCTCAGGCTCCCCAAGATGACAATGCATTTCCAGAAGGACACAGGGCCCCCCAGGATGAGCTGGAGCCACATAGTGGGAGTAGGGAGGGAGCACCAGGACAGGCAGGTCACATTTCAGCCCTGGTCTGTGTCACGTTGGGAACAGCACTACCATTTCATTCCCTGCTCCTTCATATTCCTTTATTTTAAACAAGAAAGAAAATAAAAAGTAGTAAATAAAGCTGCTCCTATGGCAGCTCAAAGATGTCTTGTTTCTTGCCTTTTTAGTGGTTTAAGTCAAGATGACAAAGCCTGAGCAGTGTCTGAACCCTGTGGGATGCTGTTGCCCAGCTCTTGCAGCACAAGGAATCTCATCCCACCTTCTCAGATGTGTTAATATCTCCTTTCAGGAGCATGGTCCTTTTGCTTCTACAGCATTTGAGTAGGGTACCACAGTGAGAGGACACATCTTGTGGCTTTTTCCTCCAAATCAACATTTGAATATCTTGTCTCTATAATCCTCCCAAACCATTTTTTGACAAGCGTGAGATTCAGTCCTTTCTCCAGAACATCCCCCTAATTACCTGCAACTCTAAATGCAAAATACTGTTTTCAGAAGTGAGACAGTTTTGGAAGTGGGAAGGAGAACCGGGCTGTCAAATACATCATTTCCAATGAAAAGCCTCCAGCCCCTGCTCAACCAAGTCACCTGGAGAAAGCTGCCCAGGACCACCACCAGTCAGCTTTTGACTCTCTCCAGGGATGGAGATCACACCACCTCCCCAGACAGCCTGTTCCAGGGTCTCACCACCCTCACGGTAAAGAGGTTTTAATGTTAAATGTAATTTGTTGCATTTCCTACATCCCTCCATTTCCATTTGCAACCCATTCCAGTTGTAAACCTGGAAGATGAATTTTGGAGTGCTTGATGTGCACTCAGATTGCAACAGAGACAGCAGCTCTGCCCGTGGGACCTGCTGTAAGAGAGCGATCCAATCAAGGGGAGTGCTTGTTTTCACATCACCCGCAGAGCAAACTACTCTTCATCTACCCAAAATAAGTCCTGCTACAAAAAACATGCTGTGAGTGAAGATAACGGGCAGAAAAACCAACCTGCCTTTGATTGCATTGGCAGGAGACCTTCGTTTCTCCCAGGAGAAGGAACAGGCTCTTTGCAGTGAAGAGCACCAGGCACCTTTTATTTGGCCCTGGTGTTTTCTGGACGCCCTCTCTGCCCCCACTTCATGCCCCACATCCTCCCTCCATTCCTCCACCAGGGCTGTGCTTCCCTCCAGACCTGTGATGCTGGAACAGGGCTGCCCCACGGGGTCTGCAGTGACAGCAGTAGCAGTGACACCTGCAAAAATCTTCAAAATAGGGATGAGACAAATGGATCTTAACATTTCTCAACAGGTGAATTTGATTTTACAATACAATCCTGGCTTCCTATTACATTCTGAGCAAACAAACACACAGAGCGGTTATTCCGATCCATCTTCCCTCATCTTTTGATGGTCTTCATTTCTGTATACCCAAATAATACTTAAGGATTTTCTCCAATTAAACCTTCTGTAGCAAAAATATGGATTCCCCTAAATACAATTCCAGGGAAGCCAGCTGACCTAATTCCATGCCCTAAGTAAAGCATGTGTTCAAGTACCCTACTGGATCATAGCCTCAGTTTCTATATTATGTTTGGTTTTTTTTCATAATTAACAAACAAATTGAGAAAGAAAAAGCCAGCTAGGAAGTAGGACAAGATAGGAATGGAAGAGCAATGCGTCACTGTCAGCTGTACAGAGCTGGAACAGAACGGTGGGGCTGGCACTGTACTGAACTCTCCAAACACCTATTTTCTAGTGAAGAGTTTCTTCACACTCTACTCAAAAGAATTCCCCAGCTTTTCAGAAAGAAAGTCCCAGCTCACTGTTACCAGCCGTGAATTGCAATATATGTGTGCAAAGAAAATAAGAAGAGTCGGTTTTTATGGAGAAGCTGCCTTAGGGATTTCATTCTAAATGATCATCTTCAATTTTATTAAAATCAATAGGAGATTTTATTACAGTATAAATTAAATGAGAGGTTATTTGCTCTTCAGATACCAGAAGCAAGAGTATGAAAATCGCTTCAAGCAATGATATTCATCCAGATGTCTCAGCTAATGTTATCTATGCACAAGTGTGGAGTTCCATTTCTTTTTCTTTCTTATTTTTTCATCCCTTAAACATCAGGCATAGTTCATGAGATGTGGCTGAGGCTTACAGACAATACTCAGGTATTTTTAAAGGCTGGGGCTGGCTAATGGCTGAAACACTGGATGGAGCTCAGAAAGGACCTGAAAAAAATTACCGGGGTGTGTAGGAAACACACAGTGAGCAATTAAACTAAACAGATCGAGCTTTTGATTAAAAAGAAGGCTAAAGGTGACTTGATTGTGTTCAGAGGGGGCAAAAGGCATGGGGCTGCATGTGAGTTTGGCAGCTTGGAGGAGGAGGCCCAGGCTGGTGTCTATGGGGCAGCACCTCTGGTCCCCTACAGCCAGGAGGCTTCCAAACACACACTTAGGCAGCAGACTGGGAACAGCACTGTTTGGAGAAATGGAATTCCTAAAAACAAAACAATGTTTCAGTTGAAATGCTGGGATATTGGTGGTGCTCCAGGAAAAACCTGAAATGCTGTATTACAGTGGATGGGAGATAAGCTGTGATAATAGCCAATATTCTGTCAAAGTTGATCTAATAATCACTTAAACTAGACTTAAGTGGGTGAAAGGTTAATGTGGTAACAACTCATTTCACCAAGCTGCCATATATCAGTAGACAAATCATTTAAATAAATATATACACACTCAAAAGAGGGTCAGCAGGGCCCTGTAAATGCAAGTCATATTCTGAAATGCTGCCAGTTACTGTCACTCTGAAGGGAAATTGGTGTTGTGCTCATTTGCACAGGGAGAAGCTGGCCCCAAATGCCTGACAGAGAAATAACCACAGACAGCAACCAAACACAGCCCGTCCCAGCACACGATACACAGCTAAAGCATCCCCAGCTCCCAGACCATATGGGCTCTGCACAAGTGCCTTGGCCAAGGTGTCTGTGTCACCCTGGGAGGGGGCAAACACAGGCACTTGGTCCCCTTTCTGCTCGCTGCCTCCCTCCGATGCAGAGTGACCCTGGCAGGAACAGGGCTAGAGCTCCTCTACCAGCTGCTGCCCACTTCCTGCTGCCCTCAAACCAGCAGAGGTGCCATAGGAGGCCAGTGGACAACTGAAATGGTGGCCAAGGTGGCAGAGCTGGCCCTGAGCCCCAGGTACCTCCAGGACTGCAGGAAGGCGAGGATTTGGCATGTCCCCTCCTCCCACAACCCTCAGCAGGAGAATTTTCTGCCCTAAACTGCCCAAACACCCCAAGGCTGGTGAGTCCAGATTAAGGGAGGTTTGGGACACTGCAGAGACCCTAGCCTCTGCACAGGAGGTGGGGCGGGTGAGGGGGGAGCTCCTGCACAGGACGCCCCCAAGCACCGGGAGGGGCTGGGAATTTGTGAAGGTGGAAAAAAAAAAAAAAAAAAAAAACACGAAAATAGGGCTGTTCTGAGCTTTTTTGGTTTTACTAATTCCATTAAAGCCTAGGGGAGAGTTTACTGCAAAACATAGGATAGAACAGAGACAGTGGAGCTTTGTCCTCCCCTACAGCCTCCTCTGGCAACCTCTGGTAAGCCCTGGGCTACCAACCCCAATGCTGTTCTGCACTGCAGCACTTACTGAGGTGTCAGTATGACAAAAACTGAATACCAGCACCTTTGGTCTTTTTCAGCACAACAGGTTTTAAAGCAATTCCTTTTCCATTTTAAATCAGACCTTTAGTTTCGTTGGAAATGGGAGAGGAAAGGAATGAGCATCAAAGAGCAATTTAAAAGTGCAAAAATAAATCTGAGGCACGACAACCATAAGGGCTCTCAAGGGCCTTCACACAGTCCTGTGCCCAATCTTATTTTGGAGCTTGTGACCCCTCTCCTGAGAAAGTGCTGCATATTCACCCTGTCCAGGAACACATCCATCTCCTTCCAAATGGGATGTCTCCCTGTTAACAATGGAGACAGCCCTCAACAAGTAGTTTAGAATAAGCACTTCACCATCAGACACCTAGATTTTAATGAGAAAAATCTTTCCCCACGTGCAGCCCTGTAGTCTCAAGAGCTGCTGCAGCCCAGAGCTGATGCCTTTGGATCCTGGCACAGCAAGAGCTGGGTCCAGCCAGCCTCTCAGCAGGCTCTGCTTTTATCCAGACTTTCTTTCACGAGGCCCCAACACCCCACCATCACCTCTAAACTCTGTGGTCATCGTCACAGCAATCACACATAGAGTCACCAGGACTCTAGTAAAGGCACAACAAATCACCAAGATCACAAGTAGAAATTAGAGACAGCAGATGCACTTGTCCCTTGTATGCGCTTGATGCTGGAAGGAAGCTAAAGACTGGGATATTTATTAGAGACAAACCCAACATGGACAGCAGCCGGGCAGGCTTCCCACACACAAACCCCTCATCCTTTCTATTTAAGCCCTCGTCACTTTGATGGACATGTTTCCAACTGCCTGCAGTGTCGCTGCCAGTGCCACTACCATTGCCAATACATCACTGCCTGCTGCACCTCGAGGGGCTGCATGTCCCAAGGGACCCCCAAACCCACTGGGACCACAAGAGAGCTCAGAAAAAACTTCTGTCTGAAAGCAACCCTGCTTGTATAGCATTTACACTCTGCAAATGTCATGTCTTGTTCTTCCTTTAATTAGGGCAGTTGCATAAAAACTACATTTCTGCATCCAAAGTTTATCAGTTCTTAGGTGAGGGGTTTGTGCAGCTTTTTTTCCCCCTCTTCTGAAATTAACTTTGGTTTGGAAACACAATAATTTCTTGCTAATTATGATGTCAAAACCAAAGGATTAGCTATTCCACTAGGAACCTACTTCCCCACTTGTAATGTTTATGCTAACGATCTTCTGTTCATAATAGTCACCCTTGATTTTTACATAACGGATCCACAAGTCTTTCCTCTTTCCCATCCCCAGTAGGAACAACAAATCTGAAAGCTGTGACTGCATGAAATGATCTGGATGCAACTTCATGAAACCTGCTTTGCATATAAGTATATTATCCACTAGTACAGAACAAAAATGGCTTAGTCATACACGCTTTTCCTACTCCCCTTCAGATCAACAGCCTGACTCATTTCAGCGTGACATCTTCAAAGGTGAAGGCAGCACAAAACCAGCCTCTTGCCAATGTTTTTGCCTTGCATTCAGGAAACCCGTGCTCCGGGATGGGAGGAGAGCTGCTCACAGAATCAGGGAATTGTCAGAGTTGGAAGGGACCTCTAGAGATCATCCAGTCCAACTCCCCTGCTAAAGCAGGACTGCCCAGAGCACACTGCCCAGGGCCTGTCATCAGGGGCCATGCTCAGGAGGGGAGATGAGGAGACTCTCCCCATTCTCTGGTGGGTCCCATCCACCTGCCGGTGCCCAGGGACATCCCCATGTCCTGGGAACGCTCTGCTGCATCTCACTCCTCCCAGGAGAAATCGGGCACTGCTTTCCCTCCCCTTCATGCACAGTTTGCCTTTACTGAACAGACCCCTGCAGCACAGACTCTATTTTTCCTATTTTTAAGTCACTGAGCTGCAAAGCCTGTTTTTAATGAAAAGAGACTAGCTCTCTGTTAGAAATGTGACAAATTAGCTCTCTTGTAGGAAAAAGAATTCTGCAGGTTATTAGAAGTGACACATCAAATACCAACTGGATTATGGGCACAGTGAAGTAATTATTTTTTAGAAAGACACCATTAAAATAGTATGTTACACGTTTTAAAGCCATGATAGACAGATAACAAGCATGAGAAAGTGATGAACGCTGACAAGAGCCCAATTTGTGCCAAGGAAACGAGGCTCCCTCAGATACACCAGGAGAGGTCTTGGGATCTCCGAGCTCTGGATGCTGGACCCTCAGGACACCCATTTGGGATGTCCACAAGCTCCCCCCCGTCACCAGCACGGCCTTGGCTGAGGAAAAGCTGGTGGTGAAATTGGATTAATAGAAACCCATATGAGTGAAAATGGCAAAAAATAACCACATGCCACAAAAAGGTGCAGTTTTAAATCGATACCATTATTTCTGTATTTCTGCGAGATTGGCATTTGCCCCCAAGAGTGGAGCCATACAAATAATGGATTTTTTGTCTCACTGACCAAAGAGAAACAATCAACATTTTTTTCCAGGTAATACAGAAAGTAGGAAAATGCAAAGTTGAAATTGAATGAACCGTCTCGTCTTGTTGACCAACTAAGGTTTGAGTGTTTGTTTCTCTTTGACTGAAACCAAAATCATGTTTACCCTTGAGAGTAGGTTTTGTCAGACAAAGTGTGGAAACAAAAATGTTTCCACTTATAACAATTGTAGGTGATTGCTGTCAAAATAATGTAATGTTCTCAGCACAGGTTTGAATAATATCTGTCAATCTGAGTATGATTTTGGGGGGAGAAAATACTGAATTAAAAGGAAAACATCATGAATCAATATGGCTGGACTCAGAGGTCCTTTCTAATCATGATGATTCTGTGATACAGTCATTTGAGGAAAAAGCAAATTCCTAGTCCCTCATAAGATGTTGGATTTAGATTCAAATACACTAAAGAAAAAGATGCAATTACTGGAAAAGAACACAATGAAAAGTGACTAAGACATCTCATGGCCCAAACATTGCCATCCTGGTTCTCCAAAAGCTCAGTGACATGGGATGAACAGACATTTCTGGGAAAAATCACACTTTTTCTTTTAAATTAAAAAAAAAGCAGCAAGTAAGCATCTTAACAGTTATCAGAAGAAAATACATGGGCCCTGTCTCTGTATGCTAAAAACAGATTCCATTTCAATATGCTGTCAGACGCAGACATTTATGGATGAGCATGTCCATACATCTCATTGGACAGGTTCCGGCTGCGCACAGCAGGCTCCCGTCTTTCTACACCCCAAACCCCTCATTCTTGTGACCCACATGGAGCATCACTGAAAGAAATAAATATACAATCTCCTGTCACAGAGAATTTATGTAGAATATCATCACTAATTTGTAAAAGTATAGACGTAAGCCAAATTTTAAGCAGTGAAATAAATATAGCAGTGACTCTTGCCTGTCACTATAAGACTTGTCCTTCCAGACAGACGTCACCAGCTGGTGTTTCCTGAGGTGTTGAAGAGAAATAGCTACTGAGCAGATACCGACAATGAAATTGCCTGAGGACCCGCTGCAGAGTGCGATGCCAGTCTGCAGGTGCAGGGAATGATGGTAGAACTCAGCACAAGATGCCTGGAAATACTACTATACATAAATAATTAACAAATGCAAGTGAAAATTAACTGAGTTCTAGCCTCAACATAGTTTGTCTGACCCTTAGTCCAGCTGCTTAATAGAGCAGAGCAAGATAAAACGCCTGCAGTGGAAGCACTGGAGGACAGTGGAGAAGAGAACCTTTCCACCCAATGGGGATGAAATGTGGGACAGTAATTTGCTTTTTAAAATGCAGGACAAACGACCAAAACAGAAGATGCAGCAAAAATAGAGCAGAAAAGTCCAAATGATGTGGTAATAATTCATTCTGTTAAAATTGAATGCCTATTGACAAGTGACGTAATTCAATATAGCCATTGTCACCACTTTGCCGTAGCAAGGAAGGAGCAATGGGTCAAAGGAAAGAAACACACGTCATGGCGAAGTGTGCTCTTGCCTTTCTTCCTTTTGCTTTTCAAAAACAGGAAGTCAGGTCATACAACACATGAAAGTCAGCATCCTTGCTGGGCTTCAGTAAGAAAATATTCTTCCTATTCTTTAGGAAAAAAAAAGTTTATGGTCTGGCTTTCAACACCATTACATAGCCCCAGCTCCTATTTATTAATTTTTCTTGCCTTTTCTCCACAGAGCACATGAAGAGTCACTGCATTTCCATGACCATGTGTTACTGACATGAGGCATTCGATGGGAGGAGAGATCGAGCAGCTGATGTTTTGCAGGGAGGTGGTTAACAGATTGGTTTGATTCCAGGCTAGATAAGGTGATTGGGAATCTGAGCACAGAGGTATTTCTTCACCATCCTCACTTAAACCTATAAATCACCAGTCTGTCACTATTTCACAGTGTCTTCCCGTGGTTACAGCAGCAGCTACACGGTTTCATGCCACTAAAGGGTATCAGGTAAAACACCCAGAAAGAAAACATTTCAGATGCCAAAAGGCTGGGATTTCCTCTTCCATAGAAGCAGGAGGTGGCAAACTCAAGACATGTAATCCTTAGGAGCAGACCTGTCATCACCAAGTCAATCTGGACTGACACGGGGGAGCTTAAATGAGGAAACTCTCACTGACCAGAAGAATCCATGGGCATTTCAGAATACGCGTGTGTTGCTGTTTCAGCTCTGTCCTTGTGTCCAAGCTGGTGCTCAGGAACAGAGGAGCTCCCAAAGGAACCTGACCCCAGATGGGGTGAGACCTGGACACGTACCTGAGGTGCTGCCCCTCCTCCTGGTACCAGGTTCAAACCAGCAGTAGTGAGGGGAAGGACACTGGAGAAGCCACAGCACCCAGTGAATGCAGAGGTTTGGAGGGAGCTTCAATGAAGCTGGTGCTTCCAGTCACATTTAGTAGGTCATAAAATAAACCCTGAATTAAAACATACTCTATGTTCTAAATTTCAAGTTTCATTACTCTGAATTACACTAACTCTTGAGAGTTTTTCCTCGGGATTTCATTATATGGAAGGAAATTCCAGATATTTGTTACTCATCTGGTAACACTAAACCATAACACTTTTTCCTGAGGGTGTCCATCGGGTGGTGGCACAGGGGAGAGCACCCCAGACAGGCCGTGCAGGCACTCACAGGGCAAGGGCTGCCATGGCTACTGTTACTGCAGTGACAACAAGTCACAGGGGAGACAGAGGCAGAGGGATGCAATATACAGAAAAGCAGAAAAGTGGAAAGGATTTGTTAAGAGGATTTATCCCTTTCATCTCTGTAACAGGCAAGGGGACTACTGATAGCAAAAACCACCCCAGCTCAAGCCGTGTGAGTGTATGGCTGGCTCTTGATCACCTGCTCAGACAGAACAGATACAAGTCTTAATTAACTCTTGATGCAGGGTGTTGTAATAATGATAAATGGTGCAATGAAAGCAGAGAAGTGTTTTCTACCTCCTGCATTTGACTTCTGCAGGGGAAAATGGCTCCTCCTCTGAGTTGTTGTGAAGGCGTCCATCACTAAGATCTCCACACTTAACTTTTTACATAGAAAATTACATTTTAAGAGCTTGGTGCTGAGTCTGAAGTAATCCTATTAGCTTCATATAACAATACACACAAGACACTTAAGAATTTGTCTTAATTCAAGCTTTCTGCTTGACATTTATTTGTGTCACCTGCAGTGCTTACCAGTCACGGTCAGTACAAGTGGTCAGTGCCACAGGACACTTCAGGCAACTGGAAATTCCACATCTCTAGAGAGAGATGGATGTCTCCCTTCTTAAAAAAATATGGGGCAAAACATCTACTAGCATAACTTTACTAGCACTTGACCATATGCACAGAACTCTCATTTGCCCTGTAGGTAATAATGGATGTAAGCAGCATTTAATCCCATTTTTATGCTCCTTTAGAGCACTGAGAAATTTTGGGATGCTTTTGCATCCCAAAAGCAGGCCCGCCCCTCTATTGAGATGAGACAGCCAGGAGATAATGAATTTCCTTGGTTTTAAATGTTTTCTGAAGTCAAAGCACCCAAGATGCTCTCAGGGTGTTTGAAGAGGCCAATGTGTGGAGGGATCTCAGAGCAGCTCCACACACAAGCAAGGGGCTCCAGGGCAAGGTGACAGCTGACACTTCTGGGGGACACATAGCCCCTGTCCATGTGCCTCTGGGCTCCAAACACTCCAGCATGGGGGGAGCACTTGAGGTCCTGGAGAGGGAAGCCTGTGGCACAGAGACTGTGCCTGACTCTTGGTACCTACTGCTGCTTCTTCTCCTCGCCCTCCTCTTGTGTCCTCCTCACACAGTACCTGCCACCAGCTGTCGGGATGTCACCCCTCATCAGTGCATTACAGGATTCCTACCATGATGAGCACAGTCCATTAATTCTGGAAGGTGTTTAATCTCACTGATGAGTGAATGGACCTGAGAACAGGGTGCCCAGACAAGGTGGCAGACGGACCCCGGGCTCACTTGGCCTGAGACTCTAAGCCCAGCTGAGCACACAGATCCGGAAAAACACAGCTCTGCCTGTGGGAGGCGACAGCCACAGTCACTCACCTCTTGTGGGGAGAGTCTGAGAGCACCCCAGGAAGGGAAATGCATGTGGGTTTATTTCTTACCAGCAACCCACACTTTGAATTAATTTGAACACTTAGCTATTCTAATTAATAAGCTAGCATTATTTGAAAAACAATGTTTAAATACTTTAGTTTTAATTTAATCAAATATTTAATAGTGCTCTAATTAATCTTCTAACTGTTAATGAATTAAATCATGGTCCTCCTGCAGTTTGATTTACGGTGTTGACTTAACTTCAGAAGAACTATCCAGCACTTGATCCTCTGTTGCTGTGCTGCATTACAAACTCAAATTTAAAACACTTACCATCAGATGGGCCAAGATCTGTTGTACAGCACTGAGCATGACTCAGCTCCTCTCCTTCACTGACTCCATAGCCTCCTGCTACCAAAATCTTACCACACAAACTTAAAACTTAATTTTAATGAGGTTGACCACTCTCCTATTTTATGAAAAATATTAATTCATAGGATAACCACTACATTTCTTTTATCTTTTGCTGATTAATTCCTGACACAGTGACTTTTTACTTCACAAGTAGCTTTAGAGCTTCCAGCCTCCCTGTTTATCTTCTGGAGCTACCTAGAAAATAGATTTCCATTTCATTTGGACTATAAGTTATTTTTTTAAAAATATCCACAATGACACAAGAAAGCAACATTTCAAAATTACAGTGTTCCCATGTTTTCCCATAAATATTGAAGTGTTAGGATCTCACATACAGAGACAAAACCCATCCAGTCATCTTACTGAAACAACGTTAAAGAAAAACCAAGTTGAGTATTTTCCAAATAACTCTAAACAGTGCTGTGCTCTCTAGGAGAGGGCGTCTGCTCAGCCCAAGTGTACAAAACCAATATACAGTATTTGTGCCTTTTCAGGTGGTTCATAGACAACTATAATGGCCACCTAAAACTAAAGGAGCTTATTGATTCCCATGGGCCACCAAAGAGGTAAAATGACTAGTTCCTGGGTGAGGAACCTCATTAAATTTTCAGGAACTGCAGCCATTCCCTTGGCCATTCCCACTGGCATAGAAGGGATTTTAGTTTGTTATTGCAGCACTGATAATCTAAATAAAATAAGTATCCAGTTCAACAAGAAAAATTTGTAAATACATTTTCCATCAGCTGTCAAAGCCTAATTGCTTATCAACGCATGGAAACAAAACCAACAATACTGGTACTGCCACGAGAAATTAGGCATCAAAACACGGTCATTCCTATCTCCCACCATTGCTGCAGCGTCTTGGCGGGACACATGAAGCTGGCTTGCAGTCTGCTGTGAACCCCAGAGAAAAGAAAAGCTTTTCCAGAGGCAAGTGGGAAAGAGAGGATTCTAGCCTGGGGGTGAGAGTATTTCCAGTGTTCCTCTGCATTCTCTCTCCTGTCAGCAAATACAAGTTGCTGGATCATTGCACAGAGCTGCTTGGTACCCTGCAACCGTGCTGGGAGCAGCACCTTCCAGCCTCCCAGAGAACGAGAGCCAGGTAATTGCCTGAGCACAGTTAGTAGGCTTGGGAAAGAAACATCTATTTTTCATTTCACTCAAAATGTTAATGAATGTCTTCAAATTATCAGTACAAATGTGAAAATGCATGAAGTTCTTCCCAAAACACGACAACAAGATTGAATGATATTTGCCAATAGGATATCTATCTTGTAGCAGTCTTTAAACCTGAGCAACTCACCATCTGTTCAGAGTGAAATTAAATACTCCTCCCTCCCACACCTCTATATTCATTTATGTCCTTTTACTCTTTCTTCTCTCCTTTCATTCACCACTTGCAGCTGACAGGACAGTGATTATGCCCAGGGAGAGCAGGGCGAGCAGTCGGGCTGTGGTGGGACAAACGCATTCCCCACACATGCGTGTGGGTTTCCCACCTGAACACAGCGTTGCCAGGGGATGCCATCACCACCCTGGTCTCCCCAACCCACATCTGCCTGTTACCCACATAGTTAATAACAACAGGTTGTGCTGTATGCTGATACACACCAGGGGAAGAAACACCTGACTTTCTGAACAAATAACTTAATGCTACTTAAAAGATGCCATCTTGACAATTTGATGTATAAAGATCTTCTGTCACACACTGCAGTGCTTTGCAAAGAACTTAGAACTGAATGTAACATACAGTTATAAAGACAAAGTGTTAATAGCACAAAGGAAACCCATCCTGGCACCCTGGGCTGGTGTCAGCCAGCAGTGCTTCACTGGATAAGCCAGTGGAGAACCAACCTCTTCTTTCCGCAGTTTACCCCAGCTATGTCTCTGTCACCACTCTGTTTCAGTCCCCACAGGCTCAGAACACAAGTCACAGTTCAGGCCAGTACACAGCAGCACCAAACCCACTTGGGACACCTACTGAAACCCAGAGGGTTTTACCTGGAGAGAAGGAAGTATATCTTCTTCAGGAGAGAGATTTGTCATGGAAATTAGCCATGTTTGTGGCATTACCACAAACTCTTAGAGTTTTAAATAAACTAAGAGGGTTACCTACACAAGTCCTTCCCAATGTATTACATCCCCTACTCTTCACGGATAGTGCTTTCACCTCAGTAAAGCAGAAAACAGCTGCAGACAGTTGGAGTTGAAAATTGCAGAAAGATCATAGTATTTCTCCTCCTGTTAACATGTGAGCAGACAAAACTGCCATCACCAGGCTGAGCTGCTCTTAAGCTTTCCAGGTTTCTTAAGTGCAGAGTAAAAAAATAAGAGCTTGGTTTTAACACTTAGATTTACCAAACCAATGCCCTCATAAAACACTGAGCTTCAAGCCATCCTAGATACTGCTAAGTGTGTACCTTCATCTAAGCTGGCTTTCACCAGCCTGCTGTTTGCCACAGTGACTTTTCTGTTGGGTTTCATGATGTGCAAAAGCCCAATAATCACTGTAATCAGCAATAAACTGTGGATTTAATTAACTTGTACACAGATGTATTAAAATTATTGTAAAACAAAAATTTAACACTACAAAGATACACTTCATGATGTATTATTTATCCCCACACCATTAGCTCATTAAATTAGGAATGCATAGTCAGTGCTCAGTAACTAAGTCAAATTAATACACACTTAATTAAAATACAAAATGAGCTTTAAACAATTCTATTGAATCTCCCTGTTTACAGAGTTGTCTGCTAAGTAGGCAGGGGGTGCTGGGAGACAGGGCACCCCTGCTCTCCTGCCCCTCTCAGTGACAGGGGACAGCCAGGTGACTCTGGCTCCACATGCCTGAATACCATCGCACATACATTGAGGGCATCTCACCACCTCCCCAAGCCAGTCCCACTAAACACAGTGGTTGTTCTCAAGGCCCTGCAATGTTGGCTCATTAACCCCAACACACAGCTTTTGCCTCTTTTTCCACCCCAGCTTCAACCCAAATGTTCAAGACCAGGACCAGCTGTACTTCTCACAAGCTCACAGCTCACTTGTGTTAAGGAACAACTGCCCTTGTTAAATTAACAAGCAATGGTCTAGCTGAGGGACAGCAAACACTCAAAGCACACACAGCATCTTCATCACACAAGGTCAGTGAATACTATAGAAGGAAGAACCAAGTACAAACCACTACACACTTTGCCATCAGATTTCTGGGGATGTTTATGGTTCTCTTGCACTTTACACAATTATTCCAGTCTCACAGCTATGGTAGCCCTAGGAATATGGTCTCTGTTTCCAAATATTAGAATAAATTAGACTTAAGTTTGAAGTAAAAAGAATAAGTATCTTAGTTCAAATGTGAGTTTCTCAGGAAGTTATTTGGATTTAAAAGAGGAAAAAGACATAACTTCATTCAAAATCCAGTAAACTGTTCATTGACATTTCCTTTCATAGTATACTTTTCAGTGAGAAAGTACTTTTTCCAGTAGTTTTATACTAGGAAGGAAGGTTAAGATTGCTTCTTTCCAATCAAGCATTTCTCCCTTCTTGTTTGCCATGCAAGATTGCTGTAGCCTGAGCTTCATTCCATCTTGCCAATGGCACTGCTCTCCAAAAAACAAGCTGCTTTTCAACAAGCAAACTCTCAATGTAATGGATGAAAAACATTATAAATAACTAATACTGCTGCAAACACTGCAAGACTATCCTTCTTTCAGTAAACTGCACATGCTTTTCAGGTTTTGTGACTTCTCCAGATCTCTTGGAAGTAGTGTATAAATATAAAATATTGCAGCTATCATCCTTTATTTCAGCAATCAATTTTGTTCTTATGTGATATTCATGTTCTGCAAAAATGGCTCTTTAAAATGAGTTCACTCTGCTATTTGTGAGCTAAGTGAAGATAAACTATTGCAAATGGAGGAGTCAACTAGGCCAGTGGTGAAGGTGTTTTACCAACTAGGAGGCTGGTTTTTTGAGGAACACCAAGGAAAAGAGGCAAGGTAAACTTTTACCTTAAACAGCCCCCAACTTCTCCCAACATTTGTAACTGTTTTCTAAACATGCCTTTAAACCCTGCTCATCCTCAACACCTACATTGCAATGTTTACCAGTCTTAGGAACTGGTGTGTAGAAATGACATATTTATTAAATACTTGTTTCTTGTTGTTTGTTGACTTTCTTTTCCTTCTGTTCAGCAAATGGAGTGCTGTGAACTGAATTCCCTTGGCTAGCCTGCTTTGAAGCCAGCAAAAAGTCATGAGAATAGCCAAAGAGGAATACTTCAGGACTGGAAAAACCATAGCGGATGGTTAGCATTTCACTGACAACACTGCCCTTGGCACCTCCACTGCTTCCTTGTGCATTGTACACAATGACACAACCCAGCTCCACAGTCTACTGAGGACCAAGCCACCCAGGATGCGGGGTGCATCCAGCTTGCACAAGGCACAGGTTAGCTTTTCCCAAGAGTAACTGCTTCAAAATGCCCCCTTGCTTTTGAAAAACCTTGCATTCTTCTATTTATTATAATTGCAAACACAAAGCATCTGCCCTCCTATGGTGAGTCAAAGGTGCATGAATGAAGACTCCACTGACTGCTCTCACAGAGCAGCAGTGCCAGCCTGGACACTGCTGTTCTGCCTGTGACAGAGCCAGCTCCATGGAGAACACCCAGAAGTTGTCTCTTTATCTTGCAAATTAATTTCGTGGGTGCCTTGTGGTTGTTTTCCATCTGTGCTGGCTGCTCAGGCTGTCTGGGAACCCGATCCAAGAATACAAGACACCTCATGGCCATGTGTATCTCTACAGGATGTGGCCCCAGGCATTTGACCATCCCATCTCCTCTCAACTCTTCCCGTCACCTCCTCCAAAGCCAGATGCTGTGACAAGTGTCTTTATGGCTCCCTCAGTGCCACAAAGTGCACTTACATGGTCTTTCACAGGTGTTGTAGCATTTCCATCATGGTAAGCCTGCTTCTTTGGATGCAAATTAATTATTTTGCTATTTTGGATGACTTGCCAATAATCAGTCATTCACCAAAAAAAAAGTAGATTAAACTACATCCAATGCCATGGTTCAGACCCTGCAAATTTAACCATATCTGCAACATAACCCTGTGAGTCATTTCAACCAAACTCCTTGCTACACTGCAGTCCTGCAAAAACCTCAGATCTTCACACTACAGTTATCTGCTAAATTGGTCTTTGCTTTGTGTTTCCTTTTAGTCTTTTTTTTTCCTTTTGTTTGCAAACAGAATTCTTACAGAAAGCAACAAAAACAAAGCAGCACCTGGCTGCCAGATTGCTTTGCTCCAAGTTGTTCGTTCTGCAGCAAGGGTACAAAAAATGCATTTTATGTTTCTCTCAAAAGTTTATTATAGAACAAGACGGGCTTGAAGCTCTGAGTGTTCACTAAATCCTTGAAAAATTTATAATATTATTTCTGATTTACCTGTCACACAGCTCATTTTTCTCCTCTTACAAAGCGTGAACGGAGACGACCACGAACCATGAATCCTTGGAGCTGTGGCTGCACGGATTACATGACCCAGACAACATTATTAATCTCATGAATAAATGTGAGCCCATCAATAGCCCTGAGGTGGAATTTCCATGCAAAGGTGCTTTCTCAAGGCCCTGTTTAAACACTAAAGCTTCCTTACAGATTCCAGTGCTGTATTTCAAGTCCTGGAGGTAACATGTCCATTCAGACAGCATCAATGCCACAGCCATGCCTCAGGAGCCCACACAGCTGTAAGAGACACACACACACACCCCCAAACCCCAGTCTCTGGGACGAATCCCCAACAGCAGAGGGGAAGAGCCTCATCAACACTGGGCAGCAAACCAGTGCTGCTCTGAGCTTTCTTTCCCAACAGCCCCATCACAAATAACCCTTCGGACCTGGAAGGGGCATCAAACATCTCACATCTTCAAACACTTTACAGCTCCTGTGTTAGCTTGCTGATGAGCCTCCCATTATACTGAATCACTGAGGCAGCTTTCACCACCTATGATGCAACCCACAGATCTGACACAAGCTATTTTAAACATTAATTAGCTTGTGGCGATTTCAAAACTTCTGCTCTCCAGACCTGTGTACTGCCTGAGATCAACCAGGCCTGAGCAGGTCCATGCCCTGTCTGCACCACACCTCTTCAACCCCAAGGAGCCATAAAGGATGAGAGGATGCTTACAAGTAATACCCAGTTCCTCTCCCACCAAGGACAGGACACGGAAGCTCACCTCCAGCCACCGCTGCTCTGCAGACCCCCTCCAGAAAGGGCTACAGAAATCAACCATAAGATGGGGACCTCACAGACACCACTCAGCAACCAGTGTTTGGCCTCAGTCCCTGCTCAGTCTCCTCTGCATGGGGAGACAAAAGCCTCCAGAGTAGCAGCAATAGCCACAGAAACCCCCTGCAGCCCTCAGTGCAGAAAGGAGAGGGGAGGAAGAGGCTGCGAACAAGCTGCCCATGTTCTCCTGGGACTATTTCCAAGATTAATCTCTGTAGAGATAAGGGCCCTAAAATATTTATATGAAGAATTTCATGCTTCAGTGTAAATCCCACTGTAAGCCCTACAAGAGTGACAGGGTTTTTTTTCCTCCTCCCTTTCTCTCCTTGGCTCTGTCTCTCCACACACATAAAAATAAACTGATAATATCCAGCTAGGCTGAATAAATTCAAAGCTATTGAGCTGTAGAATTACAATTGCCCAGAGAAAAGCACAGAAGGAAGTAACGTTCCTCCCTACAATGCAGGGGTGAGTAATGGAGCATAAACTTGTGAGCTGCATCCTGCACCCTCCCAACTGACACAAACACACATCGCCTGGAAGACGCCAGCTCCATCTGAGGTCGGACATTGTATGCATGAGGGCCAAGGGAACAGGAGATATAATCATCATCAAGGGGGGAAGAGATGAACACTATCATCGTAGCACAGAGCTATCAAATAGCATAAAGAAATCAAATGTAATTGTGAGAGGGACAAACACCATGTAATTCATAACATCAAGTGCCAAACTTGAGAGCTGCAGGACTGCTGAGGTCCCTCCAGAGGTGAGATATGCTTCAGCCTACAAACTGGTGATGCACAGAGCCAGGATGTTCTTGCTCTCCCTCCCAGAACTGCCCTGCCTGCTATTCCCTCCTCACTCTCACCCAAGACCACCCAGTCCAGGGGGGTTTCACCACATTGGGAACATGCTCCCAGCTTCTACTTCCAGTGGGGGGCACGGGCTGAGGCATCCTGGCAGTTCGGTGGTGTTTGGTGTGGGGCAAACATCAGGAATGATAGGCATGGCCTGTTCTCAGTGAGCAGGCAAGGGTTTCTATTAAATTACTGTTAGCTATAAATAAAGCTGAAATGTCTTTCATAAAGGGTCTTTTTCCATCTACAGAAAGCGGAAAATAAAAAGCCTTCACACAGGTGCCCTCAGACCACACAATTCCATGTGCCTTTTCCAGCACCCCCAGCTTTTGTCCTCTCCTAGCAGTTGTGTCCAGCTCATTAGGCACTTACTGGAGCTTGGCAGTGCCTCCTGTGGGGTGAGGGAGGAGAGGGAAAACAGAGGGGCTACCGCACCCCCCAGAGCCAGGGTAAGGCTGAACAGCCCCAGCTACAGCATGACTGGACAAGGGCACCACCTCCTGCTCCCAGCCTTTGGAGACCACAGAGAAGCTGCAGGTGCCTTTCACCAGACCCCAGAGTCCTGCTGCATGCAGGCAATAAGAATCAGAACAAATAGGGCTGGGCAGTGTAGTTAGACAATAGAATTATTTTTTTTCCCTCTGTCATTATTGCCTGCTAAATTTAGACACAACAGAGCACATTGTATTTTTGCCTCAACTTTATCATTTTGTAAGAAAAAAGCTTGGATGTTTCCCAAATCACAGTCCAAACAAGAAGAGTTTTTTATTAAGTTTCTAGCAGAATTGGTTATTTTTGTCTAATGGAAGCGTTACACAGGCAAACTACGTGAGCCCACCAAGTGCTTTTGTTTGGAGAATGAGAGCATCCCAAGGGGCCCCAGCCAGAGAGCAGGACAGGACCGTCCTCCATCTGGTGATGAGCACACAAGAACTTCCCTTACAGTTGTTAGTTGTAGTCTCACTCAATTTTCAACAGTCCCCTAGACTCAAAGACAGATTTCTCAACAGAATCATTAGTCCTGCATGTACAGAAAGATGCTTTAGAGTTTTTCCTAAGCAAAAGTGAGGCTGTAAATGGAAGGACTCTTTTTCTGCAGTCTTAGACTTCCCTGTCCATACAAGTTTGTCTGTTCCCCAATGTCAAACATTTCCATTTGTCACCAGTGTTTTATGACCCTGACACTGAATTGCTTATGCAGGGCACAGGCTTTCAAGGCTGAAGGGCTAAAATAAAGCTAATGTAGTATAATATGCTGGGAGGGTTTTTCACCTTGGTTTCTTCATTGGTCCCAGTTTCGTAAATGGCCAAAACAATAAGGGCACCATCAGCCCTCATTCAGGTACCTGGAGGACTTTCAAATTGCATTATTATTGCCATCTACAAAAGATAAACTACTCTTCAACATTTAACTTAGCATCTTTTCATCTCAATAAACAGTTTAATGAATGGAATGCACAGCAGAAACACTCACGTAGTCTGTCGAAGCAATTTCTGTATTTCTTTAGTTAATTTTTTTTAAATTCCCAGCATTTTAAGAACAGTTAATGCTGTGGTAAGATATATAATCTATTGCAACAATAATAAGGAATCTCTTAAATATTATATTAACAGCCTCATATCACAGAGAAGAACCTGAAACAGTCTCAGTAATAGGCACCTGCTTAATTCCAAAGGCACAGTTCTGCCCATAGCAATCACTCCTTCCTTGGGGTGAGGGTCTTTGGGAGAGTAGGATCAAGCCTTCGCCTGTACTGACCCCCATGAGGGCTGAGCTCTGGCAGCACAGACTGCTGACACCCTGCACCATCACTAAACTGCTTAAACCTGTGCTTAAGATTACAGAAAAGGAGACTTCTGCAGAATAGTTCTAAAGGTCAGCAGAATAGGGCAAAAGGCTCCAGAGCCAAATGAAGTACTACATTTCCAAAGGAAATGAAATGGTGGTAAATTTATTTCACCTGTAATAACACCACTTCTTTTAATACAAGAAGTACAGGCACTTAAGGCAGTAGTGCCGAGGCAGCCCGGGAACGCAGCCATTAGCCTGTCAGCTCACAGCACAAGCCACGTAGATCATTCCTGGCCCATTACCATCGACAGCTTTAGAGTTTGATCTGCTTTTTAAGAAGGGAGTGCACAAAAACATTTCAATCCACTGCTGGGAATCCATTAAAGATAGCAAATATGATGAAGCCTTACCATGTACTTTTCATAGGGAAAATAAATGAACTTTTCTGCCAATATTGTGTCACCTTGTGAACTGCCTTCATAGCAGAGCAGCAGAGTGAGGAGGCGCTCAGAGAGGACACTGGGCACCCACCCAGTTCAGTCTGTGATAGCATGGTCCTGGGAGCAGTTTCCCATTAACACCAGCAGGCTTTGGCTGGAATAGCTGTTCAGCCCTACCTGGGGGTACCCAAAGGGGTGGCTGCTCAACTGCACTCTACTGTACCTTAGACAGAAGCACCAGCCACCTGGGCATGCAGCCCTTGTGTCAAATTAAGGGGGTGGGGGGATACTTAACTACTGCTGTTATGTCATCTGGGTGCTGTGCGAATTGTACACCACTGGGTACTAGAGAGCAAACCCCCACTCTTTGATGCCAGAGAAAAACAGAAAACAAGCTCAGTCTGGAACTTGCGCATTGAGGCAAAACTAATGCAATGATTTGGCTGGATGGAACCATATTCTGAGCACCCCACCAGGCAGATCATACCTGCCAGTTACAGAAACTCAGTAAGATGGACAGGCAAAAAAAAAAAGCTGAAGAGGTTCATTTGTACAATTAAACAACTAATCCAGGTGTCAACTGAAAATGTGCACCCATGGTGTGACAGGGATTAAAAGGCAAGTGCATTATATGGGGAAAAACATAAAAAACAGACAGATTTTTCTTTATATCCACATCCATTTGCATGGCTTGTGTTAGACATACGCACAGAACCAGCTAGAGTTTTGAGCAAGACATTTTCCAGATCAAAGATATGTTAAATTTCTAGCTGTGGGGACATGAAATCAATGAATGTAGAAATTACTGTAAAAACCTATATATAATACAGTGACATATTTCAGCCTTTTTACAATTTGGCTGGAGTATTTGATAGCAAGGTCAGTGGTGAATGAAACAAACCTAAACCCTAACGCCTTCAGGAAAGAAACAAAACCAAACTAGGCCCCAAGCTAGAGTAAATCCAAGCAAGTCTACTGACATCAGTGAAGCAATGTCATATAGAGTACATGCTCTACTGCTGACAATTCATTTCCACAAGACACTTTCAAGAGTGGGGAAGTGCAGCGGTGAAGAACTGGTCGCTTGTGCAGCTTGAAGAACTGGTGAGCAATGTACAAACTTGCAGTGGGGTAGAAATATTCCAGCCCTTGAGAAAGCCTCTATGTCAACAAGAGCCTTCTGAGCTTCTTGCTGCCATGACCCGGGTGACTGAGTTGCAATAACCAGAGTAGATCTACAGTGAGAAGTACAGGAATGGCTATAAATTTACATTGCAGATTTCTTACTCTGTTGCTTTCCTCAGCCTGAATGCTATAGAATGACTGAAAATGATGGAGATACACAGTGCAGTTGTTCCCCCTCCCTACAAAATTGCAGCTCTGATATCATAAATTGTGATCTCTACAGGGACAGAACAACCCTGCTTTTCCAAGCATTACTCTTGGGCTTTGTAAAAGCCACATGCTGTAATACATCTAATATAATATCGTCTTTATAACATAGCACTGCAAGACCTACAGCATTTACTAATAAACTAAGTGCTGATTTGCCATTGGCAGAACTTTTCCCATAATAACATTTCAAGTACTGTATTCAATAAAGGGTTTTCTTCACTATACATTGATTTGCATGATCTTAGTCAGAAGAAACCTAGCTGGCTTCTTACCGTGTCAGCAGGGCAACAATGAGAACCCCAACATTTACTCATTCTCACTTCTGTTCAACTTGCAGGTGTTCTGTGAGTATTCAGATAGAGAATGACACTATAAGATGCCCTTGGCTGCCTACTGATTCTTCCCAGCTTCCACATTCTGCAGGGAAAAATAAGATCTTTCCCTGTTAGTGGTGCTGGGTAAGATAAACTCCCCTCACCAGGGCATGCAGCAAAGCCAAGCACTGGTACCCACAGCCAATGTTGCTGCTGTGGGAGGTAGAAGAGCTGAACGTGGAGCCCCTTTCACCATCTCCATCTCACACCAGGACCAGGCAGCCAGCACTGCAGGTTGGCAAGGGAAGGAGAAGCTCCCACCCACCACAGCACTGGCACAACAGGGATAGCTGAGGCTGATGTTTTACATTACTTTCCACCAGTCACTTCTGTAATAAAAGAATGGAATAACCCAATTCCTTGAAATGTGATTAAGACTTAGGGCCTGATTTCTGCCTGTTGCGGGCTATCCTGACTAAGCCTCTTTGACATCTATTCATTTTTCAGATCAATGCTTGTTATTAACTCGCATGGTTAGCTTTGTTCTCCTGTTCAAGAGGGACAGCTGATGTGCCCCGACAGCCCTATCCATATTTAAAAGGGACTATTGGCAGATACATGTATATAGGGTTACTCCAATTTCATCTAGCTTGTCAGCAGCTGAAAATGGATTGACAAATACCTACTAACCACATAGACCAGTGGAATAAATCCTCATCTCAGGAGAAAAATACGCAGACTGCAATTTTATGGATTCTCCAGAAAGTGTTTTTCCTTCACAACTGGAAGCTTAAGAAACTTAAGAGTGTGCAGCAGCTCAGGACCCATGGAAACAGGATGCTTCTAGTGGTTAATTATGGATTTAAGAACTTGACCTGAGTGTACCAGGTCATGACAGCTCTGACCCAGCTTTTCTTTTTCAGCATCACAGTCCTGGTTCCCTCCTGTGATGGGTTATTCAGTCTTGTGGAAAGAAGCTCTGCCTTCCATGGAACAAAAGCATCCAAAAAAAGTCAGCCATACAACTTCACTTCAACATACTTTTCAAAGCAAATAGTTCTGTCTGAGACAGGAATCAAAGATACCTTCTTCCAGACCCCATATTAAGCTTCTAGTTGATGTTGCAATTACTGTTTGCAACATGTTTGTTTGTTTGTTATTACTGCTGGATTAAAAGCATTTGTGGATACTCATATTGAGTTTTCTATTTTCTTTTACTATACAGAAACTTACATGGCTTTCTCAGGAGGCATTTCTTTGAGCAGCACGTGAAATTTCCTTACTTCAAATTAGGTGAATCTGCTAACTATAGATTGAACTCTGACAACATACCTTTTGTTAATTTCCCACATTAATAATGAGGATTTACTCCAGGCAGAGGAAATTCTCAGGACTACCAGAGAAACACGGTGGCCAAAGGGAAGCCCGGATTCTCACTACACAGACATCCCCAGCAGCCTAGAAGCACCTCAGCCTGGAGAGCCCAACTGCTGCCCCAGGATGAAGAGATGACAAACAGCCCTGTGCTGCAGAAGACATCTCTGGAGAAAACAGATTCTCACACACAGCCTCCTTGAACTGAGAAGAAACACATTCCTAAAGAATATTTCATTGTGTGCCTTATTAATAGGAAAAGCTACATAGTACAAAAAAAATCAATGTAAAAAAAAGCCACAAATCTGCTACGATGTCTTGCTGTCTTTATAACAATGGTCAATACTGAATATTAATTGAAAAATCAATGGCACCAATAACACTTTAACTAAATAAGGTCTACAGCTCAAAGTTCTATTTTATCATCTGTGATACTTCTTCTGATATCATCTCAAGCACTTCATTTTTTGGCTATAATTAAAAACACTATCATGTGCTGTCTGAAAACTGACCACAGTCTGTTCATAAAAACCTGCTACAAAATGATCACAGCTTTACACCAAAACTTCTCCATGTAGCCAACAGTGGTGCACATCCGTTTGAGATGATCAATTCAATTAGGCATTTGGAATATGCAGAGAGAGGTTAGTTTTTTGTCATTAATGGGTACAAATGCTGCAGTTTAATTTAGAGAAATTAATACCTTCCCAGAAGCATGGCTTTGAATGACAGGCATCTTGATTTTGCAGAACAATATCTGAAAAAGTGGCACAAAAATGCTGTCTCTAGCATATCCATGGGGCCATTTCACTGCCGATCAGGACAAATGTCCTGGGGCACTAAATAGATTACATTTATAATAATTATGTTAGAATTGCAGTGATGAATTCTGACAGCTGTGACTTCTGTGGGGTTATGACTGGAATGTAAAATTATGGATTATCTCATCATAGTTGGAATTTGCTTCTAGGACTTCATTTTCCTCCAGCAAACCCCAGAAAACCTGAAATTAGCATTAGCAGCAGTACACCTCCACTGTAGATTCATGGCAAAAACAATGGACCCATTTGAATTAACTGTCAAATTCATATCCCTGCTGGGGTAGGAATTAAATACAGTTTGAAATTCGGTCTGGTATTAGTGGAGAACAAACACATTGCATCACACTGAAAGTCTACAAGTGCAAGAGCACAGCTTATGGAAGTTTTTTGCTACTGAAGTTATAATTACCTATCCCTAAGCTCAATCTATGAAACAAATTCAGAAAAGCGGTTTGGGTTTTTTTTCCCCTGCTCTTTTTCCTGTAAGTAATGGGGAAGGAGAGAGGACTCTCTTAGCAGGTTAAAACAGTCTGCTGGCTTGGAAAAATGATCCCTTTGACACAATGAATGCTACACAAATATTCTCTCAGCTATGTTTAAATAGGATCTTTGTATCTTGATCATCTAAGGAACTGCAGACAGAATTACAAGTGGAGCCGTTTTTATAACTTGTGCCACAGGCATGAATTTGGGATGTAGAACTGATCATCCAGATGTGTTGATGGGAAAAATGCTCAGTATTCAAGGAACACAGGGTTAATTACAGGTACCACATGAATTCACTCAATTTTGAGATCACTACCTGGTTGGTATCTTTCACTTCATTTCCCAACTACCATTCCACTAGTATTTTCATACCTTTGTTTTAATTAAGGAAGCACCTGCTCCCTAAATCTACATAGTTGAACAGCTTTGAAAAAAACTGTCCAGTCCAACATAAATCACATTTGGGAACCTGCTCACCTTCGATAGCTAAACTCTGATCTCTCCCAGTATCTACAGATTCTGTCTTATTCCCACTTTCCTCTTGCTGTAGCTCAACCTGATGTTTGAGCATCCTCCTGTCCCTATGTGCTGTGGAGGCTGGCCTGGGCTAACAGCAGAGAATTAAATGCAGGACTGAGCCCTTGGACTGCAACACTCAAATTCAAGAGGAAAGCCTGACAACTACAGACAGAACAAAAACGAGTAAGAGAAGCAAGCGCTGTCAAAGCATGAAGCAAATCCTTATCTAAAATCATTCCCTTCTTTCCTGCAAATCTTCTAGAAGCATCATCATGATCTCAGCATGTATTTACTCTTTGTGTTGGGAATGCCTGAATGAGCACATTACGGAGAGCCCTGCTCCTTACAGTAAAAGAGGAAAGATTTAAGAGGTTAGGTTTTTTAACAATAGTCTGTGCATGTATTTCATGCTTCCTGTGGCGCTTCCTACATCCACAATTGCATCGAGGGGAGCAGGCTTAGAGCTGAGACAGATATATTTTCTTCCTCTGACTTTCCAAACCAATCTAAATTATCAGGATTGCACAGCTGGATGCACCCCTGCTCCACAGCCATCTAACACCCACACGACCACAGAGCCCTGCCATTCCCACCCCTGATTAAAACAGACATTCTCTTGCTGTGTGCAAACCAGAGCTACAAGGAGCTTAAATGAGAAATGGTTTTAATCACGTCAGTGGCATTACATGCATACAAAGAAAAGCAAGAAGTGGGATTTTGTTCCTAATGTCTACTGTTAGTGGGGTAGGGAACTAATTTGTTCATGAGCTCAGCCTACCTAAGGAGGCACATATCTGGCACAAAAGAACATCTGAGTAGTTTACAGAATAGTACAACAGGATTCAGTAGGTGAAACAATTACAGTCAAACCCCCTGGAAATAGAACCTAAGCTGTAAAAAAGAAAATCAGTGCAGGGGTCAGAATTTAGATTTCTCAGAGTGTCATGCAGTTTCAAACTACACCTAATTCCAAATCAGAAGGGAAAAAGCATATGGCAACTCTGGAACTCAGACTCTGTACTCCAACACCAACAAGTCTGCTAGTTTCCCACACTGGCCGTTTCCATGATATCAATACACTGTTTGCTGTGATAGTGAAATAATGCCCAAAGGATAAACATCCCATCAGAAAGCTCTCTACAGCCTTAATCATGAACTAGAAGGCCAGACTGCGAAATGGCACAGCAGGTATTTCAGTAGATGAAGCACTTCAGCTGTCTATCTGGAATACCTTAATTCAGTTATTGACTCTCGAGGTTACCCCTCCAAACCTCTGAACAGAGGTCCTGGGCTTCAGTCATGCCTTGCTGTGAGCACAGATGTGAAAGGACTCCAGTGAACAGGACTTTTCAGGACAGTAGGAACCAGGCATGCTTTTTCCTTGTTACTATTCTTAGACTGAGATATTCATCCTTAAATTGCTTCTGTATCTCTAGCTGGGTTGTCTGGCAAGCTGACAGACAAGTCTTAGTAGAAGATAGACTTGATAAATATGTCAGGAGATGTATCTGCAGTCTTTTTACATGAAAAAAAGGAAAAATAGAGAATAAGAGAGAAGAAAATGCAGATTGCTCAGCTGCCTTTGCTCAGTAGATGATTTCTGGAAAAGGGCAGTGAGAAAAATCATCATCTACACCAAACAAGACAAAATATTTAGGCTGTCTCTTTCTTTGTCTGATATATAAAACCAATCTGGTATCTCCTAGATCTAGCAGCAAAAAGACTACTGCTACTCCTGCTCCCACAGAAGTTGTAGGACAGACCATCCCAAGATCCCTGTATCTTGCATTGAAACTGGGATACACCATCCCTGTTCTGCAGGTTCAGAACCCAGGTGAAGGCTTGGTGACAGCAAGCCAAAAGATCACAAAGAAAAAAAAAAAGGCATTTATGCTTCTTTCTATTTGTCCCGCAGTCTGAACCTGAGGTTGTAACCAAAGTTTCTCTACAATGTGTGAACAAGATGCTTTCAACAAAAGCAAACTTTGATACTCTTCTGTAATCACATACTTCAGAACAAAGTCTCAAAAAGTTCTCGGACATTCATGGTAAGCTGAAGAGAGCTGTAAGACATCTACATTCCCCAGGCTCTCTCTGCAATGAATGGGTCACCAACCCATCAGGCATGTTGGAAGGGAGGACTCAGCCACTCCCCAGATGTATCTACATACCTCTGCTGGCTAAAAAAAAAAAAAAAACTAAAACTAGATTGTATGGGTCCAAAGAAATTTTTTTATGAGTACGAGAAGGGGCCCAGGGGCACAGGACACACCATGTGTTGTCAGGCCAGGTTCTCAGCCACCAACATGCAGTGAGCTTCCATTAGCTGTGGGTACAACCTGTTTCACTGTCATACTGATGGTTCCCCAGCTCAGCCACTCACTGTAAATCTTCACACACAACAGATTCATTGCCATATGCTGACTCTGGAGCTCTCCAAGACGACCTCCAGTCTGTTTGTCCTCACACAGCCACCCCACACTCCTCCCTGTCTCACACCACCCACAGAGGGACGAGTTAAATTTGAGCTTGCTCATACTCAGTATCTTACAAGATGTTTTATCTGCTTTACTGGATTCAGGAACAACATTGAAAGCATTTTAGATGTTTGTGATACGCACTGCAGAGTGGGAACGGCACACTAGGCACACGTGCCAAGTCTGCATAACCAAAAGGGGAATCTCCAGTACCCAGGGAGATTTCCTCCAACTCTACTTGGATTTCCATCTCCTGCATTCAAAATTCATATTGCTGCAATCCATTGCTTTCCACAAATCTCCAAGTTCAAAAGTAGCAGCATATAAAAGAAAGATGCACAGAAACATTGCTCATGACTTTGCATTCAACTGCTGTATAATTTTATATTCAATTCCCATGAATTTTAATGAGCAGATTCATGCAAATATTACAACACCAGATCCTTATCAAGGATCACTAAATGCTCAGAACAAGCTGTTAAAAGCAGCCAGGATAAAACACACTATCAGGGAAGAGGAGAAAAAAAAATCAGATAAAATAAAACTTTGGAATAAAAGAAGGTAGTAACTGACAGAGGAGATAACACAACTGAGGAGCAAAATTAGCCAGCCCTATTAGCACTTCTCACACACAACAGCTGAGCCATCAGCTAAAAATCCAAGCAAAATGCATCACCACTAATAGCAAATATCTGTGTCAGCATCTTCTGCAGGACTGCAAGGGAAAGCAGCCACAAATTAGACGGTTGACAACCAAGGCTGCAATTCTTGTGACAGGAACTCCCCGGTAGTCCTGGTTAGAGGAGAAAGCAAGAACTGAGAACCTTTTCCTCACAACCAGACCCCACAGGAGCAGCCTTGGTGCTGGGAAAACTGCCTGCTCTGCCTCCCCAGAGAGACCAGGGTCTCCATCACCAAGCCCTTTGCTCCAAACCGCTCTGGTTATGAGGCTCCTGCAGCCCTCGCACCCTGGAAAGTTATGAATTGCTCATATTTATATTTCATCTGACTTTTGAGGAAGATGCATTTGTACTTGACAATGACTGGCTTTTAGTGAAGCTGTTTTAATAAAACAGTAGGCAGCTTAAAGCCTCATTGAGATTACCACTCAGGAACAAAAAAAAAAAAAAGGTAGAGAAGAGGAAAAATTGCCTGCCAGTATCAATGCCGTGTGACTTTTTTCATCACCAAGAGTGTCCTGTGTACAAGCAGGAGCGCATCCCTCATGCACTATTGAAACTGATAAAGTATGTTTACCCATCACTCGGACACAAGCCTGCTCCTGAGCACAATAGAGTAGGTATTGAAGAAAGAGCAACAAAGGGAACCTAAAGAAGAGGAGATTCAAAGTCTATTTAAGTTATTCAATGTGAAATCAAAGTGCTTTACCAAAGTGGTCAGCCAGGTGTCAAGATCAGACTGAGAATGCGAAGGAACCCTTAAGATCGACGAGTGAGGCAGGGATGCAACCCACTTGCAACAAGGGAGCAGCAGTGTCTCTTGATCCCTGCAGGCACGGCTGTGGCACTGGGTGACTTAAACATTATAAAGCTTAAACAAATCTGCTTCCCATGGCAGCCAACCATTGCTCCTCAGCCATGTCTCATGTAAGGACTATCACAGTGCTTTCAGAGAGAAACTAACCCATTCCTTGTGTGGCAAAAAAACCACAACACAATGTTTACCAGAAAAAAAAAAAAGGGGGGGGGGGCAAAGTGGAGGGGGATGTTCCCATAAAACACACGCTTTTTAGGAGAGAAGAATCAGTGACTACATAGTTGTCACTGATTTTTTTTAACTACAGCTAATTAGAATATATTTTAATAACTGTTGGACCTTTACACAGAAATGAATTAAGCCCTGCTGAACAATGCTTCCTCTAACCCACATGCAGTCAGTGATGCTTCCCTGTGGCAGACTTAATCAGAAATGGAAATTCATTTAGCACCTCATTGATTAATCATTACGCCATGGCCCTCCAACAAAATTGAATTAAAAGGAACCATGTAATATTGTTATACAGTTTGCTTGTGGGGAACAGAGTGGAACGCATCTTACCATTTTGCAATGTTTTATTACATTTTCACTTATTTGGATTTTATTCCTTTTTAAAATTGTTTTCTGGTTTGTTTTATCCATTGCATTATTGCACTTTCAAAGGCATGCAAAGTGATCACCTCTATAATCATTCTTAGTTTTGGATCAAGGACTATGCAACCTGAATTTCAAATTCAACTCAAAGTTCTAACACTTAACACTTTCTGTACACAGATATGGAAGACAAAACAAAGAACGACTCTTGGTCTTGTTCTTAACAATACTGCTGCATTAGGATCATGTGCCACAACTATGAACTCCAGCAAGGGACAAGCTACCAGAGTGAAATTGTTCTAACAGCCTGGTTTGTCCAAGTACTGAAATCAAATAACACTGGATGGCTTTACTGATTTTTTCATCTAAAGCTTGGATCATCCCACACTTCCTCATCTCACAAGTCAACAAGGCCAGGATGTCATCCCTCAGGTCCAGATGTTCCAGGAGCTGGGAAGACAAAGACACGAGCATCTCACCACCTAAAGGTCCATGATGCAGACAGAGCAATCTACTTTCTTGTTCACCATAATTTGCAAGAAGAAACCCGCTTTAGATATCAGTGATACATGATTTGATTTAAACTCAGAGATACACACCCTTGTATTGATCCAACAACTACTGGCTGCATGATAAAAAAAATCCTAAAATCTGTTTTTGAACTCACAATGCCAGCAGCTAGTTGAAAAGATGTTGCCAGTAATGTTAATGAAAGTCCTACAGTATCCTTAGTTCAAGCACGCTCTTTTTACCATTTTCAAGGCATATACAGTGATTCATGGAAAGGAACAGAGCTCCAAAGAGGTACTAAATATAGAAATAGCCCTGAAGATGTTACAGTAACTCATAAAGTACCTGCTTGTAAGTGATGTCTTTTCTCTTTTTAGATGTCTGCCTACCGCCCCAATGTTTAAATATACTGCATCTTGGGTCTTTTGTTCCTTTCAGGATGATGCTTACCCTTCAGTCGAATGACATGCTCCTCCAGTAGAAGCACTTCAGCTACATGGATGCTACATAATTGTTTCCTTTTATTTTTGGTCAAAGTACAAATACAAGGGGTGTTCAAACATATAAAATGCAGATAGTAATTTGCTTGACTCTTAGCTTGGAGTTCTGTATTGTATACCCATGGCTCCACAGAAATTCAGCCAGGCCTTACTTATAATATCTAAGTGTTTAAAATAATCTTTAGTCTTTCTTGCCAAAAATATTTACAAGGTGCTGCAACTACAAATTGATGAAAAGGAGGATGGCATTTCAGCCATTACTCAGGCATCACCCACTGCTCCCAGACAGTTTTCATGTAGAGAATTCATTCAACTAGAGCAAAAAGGGAAATGGCTTTAAAAATAGCACCAGTTCCTATCTTACAAAAACACTGGCTATGTTTGCACTACCTTCTGGAGATAGGACATCTGAAACCATCCTAATGAAGTGAAGTAGGTCATTTGAAAACCAGTCAGACCAGGTGGTGGGCAGGTGTGGGAAATTCCTCAGTTCCTCCAGGAAAAAAAAAAAAACAAACAAGAACACCCAAAAGTTTCCACAATGACTAGAACTGGTGGTAGAAAGTCAAATACCCAACTCCACAAAAAAAAATTGCAACTAGCAAAGCTGAAACTGGAGCAAGTGTCTACAGAAAAAAAATGTTACTATTAAATTCACAGAACTGGTGGAAACCACCTGTTTTAAGTGTATTGCTTCATGCTCTTCATTTATGTCAGAAAAACTGAAAAAAGTCTAAGCACTCCTGGAAGTAACTGATGATGCCCCATCTCTGCTTGAGCTTGTCTATGTTTTGTTGGGAGCCATTGTTGATACCAGCACGGACCATTATTATGAATCTCTTCAGTATCCCCTGAGATAAAAGAAGAGAAAAAAGAAATCTACCCTCAAAATTAACCCCAAATGATCCTCACAAGGACCAGGGAGTATTCCTTGATTCTGGGCTGCCCTATCATCTACCCGCTGTTTGCAGAGATAATACTCAAAGGCTTCTTCCTCTTTGAGTCTTCAAAAGAAGACTATCAAACAAAAGGACAGAGCGCTAACGGCTCTTCGCTCTGATGTCAGAGTCCACGGTAGAGAAACAACTAAGAATGACATCAATCATGGAAAAAGGAACTTTCCTCACTTTCTCCAAAAGCTTCATGGAACTCTCTACGCACAGACATCCATGCATCTAAAGAAAACTTCAAGCTTGATAAAAAAGTCAAGATGAGAACATCAGAAAGAAAAGTGCTTAATAAGTTCCTCCATGTGGCAGACCTCATGGCCAAGGAGCTTCTAAGGCACCTCGCAATAGACCCTACTTTGCCTTCTCGGGCATATCACTGCTTCATTGTGGTCTGTTATCAAGCCATATTAGATTCAGCTTGAATAAAAGCATAAGAATCTGGCTGCAAGATTTCATTTTGGCCCTCAGTTCTCAGATTGTTCTGGTCTTGTATCACCACTCTTGAGGCTATGAGCTTTGCACAACAGCTGTGTTTATTTCCTGCCTTTCCCTCTGTCAACCTTTTTCAGTGCCAATGGTCCTTCTAAAATAAAGCTTTTGGGAGGGTTTTGTTCTTTTCTAGCCTTCAACATAAATTCATGTTCCTCCTTACGACCTTTCTGAAAAACAGGTAGTTCTGCAAGTTGTCTTTCAGCTTCTCCAGTCATCAGCAACTAATAAAACTCAAGCCCACACTTCAATGAAACAAACTGAGTGATATATAGCAATCAAGGATTACCATGTTAATGAATTCTCCAAAATAGTTGAATCTTAACACTACAATCAATGGTACTAATTATCTCCGAGATAGGAAACTGCAAAAGGACAATTAAAATTGCTTCTGCAAACAAAATCTTTTGTTATTAATTAAGGTACAGATTAACTGTCAGTCATGTTTACTTGAAGCAAGTTCAAGATTTACCTGAAAATAGTTGAATATACATTATTCCAGTGCTGTAACGTGACACAGAGCAGACATCTCTGGGCTGACAGTGTCTAAGACTACCTGCCACTTCTGAGGCAATACATATCAAAAACCTAAATCTTCAGCTGACATCAAGAAAGCAAGTCATCCCAATTTTGATTGCTCAGTCAATACAAGATGTATAAGATACTTATAAACTCCCTCCTAACCGTACATCTTGAAAAATGCCAATTTTCAGGAAGCACTACCTAATATCCAAGTCTTTGTTTGCTTGCTAAAATCACAGTATTCTTAGAGCCGATACCACTCACAAATAATCTGCAGGTGAGAGTAGGAGAAATTGAGCAAGTCAAAAACACTTTCCATCTGAATTTAGTCTGTCATGAGCAGCCTCCTGGGAACCATCACCTGAGGTGGAAGGGCACCATTGAGGAAGCATTCTCTGCTGCTCAAAGCACCGAGCGTCACACTGGAAACCCTTTTGGTAAATAACTTTTATGGGTCAGACTTTAGCATTGCACTCTGGTTAATTATTTCAGTGGGAGAATATTAATAGCATTTCTTACTTCATATCCATTCACTTCAGACCAAGAGATTTCGCTCCAGCAATTTATCTGGCTGCCAGCTTTGAACTTGCTGCTGTTTATCACAGTCTAGGGGCACTACAAGTCATGGCCCAATTCTTCCATCTCTTTCATCACAATGCACCTGTTGCCGAGTGCAAAGTCAATTAAATATATTACTGCTGATTACACAGCCTACAATGCAGTGGTTGGTGTGCAGGAGAGCTGGCTGGGTTCAGTAACATGCTCTGCCCCAGGCACCTGAGGAAGTTCAGAGCTCCAAACTGAAAACACAACATGCAAGGAAAGAATCATTCCCAGTACAGTCAGCCTTTTTCCCTGCTGCCTTGCTAAATACAAACACTTGCACTAAGTGATGTTATACCCCTACATAGCTCAGAAGCTCTAACTTGCAACACGCCATCTTTTGCTGAGATCACCCTCTCAGGGTGGTTAGAATTCAGGCAGCACACAAAGACTTTAAGCTAGATAAGGTCCCACTCTCCTAATTGTGCTGTAAGAGATAGCCAATGCCCTGAAGAGCAGCACAGCACAAGTTAAAGGGAACCACCCTGCCCTCTTATCCCACATTCCACAAGAACTGAAGGACATGCTCCCAGGAATGAGGCACTTTGCTAATGGTCAGGCACTGATCTGGAGAACAACCCTCCTGAGACAGCCCCTGTCTCTCCCACCACCTTGAGCAAGCACAACATACTGATGTGGCAATCTCCAAATCTCGCAGAAGAAACTTGCACATTAGACTTCAGCTTCCAGTCCCAGCAAGGTGTGAATTATTGTCCCACAGTGACCATCTAAATCTCATAATGACACACACAGCACTACCTAATGATAATGCCTACATTGTGGAGCCTGCTCCCAATAATAAAAAGGACATAATGTCCAAATTAGTAGGTATAAGCTTTTTATTCTTCTCTCAGTAGGATTTTTCAATTTGTGAAACCAAACGGGTATGGGTATAGCTCCAATAACTGACTTCTCAGAGTGCAGGAGGTATTGCTCTGCCTGTTTCTAACCCATGCTATGGTTGGAGGAGGCATTTTTGCTTAGAACATGCACTAACACGTCTCCTGTCTTTGAATGAGCTTTCTGGAAAACCATACAGTTGCAGGGACTATTCCTTACTCAATTCACCTAATGATTTGCAGTGTTTCATAGATGATTCAGTGCTGGAAAAAGAAAAGGAATGAAGAATTCTAATAGATACAAGGACACAAAGCATAGATGGCTACTAGTGGAAAAAGCCAGTCATTCCCTTGAGCAAATTTCAATAACACTATTGAACTGTCTCCACGACAAAAGTAACCTAGCAAAAATTCCCTGCAAAACCAAACAGTCTCTCAGAAGGAAATGCCATGCCCTTGATGTAATTGTTCAAACACAAATACAGACTTCAGTGCAGACACCACTGACTTCATTGAAAGCTACAGATTAGTTCATACAAGTGAGGATCATACCTAAAGACCAGCCAAGAAGCCCTGTGGGAGACAAGATAGAAGCAACCTGTAGTCCTTGAAATTTCAAAGTCTGAATCAAAGACTAGTGAAATCAAGGAAAGTGCAAGGGCACAACTAGACTTTGCCAAGACATCCAGTTCCATGCAGCTCACTCCATACAACTTCTGAGTTACTAGTTTGTGTATGCACAGCCCTATCCCAGAGCCTCTGCCCTGCTTGCCTTGGACAAAAGAAGGGACAGGCAGCTTGGAGGAGAGGAGCCAGTTCTATGAATTCTGCAGTTAACAGCAAACAGTAGTATCTGAGACAAATTCAGATATTCTCTGCTTATGCTGATAGTAACCTCACATCACCAGTTAGTGGACTGAGGAGAAAGCCGTGGAAAGAATGGAGGCGTCTCAGCATCCCTGCCATCTCCCCTCATCTCATTAAGCACACTGCAGCCTGTTGTTGATGATGTGCTTTATATGGTCTAAATGTCAATGCAAATACCAGCATCTCCTGCTTACACAGACATGCAAGTTGAAAATTATCTTTACTCTTTCTTGGCAATGATGTGACGTCCACCACAGTCAGATGCTGCATCCCAGTCAGTGGCAACATCAGAAAACAAGGGGTGGCAGCACTGGCAGGAGATGTCTGTGCTCCAGCTGCACACAGTGGCTCAAGGGCTGTTAAACCAGGAAGGAGGATGTTAAGATTCACAGGGCTTTTTGTGATTTTGTTCCCAATGGCTTCAAAGAGTAAAGGGAAAATTGGGATTTCAGAACCACTCAATGCCCAGCTGAGCACAAAGTGAAGCCATCAAATTTTCAAGTCAATTAACACAGCAGGAGGGCAGTGAGCACTTCTTTAAAAACTGTCCCTTATTTAAACAGCTCAGTGAAAACTGGGCTCTCTGAAACCGAGTCTGAACTTTTAATGTGTCTGTTTACTAGCTCTCTACTTTATACTTTGAAAAATGTTTTTTGTTATTAGTGGAATATCATATTGAGTAATGTCTACGTAAAGCAACTGTTTGACCTAAACACCTTCACTTTGGAAAGGTGGAAATGATGGGTGCTGGACAGGAATTGTCTTCACATGACTTTTTGTTCGGTGCTGGCAGTTGGCAGCAAGGGGGCTCATCTACAGAGCAGCAAGTGTCATTTTGGGGACAGGATTCTTGTTACTGCTACTAAGAGTTATGTAACTGAGAATCCATGAGCAGGGCTGATTTCTTAACTTACCAGGATAGGCAGGAAGGGGAAGTACAGAGAGGAAGGTCACACAAATTCCTGCCAGGGGACTGATTGAGGTTCCAGGCTACAGTTTGACACCTTGAGCACAGTTAATTCCATGCCTCCAGCTGATAAACACGCTTGCACACAGACTCCCGTCCTCCAGCTGACTTCCCATTCATGAAAATAGAACAGGGCTTCAGCATTCAGGAATGGAAACAGCCACAGGCAAATCATACATTCCCTCCTCCCCCTTTCTCCAACTTTTCAGGCAGTTTTGCTGACCAAGATGAATGACTCACTATATCCTTTCTAATGACTGCCTGTTCCACAGCTGACATTTTGGTAAACGACAGCAGCAACTGACATATCCTCAGGGACATTCTAATGATCAATTAAATTTGTAAGCTGTGGCTGCTGAACCTCATCCTGGGAAGGCTGGCAGAGGATGAGCATCAAGAAAACAAGGAAAGCAAACAGAACCGAAAATCTACAATCTCATTTTATCCTGGGGAAAAGGGAGCTCCAGTGGTGCACCATGTCTAAACCACACAAGATTAGCATTGGGAATTGACAGCTGAATTATCTTTAGTTAGCACCTCCAGATTGTGGAGCCAGCCCCTCTGCTGGACCTGTGACAACTGTGCTTTAAGAGACTCAACCTAGAATGGATGGGTCTCAAAACAGGATTTTTTATTTTTTTTTTTTAAATCTGTCTTAACACCTCACAAGATAAAGTGTTTGAGGTGAAGTAGTATTACCTGAGCTGAAATAATGCTGGCAATCAAGAGCACAGGAGACTGCCCAGTAGGAAAATAGTGTCCAAAAAAGTGAGGAAATTGATATATTTAAGACCATATACCAACCCATCGTGCCAACCAAGCTGTTACTGATGAGTTTAACATACTTAGTTTGAGTACAGTTTTTGGAGTAAGTAGCCTTAAAGGCAAAACACAGTTACTCATAACACCACCTATCCAGAATTCTGGATCCACCACCCATCAACAGTTCATTATTCATCCACAGTTCCCAATTTGTAGAATTAGCATGACTGACATTTTTAATTATAGAATTAAAGATATTGAAATACTAGATCCACTGTAGAGTCACAGTTGCATGGTTCAGCTATTTTTAGCAAGATTCTTAGGGACTGCATTTCTTTCAGGGATGGACCTTTAGCAAAAGTGCAGTTGGGCACTTAACTTGCTTACTCTTAAATCATTCCTTGGACCAGTTTCTCTAGCCATAGGCTGGCTGTTTTTGTTGCTCTCTAGTTTTCTACAAGATATCCCAGAAACCCCCTCAGCTTCTCCTGAGAGAAGCACCGTTTCTCCCATGGCACCACCACACCAGTAATATCACTAATGAACAGTCAGCCTGTGTCCAGACTCCTTCCAGCTCTGATGAAACAGATTCTGGGGCATTGTAAGGTTTATAGTACGGCATGTTAAAAGCCAAAATCAATGAGACCAAGCAGCACCAAAAACCCCTGTTTCCCTGAGATGTGGACATTTCCAGGAACTGGCACATCTGTTTCTGCTCTTCCCAGTAGCTGACCTACTGCTGTGAGTGCTCATAGGACTGGCATAGACTGCTGCCTTCTGCTCAGAGTCCAGCTGTGTTAGCTGTTCTGAAACAGTATATTCCTGCTGCACAAACAGCTCTTCCCACCCGCACACACAACTGCACACCCAGAGCAATCATGTTATTATTGGTTGTGTTTCACAAGCCACACGCAAAGTTTCAAATCCCCAACCAAACACAAGAGTATCATCTAAAGCTATTTAACTTGGCTGACAAGCATTCCTCTTGAACAGGTTTATGTTCCATCTAATTTGTTAAACTAAAACATTGGAAATACCAAATGCCATGTAATGGTATGGTAAGAGGTAGCAATCTCCCTTAGGCCAGGGTTCATCCTTTGATAGCTGTGTGTGCTAACACAACACAGTTCTTTCTCTGGTGTTCCTAGGTTCTCCTGTTCAAATAATATACAATAAATGTCACTAGCAAATGTTAAACCAGAAGACATGCAATAAGAAATTGCAATACAGGGTCTAACATCCTTCAAAAGTCAATGGGAAGCAGGTGCCCTAAGTCAGTTTTCAACTATAGTTCTTTGTGCCCAAAAGGATTTTCAAAATTCACAACAAATTACTCGCCTAGCTCCCCACAGTTTGCTCTCAGAAATCAGCAACTAACTCATTAGGTGGGCTGGGAATTCCCCCAGTCAGGACCTTAAACTGTGCGTAGTTTGCAGATCTGGCCCCATACCCTTTAAGCTTTAGAAAACTCCAGCCCAAAGGTTCTCTATAATGTCACTCCTTTGGCACTAAAGTTAACAGCCGAATCAATACTGAGCTGACATTGGGAAGCCATCTTAAACCTGAACTATGGATTTATTGCACCAAGTCCGTGATAGATAGAGTGCAACTTGTGTAGACAGGCATCTTTGGCCTGTATCCATCTATGTGGAATGTAAAATTCCAGTTGCTGTCAGAGTTCCTGATTACTCTCCATGTAGTGTGCAGAACAGTAGGGATCCACAGCCTCCCCAAACACTGCCAGATATTAGCACATCATTTGGTCCTGTTCTCCCCTTTCCACGGGCAGGAAGAAAGTCATGGAAAAACAAAGAGGCTTCCCCCAGCCTACTCAGCCTTTTCAGAACAAAGCCGAGAACAAGAGAAGAAACCAGGAAACATTGCCCCTTCACATCCACACTGGGCAATCTCGAAGAATGTTGCCTGAATTGCTGTTTTGGACATTCAGATACAACATTCACACACCCATTTAAAGTGCAACTGCCCATGTCTAGAACATTATTCCACAGTAGAACAGAGTCCTCTGTGGGGGAAGAAAGCAGCTATACCCTTAGCTGACATCTGACAAAGAAAACATTATAAGAAGGGTGATATTAGAGTCAAGAGCATCAAGAAAGAAACCTCTTATTCAAGTATGATTCAAATTCTAGAAATCTCCTCCTTCAATGGACTCTCCTTCACGCCTTGGGCACCCCTAAGGCACCAGTAACTGCAGCTGCATAGTGCTTATTCAGCATCCTTAAACTTGCTAATCCTGCATAGGCTCCATTCCCAAAAAACCTGAAAAAAGTCAAGCTGAGACAGCTCCAAGAGTATCCTCTCCCACCCAAGGATGACATTATGAAATAGTGGTGCCATTTGGTTGCAAGGTTTTGTTACGTAAAGCTCTTTGCCATATTGGGGAAAGAATGAAGCACCTGCCACACTACATTATTAAAAGCAAGGAAGCTGCCATATTACATTGCAGACTGCTTTTTTATGTCAGCAAGAGTCAATATTTCTGCATAGCCTTTTCTTTTCTCTGTGTGCTATAACATAGCTGGAACAGCACTTTAAAGTAGCTGCTTGGATGAGTTTCATTTTGGCATCTTCAGCCACTTTACAGATGTACTGAAATGCATTCTGACTGAGCACCAGGAAGAGGACTACGTTGGTGCTAAACAGCAGCAGAAGACATGGCAAGCCCTTATTTCTCACTGCTGAAACCCACTTGCCATCTTCCCACATACCAATGGGTACTTCAGATGTTCTTCCAGATTCTCAGTACAGAGTCCAAAATGTCAGACACTACTCTCTACATGGAGCTGCTTCACCAGGAGAGCTGTTTCAAGGCAGAACATCCCATTTCAGCAGAGCACAGCACATCTCAGCCACAGGGCCACTTCCACACTCCCCCAGCCTCCTCTCACTGTCACTGCAGTTACCTCTACATCACCCTGTCTCCAAGCCTGCTTACAAACAAGAGAGCACAGGATGCTGGGGGCATGGTGCCACATGCTTACAAGTACAGATGGCATAGCTAAATCATTGTACTACTGCACATAAAGTCATGTCTCATCCAGGAATTGTCCTGCAGCCGACAGCACCGATGATCACAACTGCTGAGACAAAGGTAGAGGGTTCATGCAGTCCAGACTGACCCTTATTCACAGCACTGAGCCAAGCTCCCCTCCATCCCCCCCCATTCCCTGCCACCCCGCATGAAGCCCCACACCCCACATACTGTCCTGTATCCTCTGTCCTCTTCTCCCACCCCATGCCTCAACCCCTCAGCAAAAACAGGACACCACACTCTTCTCACCTCATAAAAGCATAGAGGTTGAGTGGGGTATATTAACAGGTTTGAGGACTTAGATATGGTACTAATGATTCATATTTTGGAGATGGCTTTAGTCTTGTCACAGTTGGCCAAGATCACTCATCCTGTGAAGCAGCACATAGTGGCTGCGGTGCTTCATTGAATGCTTTTAGCAGGTTGTGTGCAGTTACTCCACTCACAGGATCACAGGTCTGGAACATAAGTGTAGGCAGCAAAGTACAAGAGCATTTCATTTATCAGGGCAGCAACAATACCATCACAGGTAATGACTTTGAAAACATAGAAACCTCACTTGCGCTTTGTTCTGCTAACGAAATGAGCAAGCCTACTTATTTTCCTAGAGAAAGCTTTCTTGATACCCTGAGGCAAGTATCTGAGGATAGGAGAGAGTCACATAGGACAGCCAAATATCTAACAAACCCAAACCAATCCCTCCTGGCTAGAAAGCTAAACCTGAAATCAATTCTAAACCAATCCAGCACTCAGAAGTGCTATTCAGAAGATCCCAAAGTGTGCATTGGTCAAAATAAAAATGATTCAATTATCTCTGAGCACTACTTGATTTGTTTAGTTCCTATCAGCTGATGTACGGTACTGTTTAATTATTTGAGGTGTATTCAGGGGAAACACTACTAAGCCTCTCACACTTAATTGGCAAATAAACCATAATGCAGTATGTTAAACATTTTAATGAGAGTTCGCATACTTACTTGCAGCTATTCCTTCACAGTTAACATTCGAGTAATGTTTGTGTGTGAATTTAAACAGCAACTGAATTATACTCTGGAGATAAATGTGGTTTAGTACACAAAACTGTGTAGATATCTATGGAAGTATGTCTCTTAAGTCTGTGAGGTCCAGAGAAATTATCCAGTATACACTAATAGATCAGTGCATTAGTGTAAAAAACACTAGAAAAATATGTAGTATTGGATAAAGTGCACGGTAGAACATGGCAGTTCATCTGTTAGATATAATTGCTGCTAAAACTGACAGCAGCAGTGAAACTAACTCAGATTGATAAAAACAAGCCTCTGCCATTTGAGCAGCAAAGTCTGTCTCAGCACACACAGCTCAGACCCCTCTGGAGAGCAACCCATGAGTGATCTCAGGAGACCCGATTGCGTGTGACAATAGTGCCAACACTCTCTGACTTCAGGCACACCATCTCACCTCTTTGCACAACCCTTCTAATTTCTCAGTCTTTTCATTGCATTTCATCTACTTTCAGTAAAAGTTCTTTCTTGCCAAAGAGACTCAAGGCAATGGTGCACAGACACGTTACCCTGGTGCTGTTGAGGGTGGGGCTAGACACCTCATTCTCTAGAGCCTGTTGATAAAGTCATTTCAGGCTCCCTGCCATTACTTCAGGCTGCCGTGCTCAGCTCCACATTGCCTTCTGCTTTTCTTACTACTGTGTGACCAACGTTTGACAGCTGCCTCTCCTGGCCCCTGTGCTCTGGGACCCTTTTAATTAAAATTATTGCTGTCAAAGAAACAAGGTTTCACTGGTCAGTTTTCACCTCCCAGGGAGATTTTTATTCATAGTGCTGCTTATCTGCCAATTCATTAACACAGCAACTGTGCAAGACTGGCTGTGGAACACAATTTAATGCTATATAAAAGCCTTTACCCACAGAAGACAAGATAATAACCGGCTGTCTTCCCACTGCTGAGTGTCTTGACTGCAGAAGCCAGCAAATGGCTAAGAATTTACTCCTGCTTTCTGTGGAGGCAACTGGCATAGTCAGCCTCCAGCAGCAATACTCTCTGCTCAGCACCAGTTCCTCAGGCTCAGCCTCTTCAGTGTCACAGCTGAAGGCAGCAGCACCCACTGCAAACACCTGTGTAAGCCGTAGCTAAACCAATGCTCATCAGAAACCATAAAAGTACCAGTGGATATTGGAAAATCTGTATGATGATACAACAGATGTACAGCCTGTTGATTTAGAGACTGTCCAGCACATGCCAGAGGTGCCCAGACAAACATTTTGTACCCATAACTCTAATTTAGAGATATGAGGGTGTTATCTAGATGCTCAGGTGCCTGTGTTATAGACTTCATAGTCTAGATACTAGAAATAAGTGAAGTCTATCACATACATGTTCCCGCACCTTCAGGATAGGCAGTGTGTAGCAGAGTTACAGAAGTATTCATAGCCAGAGGGAGTCAAGTTTAAAAAAAACCCTTCAGATACAAGCCAAATTCTGCAGCTGTGTATCCCAGCTGCAGGGACTCTACAGTCATCCATTCACAAATTCATAAGCACCTAGGAGGAAATACCAGGTGTTTTAGAAAGTTGGGCTCCTGCCTTGTAATTGGACAGGTTAGTTAGTCCATCTCTCAACTCAGCTTCATTTATGACTAATTGTGATGTAAATTTCTTGATTGCATCTTCTGAAAAATTACTCCTAATCCTTTTTGCACCTGGATTAACTAGCACTGTTTCTATTATGGTATTGATGGACTCCAAGATGGACCAAGGTTATGTCAAACAAAAATGTCAATAATCAAAAAAAGTCTCCCCTGAGGATCTTATTATCTAAGTGAAAGCCTTCCATGTGCTGACACGGTTCCAAATCCCTCATGGAGCTGACTTCATGCCCACTTACACACACACACACCCAAGCTGTATGCAGGCAGACCCTGCCTTACCACCTTTACACCTCAGTGGGGACAGCCAGGCTGGTGGCAGGTTCCCTGTTCCCACTCCCCACACAGCGAGTCCCAGCCATCTACCCTGCATCCCCATGTCCCTGCCCCATCAGGGTCTCCATGCCCTGCAGTACTGCAGGTGCAGCAGCCACATCAACAGGCAAATTGTTAAATCCAGGCCACCATTTCAGCATGAAGATCTGCATCCAAGACATCTGCACTCTTAATATCCTCTTAGCCTTTCACATGGCTCAGCCCAGCTTGTTTCCCAGATACAATTGTTTCCTTTCATTTGCTGTTCATTTCTAGCTCTTTTTCCATGCAAATCCTTGTAAAGCCTCCTGTAAAGAATGAGTTTAATTGCATACTCTTTGTCTTTCTGCCTCTGGGGAAGTAAGTGGCAGCACTCTCTGAGCTCAGCATCAAGGGCAACATGAAATATTTCAGGACACAGGACAAACCCCACAAGGCTTACTTCCAAGCAGCTTTAAAAGACCAAGTGCCAGAAAACAGATTTGTTTTCCTGATTTAATGTCCCAGTCACAGTTTTCTCATGCTATTTGTTAAAAAGCCTGAGCTCCCCTGAAACCACAACATCCTCTTATACTCTTATTACCTGGCTGGATATTTGGTTTCGAGAGGAGGGAAAGGGCCAGTTCAGCTGAAGGCATTTCTCTCCACGGCCAGAGCAGACACACAGCACAGACAGGCTGGGACCAGGGCTGAGCCCTGCGGGGAAGGGCCCTCACTCTCACCAGTGCAGCCGGAGAAGGCAGCACCGTCCCAGCTGCCAGAAAAGCCTTGACATCACCACAAAGACATGTCATCACTATAAGAAGGCATCAACTTTGTTGTGAATTCCAAAGGGCAAAGTCACATGGAGCTCAGCTGGCTACCAGGGAAGGGGAGCTCTGCCTTCCCCTTCTTGGCTCAAGGTCTTCCCTCAGCTCTGTTCCACTAAAAGTACCAGCTGACAGAGCGATGGCATGCTTCTATTCTCTCCCTCAGTTTGTAAATATTTTAACAGCTTAGCTTGCTACCTAAATGCCTGAATATTGTGGAATATCTGTTTTAAGACCTGTCTAAATGATACAGAAGTGGAATTTTGGTGGAAGTAGCAGCAGCTCGTAGCATGATGTGGCTACACAATTCTCATTTAATTGAGTGTAAATGTTTAATTACATTAGGGATAGCCACAAGAACTTCTTAGGCCTATGAAGGCAGACAAAGGCAATTTAGCACCTGGCTCATAATAGGGTATGAAATGGAACTAGACATCTGTGCATAATAAAATAGGCAAAACTAACAGTGTTCAATGTCCAATTCACTTTGTGATTATTGACTGAGGCCTAAGCCATAGATTAAAATGAATTATCTTTTTCAATGAGGAACCTGAGATCTATACCTTTCGGGACTCCTATATTCAATTACTTTTTCTTGTTTATTTTCATTCAGACATTCAACTTCATGCAGTCAATATTAACTTATTGCCAGAGGCCTTATAATTTATCCAAGGAAACAATTTGACTACCACAAAGCAAGCACTGGCTCCACCTGACTTTGCTGGCCAAGAAACCCCATTGTCAAGGGCTGTTAATGGTGAATTTCCTTACAGTGCCATAAGGGAAACATTGCCAGCTCCGTGCAAAGCAGTAACAGAGATTCCCTGGGCAAGGGGGTGCTGTCAACAGCTGCTTCCTAAAAGGCAGATCACAAACCTCAGTTTCTGCCTTCATAAAGGTTGTCATAGGGATGCCATGATGAGAGAAGTGGTATTTTACTGACCCCAACTTTGCAGAATAAACATATACACAGCAGCACAGTCAGATTGCTTACTGCTATCAAACACAGCAAAGCAGCAATAACACAGATGTCAGAAGTGCATTATGCTCCATTAATTTATTTATTTTTTCTGAACTGCTTCATTGATATGCATAATGCTATATGCAGGACATATATCCTAGGCCTGCATTGTGCTTTGCAATCTTGGGGAGATTTGTAATAATGAACTGTGCATCACAATGAGAGGGTTTGTCTGCATACTGGTGAATCAAAACTGAATATCAGTTACCCCAGAGAAAGGAGCAGAAGAGATGTCTGTGCAATTCGGTCATACTAGAGACTGCAACTTCCATTTCCAGTGTGGAAATTGCCCTCAGCGCTGTGCCAACTGTGGTAGGGTGGGCTCAAACCAGGTGTTGCTGTAGCACCCAACTCTCCTGTTGGCCCACATTTGACTATTCCAGCACCCCAATATTCTGGTTTCACAGATTCTTCTGTGGTTCATACACTCAGGATTTTCAACATTCTTTTTATCCCTCAGCCCCTCACTCATTGCACTAGTCATTAAGTGCACAATTGTGTAATTTGCACTCTACAAGTCCATCTCTTCCCTGTCACCTTACTCCACAAGTGCCATCCAGGTACCCTGGTACAATACCCCTGCCCTCCACACTCACAACTCCAGGTGGCTTCCCTTTGCACAGAGGCAAACAACAGAGCACTTTGTAAGATTAGCTCAGACTAATCTTTAAATGCTTATTCCAATTACATCCTTCCAAGCACAAAATGGATGTGAATTGTAGCCTTTTGATTAGCTTTTTTATAACTTTTTCTCCGTATTTCTCCTTTTTGGATACCATATCAAGGACAAGGTTGGAAACACAAGCCTGGAGAGGTTTTGGGCCGTGATTTCTTCCACACAATGCTGCTTTGTTTACTTTGTCTTACAGACACTGCTGCCTTCCAGGACAGAGCGTTGTGCAGGATGAGGTCTTATGTGGGTTTGGGGACTTCCTGATTACCCCAGTTCCTCCCAGACAAGCACCCACTATCACCAGCACTTAGAGGTGACAGAGCTCCTGGAAACCCCCTCATGGTCCTAATGCTGGGGAGCCCAGTGGGATGCTGCTCGCTGTGCAGCGCCGTGCACTGCCGCACACAGCAGCAGCACTGGGCTCCATTACGAGACATCACTCCCCACATCACAGCGATATCTACATCAGACCCACATGAAGGTGTTTGTGCTGGAGCTAAGTAGTCAAAACACCCAGGATTCAAAGAAACTTTACAAAAAGGTAATACAAAAAAACATGAAGTGCCAACTTCAGAATGGTTCATTACACAGGTGTGATGCTAAAAAGGAAAAAATTATTCTGAAGTGTTACCCTGTTGCTAGGTTACCCAGTGATGGTCAAAGATTTTTCTGGTTTTCCTGCTAACTGCACCCTAGAAAGCATAGACATGTTGAGCTGCTACAGAAACCCACCCTAAACCTATCGAGCCAAATCATAGTCTGTAACTGCTCTGCATTTACCAGAGCAACTCTGCCTTGCCCACCGAAGGTGGTTCTCTGAAGTATTATCAGCTGTGTACATATGGACACAGGGAATTTCATGTGAAAAACAAATATCTGTTAAATATCTGTGCCTTCAGCTATTTTGCTTGTGCTGAGATAATACTGGCATTATCTAGTTTTAGTCTTTGACGTATCTGTGTGACAGTGCTGCAGATAAGTCCACAGCTAAAAGCTCAGCCTTGAAAGCTATTTTTTGGTGAGCATATAAATGCTGAATACAAAGGATATCCTGCCTAGTGTTTCTTTGCTCTTGAGGTTCAAGATTGAAGCCAGTTACTATTGTTCAGCCACAGCTATTTTGGGAACAGAACTCTTACCTCCTCTTTGAGGAGACCAATTCACAAGGACAAGGCATGAGGTCACACCATCTTGTAGGGTACAAACAGGGTATATAGGAACATCAGACCTCAGAGGTAACTGAATTCATGTCTTTTCATCATCAGGAGATGCAGAATTGTAGCCCCCAAATTCAACACATTAGCAATGATTAACAACATAACTTTCACTCTCTATCCAAGCCACAGAAAGGACCATACAGTTGTAGTTCTTGGTCATTATTCCCTATGGATCTTTTTAAGACATGGATAATTGACACCATAAACCCAAATGGTGCCACATGCCAGATTTGTGACCAAAACAGTGCTGGTAACACGGGTTCTTCAGCTCTTGCCGAGCAGCGCTTGCAAAGCCTCGAGGCCTTTTCTGCATCTCAGGCCACCCCCCCAACAGTCAACAGGAAAAGGGCAGAATAACCAGCTGGACAAACACGCAGCAGCATGCAGGAAGGCACCTGGTAGTTATCCTGGGTGATAGATGGAATGTGAGTCAGCAGCATGACATTGCTGCAAAACATCAGCTGGAGAGAATCCAAAGGGAGTGATGTGAGGGCTCAAAAACTGGTTTTAGGAAAAAACAGGTGAAAGAATAATTTAGTCTAAAGAGAGTAAGACTAAGGAGGTCAGGTCCAGAGGGAAAAAGAGGGAAAACCAGCTAACATTAACAGGCACTTTTTGAAGGTGTTCAGATATATTAATTAACAAACTGTCTCAAATTATGTCTAAATGCTCACGCAAGAAAATGGCTTCTAGAAATTCTGAAGCACCAAACTCAACAAAAGAAGAAAACTTCTGTTCTTTGAAAGAGTTAAAGAGCATTGTATTCTACTGCATATTTCCCTAGCAAAAGGAAAAAAAAATATGTTAAACTAGTAAAGCACTCAGTTTACTGAAAAAGAAATGTAATTACCTTCCTCTGAGCAATTCCCCAATAACCATCCAATTAATTAAAAAAAAATTACTCTTCACGGGTCAAACTTACTGTATCTAATCTCAACACACTTTTGTTGATCAGTTCAGAAAACATTCAGAAATATGTGGGGATGTCTACATAGCACACGTATATTTATACACTCTTCAGTAACAGAAGTTACGTATGGTAATTAAGAGGGTCACAGGAAAGCAGGTTTATATTTCAGCATCATTTTAAGACCTGCAATTGTTTGATCTTACCCATCCACAAAAAATACACTGTACCAACTGCTGATAATAGCCTATATTTACTGATAACACTTCAGTATGTGCTAAGAATTCTCCTCATTCTCCAGACCATTAGCAACAATTCACAGCCTCAGACTCCTATGTACATCAGCGGGTGCACAAGTAGTTATCCTGCAGAGAGATTCCATCTTTTATCTGCTGATGCAGTTGTTACAAGTCTCCTAAAGCTCATTAGCAGGAACAAGAGCAGTAACAAACACTGGGGTCCACCTGGGGAATCTCCCACTCACCAAAATATTTTGCATCAAGTACCTTTTGGAGCAGAGGCTTCAAATCTGGCTTCAAAACACCAGCGACACAAACCTATATCCAAGCTTCTTAGCTCAACTGACTTCCCAATCAATGGTGTAATTCGAAACAGGCACACCAGAGCATAAGGCATTTCACTAATTTAAAGGTCTACCTTAGGATGCAATGAGCTGCAGGAAAGAGTTTCTCTTTGTAGATATTAAAACTTCAGTGAATCAATACATCAGACTCCGATCTGGGATTTCTACACTATTGATCTCTGAAGTCTGGCGACATATTCGATTCCTGATGTCTACTGGAGTGCTTTTTGTTAATTCAGAAATGCCACCTTCTGAGTAAATGTTCCCTTTCTGCACCTTTTCAGTAAACATTAAGATTTCAGGCTGGCTAGTATTTTGTTCAACATGTTTGATGTCTACAAAGGTACCACTTAATGTTGTGCATGCTTACATGAGATGCTTGTTCCCACTGGCTGACCACCTCTAGAAACAGAATCATGAAAGTATTGACATCAAAAAATTGGAAGTACCCAGCAGAATAACAGCAACAGTGCATCTGGACAGGTCAGGCTGAGCCCGATAATGAGCCACTGTGCAGGAGCTCCTGTGTCACATGCACTGTCAGGAGCAGAAATCATTCCTGCCCATCAGATCACTTTAAGGCCAATCTTTCATTTTCTCACTTGCCTAAGACACCAAACAGTGCATCAGCATTCTGTGTAGTTATTTTTTGCTAATAATCTTAATTACTCAATTTTTCCTGGAAAGATACAGGAGACATTGGGGATTAGGCACTATGGAAATGGACTTGCAACAATTTGAGTAGAAATAGTGAATTACCTCTAGTTGTTCCTATACATTTCTAGCATTCAGAAAAGGCAATAAATTCAAAATATCAGGTAGAGTTTTCAGCATTATGTATCTTACTTTTGCTAATTTCAGTTAGTTTTTTCTTGTCTAATCAAGGAAAGACTTCTTCCACAACTCCAAACTGACTGTGCTTTTTTCTGAGACATCATCAGAAGGAAGAATACCATCATCCTTAGCCATGGAGTAGGATATCTACACACCTCATTCCTTGGGCAGGTCAAAGTCAGAAGCAGCATTTAAAAGTCCAGCTCTTTCAAAATCTCTAATGCTTACAGAAATTTAGTTTAAGGAAGTCAAAATGCTCTAAAAGTGATATGTTTTAACACTAATTTCTCTTTTCCTTAGTATTTCAGTTAGACTGGATCCCAAAGCCAGTGGAATCAAGGGATATCTTTCTAATGCTCTCTCAGATGCTTTAGAGTAGGCTCTTATTGAGCTATTTGTGGCATTTGGGTTTTATTCTGCATTACAGATTGAGCCTATTGTTAATCAAAGCACTGGTGACACTAACAGAAAGACAATGTGACATTTCTGTGCCATTCTACCAGTTTAAACAAGATTCCATGAAGAAATTGACCTTTTCTCAGTTGAAATATAAATGTCAAAATTGCGGGAATCCATCTTTCAATTACTGTCACCTTGAAAGTGAAAAATGCTGGAGGCATTACACTCAAAACATGATCAAGCCCAGATACATTTCAAATGCAATCTCCCCTTTCAGGACTGATTCTTCACTTTTCAAATGCAATGGATCTTATGCAACTTTGGAGGGTCCTCCCTGCTTCAAGTCTCACAGTCCTCCCAGGGTCCAACACACGCCTGGAGCCACTGGCTGGGTTGGACGGGGTTTGCTGTTGTTATTGCTGCCCAAGAGGGACCCGGGTGCTGTTTCCTGACAGCCTGCACTGCCAGGGATGCTGGCAGCTGGAGGCAGCTTGGGGGCTCACATGAACCCTGCTCTTCCACACTCGAACCAGAGGCATCTTCATGCAAAAGCCACAGCAACCATCAATACCCACTCCATCAATTAGCACCAAGTCAGAAGGGATTAAATGCAGCATTGATTACTTTTCCTTTTCTAAACACCTGCTTCCAGATTATCACTCATGTTCCTTGTCTCCACCAGCTGCACGCTCATGTCAGAAGTACAAGGAGGGTAAAAGAGTTCAATCCAAAGTGATGAGACTCCAAACGCTCTTCTCAAGTATATTCTGTACTTCAGTGTTTTAATCAGAGAGCAAAATGAGTCTGACACTTCATTGATTCCTTTTCACTAATGAGATCAGACAGTGGACACGTTCATTTTTCTTCCCACATTGGGGCTGACGGTTTTAATCTGTCTTCTATTTTCCCCTTAACAAATATATTTGCTTAATACCATAATGCAAAAGGCTATTTCTCTTCTAACTGCTGCTCAGCTGGGAAGAAATATCACTCCTCAGACACCAACACCACTATAAGTTTCTGTGTTCCAGAAACACATGAGGAACCACACGGAGAGGGGGCTTCTCAGAACCACTCAGCACATGCCGTGATGAGCATTGCTGAGACCTCTGGCAAATTAAGCAGGAGAGGATAAGAACATGAAATTACTAGTGTTGGCTGCTGCGCTGAGGTGAGCTCTCTCCCCAGGGAAGCAGTCAGTGCCCAGAGATTTCCCTGCGGGAGCAGCCACCCTCCCCTGAAAGCAAGGGGCAGGCACAGCCACTGGTCACAGGGAAAAAGGGTCCCTGGTCCTTGGGGAGCTTGTGTCTGCCTTACCATCCTCTGTTTCTGAGAGTCCCCCTTTTGCCAGAAAACTTGCCTCCAAATGAGATGACAAAACAAAGCCCAGAACCAATTTTAAAAACTCAGCCAGAAGCATCCACAGCAAAGCCCTGTTTAAGGGGAACTGCCACAAGGAATACCTGATCCAGAGTTCTGTCTGCTCTTTAAAGACAAGCTGCATTTTTCCTTTCGCTTTCTCTCTCCTTTGAAAAGAACAAGACTGGGAGTGCAGTTGTCAAAAAAGTAGCAAATATTTCCCTTCAAAGTAACTATGCACACCAGGGCTGAAATTTCACACAGGCTCTACTGCTATTTCAGTTCCACTTTATATTTCAAAACCGGGTCTTTCTCAGCAGAGGTGAATGTCAAGCATTTAATCGATCCGTCTGTGTCACCCTACTTCTGTCACACCATCCATACACCCATGAAGTTATAGGATGGTCTTAATCATAATATCTGAGCACTTGCTCTTTGGGAAAAGAATTGCTGCTTTTGATGCAGAGATTTGTCTCAAAAAAGATAATATACGCTGAAGAGCCAGTGAAGACCACTAAATTTCAGTTATTGCTTTTCATTTCCCACAGAAGACACGGACAGCAGTGCTAAGTGACAGCATGAAGCCCCTAGACAGATGAATAATCATTTATTAATTATCTCTAATGCAGCTAAAAGACCTTGGACTTAGATACCCTGCAATGAAACTATTTATTATGAATTAGTAGCATGACTTTCTTGGGTTGGTCTGCAAGTTTATTGGAAGGACTACCAAAGACTAAGAAAAAGATGTTTTTTCCTTTCCTGTTTTTGTTCATTTTATCCCATCTTTTTAATTTCTTATTCTTTCCTCTTGTGGTAGCAATGCTGAATACTAACAAGACATATGCACTTAACCATGCTCAGTCATTTCCATGCCAATTAATTCAGTTTCCAATATCTGCATTTTGTGCAGGTTTGGTAAATCCCTTTTAAATTGGTAATTTCAGCCCAAATCTTCTCCCATGACAGAGAGAATATTTCAGCACCTGCCCATCTCTGCCTTCGATGTCAGTGGAGGGATTATTTTAATTAAAATGCTAGGTGAGAAAATCATTAGAAAGATAACAAACAGGCCAGATCACCCATTACCTGTGGCTGGTGTATATAGATGGGATTCTAATCCAATTTAGGAAGCTTTCAAGCCAGTAAAACAATTAATTTTAAAATGCATTTCATTCAAGATGAAAAACTACTTTGTTGTGTGCTTTGTTTTTTAAGATGCGGGATGAATAAGCCACAGACGACAACAGAAACACATTTTCTTCTTGTTTTCGTTTATTAGTGACACAAGTGCAGTGATTACTCCTAAGTGAAATTCATCACAAGTCTCCTGGCTGTTAGTATACAACTTCAACATTAGTTGAAATACTTCAAACACTTGGAAAGTGATGTTAGAAGACAGTGGCTTTGTACTCTTAATTGCTTTCATTCGAATACTTCCCACACCAGAACATCAGCCACAGAGGAAGGGGTCATTGTCCTGCTGTGTCCAGTGTCGGTGCGGCCACACTAGGAGTGTGGTGTGCAGTGCTGGGGCCACTGTTCGAGAAGAGTGTGAAGGTCCATGAACGCATCTAAGCTGGTGAGGGGCTGGAAGGCACATCCTCTAGGGAAGGGCTGAGGGCTTGGGGTCAGTGTCCTTTGGAGAGAAAGAGGCTGAGGGGACACCTTATGGCTCCCTAGAGCTTCCTAAGGGAGGACATGGAGAGGGGGATGCTGAGCTCTTCTCCTGGAACCCAGGGACAGGACACCTGGGAGTGGCTCCAAGCCTCACCCAGGGAGGGTCAGAGGGGACATGAGGAAGCATTTCTTTACTGAGAGGGTGGTCACAGAGTGGAACAGGCTTCTAGGGAGGTGGGGAAGGGGATTAGAGCAGTCTCTGCCGAAGTCTCAAAACTGCAGAAATCATGACTCCACCTGTCCTTCTCCAGGATGAAATTAAGTCAGTTACAAACAGTATTTGAGAATAAACAAGTACATTTCACAGTTCCACTATTTAATCGCTTAGATTTGCAGCCCAGCAAGATGCATGAGTTGAAAACTATTTATTCTGACTCCTATAGTACAGCGAGATACTCCGTGAATCCAGACTAAATGGGGCATACATTCAGATCACATCTCATTTTGAATCAATTTAAGGACACCAAATGTTGGTGCTTTTCACAACTCAGGAACAACAGCCATCCCTGACAAAGAAGACTGCCAAAAGGAGGTTCTGCTGCCCTGGAATATTCTATCCTCCCCACTTGCAGGTGCTAGAGAGCTCTTAAAGCCTTCAAGATAATATTAAATATTCAAGAAAAGTTACTTTAATTATTAGATTTGGGGCCACTGTGCAAGTACATACACTTACATTACCTAACATGAGTTTCACTGAGGCCAAAATTTAATTATGTTGGGTTACGTTACTACTTAAAACTATTAGGAATTTCAGAGCAATGCAGGAAAAAAGCTCATTGCTAAACAGTATTAAGTGAAGGTATTGAAAAACAGGATAGTGTGTAATTAGACATGAAGCGTATCCAAGCAGATATTTACAGGCTTCATTATGATGCAGGACAGTAAGTCACTGAAGTAAAAAATACGCTCCAAATACAATAAAAGTCACCATCAATTTTGCATGCCACAGGAACCTTTAAAATGAAGAGGAAAATATGATTCCTTCCTGCAAATAAACTTCACCAGAAGATGGTTGTTCAGTTGTGATGTATTCCGTTCCTTTCAGTAACTTTTTCCACAGTTCTTCACTTTGCTTTTTGAGAGGGAGAACACAAAGGAGAGAAAGGAGAGGGAAGGAAAATGAAAACAAAAGAAAACATTTCTGTTTCACACAGTATAAAATGTATTTCACAGCAAAAGCAATAAGGAACAAGAGGAGAAAAATGCACCTTATTTTAATGCCAAAGCTATATCATAAAATAATAGTTTAGGAACCCACTGTATTCATAACCTCAGTTCCAGTACAAATGCTGTATTCATTAAAAAGAAATATAGAATGGCAAGGCTGGATTTATCACCGGAATTTGCATGCTGCCATAAAGAATGTCCTCTATTAATGACAACAGCTGTTGGTTTAATAACCCTAGAAAAGATCGTTAAATTCCTTCACATTTCTCTGAAACAGATGGAAGAAATGCAAAAGTGTTAAAGCATATGGGAGAACATATTGAAATCCAGCAGCCCCCGGGAGCAGCTGGGAATCCTCACGCTGCCGTCTCCTGCCTGGCACCGGTCTCCTCGCGGGTGCCCAGGGTGTGCATGGAGGAGACCACGTAGATACCAACAGGGATGTGGGAGGCCCGAGGTGCCACAGGCAGCTTTGATTCCAGCCCTTTATCATCATTTATGCCTGTTTGTCGACACAGATTTCCTGTCCCCTCTATTTCCTTGTTTGCTTCTTTGGACCCAGAGCTGCAGACACAGAGGAATCTTTTCATCAAAAGAGCTGGTAATAAGTCCTGAACGTAGGCGACCTTCTGCACTTCCTAGAACAAGAAAAAGATTCATTTCAGGATAATAGGAATTTCCCAACACCTTGAAACAGAAACAACAGCAGGTCCCAAACGCAGCTTTTTCTGTGATCAGGTACACTGTGGCATTCATACCCTGGCCTATAATTTATGCACAGGCCTGAAACACTGCACAAGAACACCTAGGAAAAATTGAATTAATATTGTTAGTGCTATTGCTAGTGCAGGCCAAGAGTGGTGGCAAAACTTGAAGCAAACTTCAAGCCCAAAACCACAAGGAACCTAAAACACCCAGCCATTTCCACCTGATGCCTGCAGGACACGTCCTCCCTTTCTCTCTCCCTCCCCACTTTGTCTCCCCTTTGCCGTTCATTTTGTCTGCCCCCAGCACCTGGCAGAGCAATAATGAATAACTGAAACCACCTGGAAAGGCTCAGTTCCATAGTCTGCACAATGAAACTGCTGTGGTTAAAGGCAAGGAAGGAAATCTCCCAACATAAAATTTGGGTGCACAGGCTCCTGTCCTCATCAAAGTTGCTTTAAAAGGTTTTTGTTTTTTTAAAAGCAAGATATTTTTTCCTATCAGAATTTCAATGGGATTTTTGATCAGCTTTATTTGCAACTGATTTACATGTAGAAGCCAGACTTCTTTGTAAGAGGTAGGATCAGCATTCAAGAGGTCTGGGACTAAATGCTACATGATTTTTGAGGGAACACGTGCAATTCCTCTGCACGGAGGCCAAAGGAACAAGGGCAGCACTCCTGCTCTGGTCACTCTAATGGCTGCAAAGGAAACAGAAACTCTCTCTCCAAAGTGCTTCATTTTATGAAAAAAAATGTTTCTGCAATGATTATGTGTTGAGATACAGGATTCCACCTTGGACATTCTTGCCAGGTTAATAAAGTATGAGAGGAGAAAGGGAATTTTTGACAGCACAGATGGAGGTATTAACTGACAAACCTTACAAATTAAATACTTGGAAGGCACATAGAGTGAAAAATGCAATAAATGTAGTAAATCATTACTAGTTCATTGTTATTATCAGATTACTCTGCCTGCAAACAGCTAGTGATGACTGAATAATGCTGATTTGCATTGATGTGTGCCTCAAGCTGTCCAAAGCGAATTCTAACTTATAACTCAATTAGCCAGTTAGAACTAACATGATTACAGATGCGCAATGCTGTCCTATTTTCCCATTGCAGCTTCCCTTTCTTCTGATTTAAGTTACTTTACCAGCATCCTCATATTTTATAACATGCCAGCAAAAAAAGAGAGGCCCTGTTGTTTTAACTGAACCTGCAGTAGGAATCAGCTGTGTCCCTTCTGTTTTCAGCTTTGTTTCTGGGTGTTACAGAAGCACTTCAGTCAAAAACTAAACAATGAACATTAATATTTCTTGAGCTATATGCAAATTATCTCCACTTTCTCTGCTCAAAAATGCCAGGTGGTTTTATCTCCTCTGCAATTATCTGCTCTATGAAATGTCATGGCAAAACTATAAGAAAAACTGTGCTTTATAATGTTGGGGGGTTGGGGTTTTTTTAAAGTCTAAAATACTAAGAGGCAGCTCTTCACTTGAGGCTGGTGAATCCCCATTGAAATCAACTTGCATCAGTCACATAGATGGCCAAAAGCTTTCCAAATGCAATTCCTTGGTGCTTGTACTCCCCTGCCTCCCATGCTTTATTTGTGATTGCAAATGATGGGTTTAGATTTGCATCATACACTGTGCCCCGAGCACAGGGCTGTCCCTCCACGGCTGGTTCCCAAGCATCCCAGAGGTTCTGCTTATGGCACAGCAGCAGCACAAGGGACCGTCCATGGTGCAACAGGGGTTCACGTGGGATGGGCTGTAAAGCTCCCCAGGCATGGCTCATCTGTGGCTAAGGAAGATCTGCTGGAGGTTTAAGGACTCACCACAACCCTTCAGCAGGGACCTGGCTCAAGAACCTCCCAAAAAAACAAAAGTTCTTGGTGCAGGTACCAACTGGCTGCAGCCATACATTTACCAACAAAAGGTGCTCAGAGTTTCACCTCCCACCATCAGTAGCATCCTGAAGGTATCACACAGAACATACAACCGGGGGCTGTCAAGGGCTGTCATAGGAAGTACAGTGGTGATCACTTGTTCATGTGCAAAATTTAAATAATAAAAAATCAGCAACATGCCTGGAACCTGTGTATGGGGTTGCACATCACCCTTCTTAATTTCTGTTTATCAGCTGCCAAAAAAGGAGACTAGTTTAAGAAAACACAAGCAGGCAAGGGTTTTTTTTGGGGGGTGGGGTGCGTTTGTTCTTGTTTTCCAACTAATTTGAAGATTATAGTTTGGAACTCAGCAGAGAGCAGGCTGGCGAGAGAAAATGAAGTGCAGACTGAATAAACAGCAGAGCCTCGGTGGCTTTTCTCCCACGTGTGGTCGTGAATTGCCTTCATGGGCCAGGAATCTCAGAATAGACAAGATTTTTCTTTCCCCGCTCTGCTCATGCAGGCTCTGATCACGGCGGGCCAAACAGAGAGGTTTTCTTTAGGGCATGAGGGAGAAGCTTCAGTTCTCCTGCTGCCAACAGTAGCCTAACTGAGAATTAAGAGCTGCATTTGTCATGTTTACCTCAAGGTATGATCAGTGAAATCAGTTTTAGTGCAAGCAGGTGAAATTAAGATCTGATTCAGTCTGGTTAAAAATAGTTTCCTCCCAATGGTCTATGTCTGGGACAATAATTCTAAAGGCTCAAATGGAAGGTAAGTACCAAATCCAATTACTTCTCAGAGGCAGAGCTGTGTGCTGGAGTGCAACTCATACTTGTAAAATACCCACTTTCTCTGTTAAAGATAAGCCTGAACTCAGAAAAATCTGTGGAAACATAAGAACATGTAGCAGTTCTGTGTGCCTTAATGCATGATGTGGTAAAACCTTACATCTCACAATTTGCTGTTCTTTCATACTGCTTTACACTCACATGTCCCTGGGCTCTAAACAGTCTCAGTATCTCCATTTTGCAGGTGGGGAAGCTGAGGAATGAGCAGGAAAGTGCTTTGCCAAACTAACCTATCAGACTGTGATGGAGAACACATTAGAAAGCCAAATCATAAACTTGTTACAGTCTTCACACGATGGAAAGAGGGGTTTCTTAGATTTTTCAGGTTTTCTGAACAAATGTACAAGAGCTATGGAAGAACAAAAGTACCCAACAACAAGCCACTATGGAGTGTCTTCCTTCTTTCCCTACCATGTATCTGAAATAAAACTCCCTTGCTCCCCTGCTAGCCAGGAATGAGCTTTCCTGCACTTCTCCACTGCCAAGGTGGAGACACTGATTTTCATTCTAATGGAAGCCAAAATTACGGCCTGAAGTATCAGCACAGACTGAATTTGTGGGCTGAATGGCAGCACAGTAAGACAAACAGAGTAAGCAGCATACACCTGCAGGTGACAGTATTTTGCTGTCCCAGCAGGGATGTGCCTACTGCCAGCTGTCTCAGACTCCTTCAGCAAGGAAAGAACTCTGTCCTCTGCCCTTCTGGGCAGCTGAGGCTTCACAGGGACATTTTACTGCCAGATCAAGAACACAGCAGCATTTCATATCTCTGTGATGGGGACAAATGGACAATGTCAGCCTTCACAGGAACATGTGCATAACAGCAGTGTTTTCATTTTGAAGGGTAAGAAAGTACCAAAATGCATAAAGCAGACCTATTTGTGGAAGAAAACACTATTAATAAGAGAGAGGGATAGAATTCACAACGGCATTTTCCTCCCTTCATGTTCCCCAGTAGGTCTAATACTAGTACGCCTCAGCCCTCCCAAATGATTCATTTAACCTTCACAGTTTAATCATAACAATAATATTTGTCCTTTTCTCACAGCACCTGATGATTGCTGTATTCATTGCACTAGAGCTGTACATCCTCTGGAAGGAAGCACGCCAGTGCTAGTCAACCACAAGGTATATATTTTCTCCCCAGGTGCTAGACAAGTGTTTGGAAATAACCTTTGTAATGTGCAGTAACCACCAGACTGTAATAGCTTTTGTTCAGACACTGAGAAAGGTTATAAAGTTTTGCAGGGGTTGTTTTGAGCAGATTTCCCCTCACCACTTTTAAAGGACATTTCCAAAGTCCTTTTTGCTGATTCCTCCCTCCCTGGTTGTGCTCAGGACTCAGCTGCCTGAGAGCTGCATCTGGCACGAGTCCCTCCTCCTCCTCAGACTCAGCTGGAGAAGATGGTCCAGGCGCTAATGGAGATAAGAGCAAGGGCTGAAGCCAGACTCTGCACCCACCCAGCACCTCCTCAGTAGGTCCACAGGCTCCATGAGGAGCCCAGCTGTCCCATCCAACGCTCCAGAGCAGCTGCTCGTCCCTTCCCACCTGCAGGGACATAGAGGATCCATTTTTCACATTCCCAAAGTCCTCCCCAAACAGGACAAACAACCTGCGAGGCCTCTCAGAAATTTGTGCTGGACAAGACCTCTGTTCTAAGGGACAGCAAAGGTGATGAGAGACAGGAACCAGCTGGAGGTGATGTCAACACATCACACTCTGCAATTACTGTGAGTAACAACCTCTCCAAAGGTGACATATTCCTCATAAAAATGTGGGTGAGGAGGTGACCGGGAGCAGCAGTGCCAGCAGAGGCCATGACTCCTAATGATGCTGAGGGCTGGGGCATTGCCCGGGGGAGCCTGGCCCCCCATCAGGGGTAGCAGGGCTGCCAAGGCCAGACATGAGACCACAGCTGGTGGCCACCTGAGGGGCTGGCCATCGCTCTGGATGAGGCACTGAGTCCTTGGAAACACCTCTCCAGTGTCACCTGCACCCCTCTGCTGTGACCCAGCTGTATTTCGTACAGATGCCTGGGGAACACACATACCACACATGTCTGAAAATAGCCCAGAAAAGTGCTGCTGCAGCTCATGGAAACCAGAGAGTGAGTTGGCAGTACAAAGCCAGGTAAATTATCTTTTTCTGTGTGGCTTTGAGGTACAGCACAGAATTGAGCCCTAACGCACAGCAGACAATATCACACATAGGTATCATTCGTACGACAAACATATAACTAATCTGCAAAATTATAAATGTCTCAAATTTGCCTAACATCAGCATCGCTTTCAGGACCTTTGCACCCTTTACAATGGCACCCATCCACTCGCTGCACTCCCAGCAGCCAGACTGTGGCTAAACCAGCGCATCCCATTGATTCCACCCCAAAGTGAATATGCCATATACCTTGTCATTACTGCCATTCACAAATTACCTGTTCTAAAACATCACCCTTCCATGAAAGCCAGGGCAGGATTTTTATTACAGAGCACACTTTTTATTGCAAATTATGTCCTTATTGAAATTCATAAAGGATAAATTTAAAGAAGAAAATCTCTACTTCCTCATTCATCTAAGTCACAGATTACAGCTCATTTGTCAGATTCTCCCTTTCTTAGCTCCCCAGTAGGCTGTAATTGCAAAGTAATCTATGAGGAAGGGTTTAAAGGCTGGTGACAGGATGGCATGTAGTGGACACTAACTCCTTCTGGTATGTTACAAAATAAGATCACATCTTCAGTTCAGGAAGATGGATGGTACTTGTTACTTGCTGAATTTAGAAAACGGTGTCCCCACAACAGCACAGGTCATGGGACAACTAGTACACATTCAGCTAATGTAATCCCCTCCCAGTAATAAAAATGTTGAGACAAATATTTGCCTCATGTAAGTCAATGGAACTTCATTGACTTCCTCTGAACAACACCCGTTTATATTAGTTCATGACCCAAACTATTAATATTAATTTTCACCTGCCCTACAGACATCTGTGTTCATGCCTCGCAGACAGTGCTGGCTCCACAGCTTCAGAAGATGCAATCACCAGCTGCTTGTTCCGACACAGAGAGGAACCTGTCCTTGTTGGCATTTCAGCGGAGTCCTGCTCATGGGCTCTGTCCTCAGAGACCCCAAACCTCACAGCCAAATTATAGTCAGATGCTTTAACTGTGGTATTAAACATACAATAAACTAAAATGGATCAAGCTTAAAAACCTGCATGTCTCCGAACTTCTTTTTTTGGTTACCCATCTGAAATGTCCTATACATTGCACTTGGCAGACTTAAAATCATCTAATACCTTCTACACGGGAAAAGAGTTTAACTACAAAGCTTTTGCTTCAAGGTAATTTCAAAAGATGACCTCTTGAATGTTGTTTTTATTTTCTCCTAGCTGTATTCAAATAATAACATCTGTTTATCTAATACAGTCTTTTGGAAACATGCTTCAGTAAAGTGATTGATGTAATAATTAGGTCATTTATCATTGATGAATTGCCTTAAAAATAAATATTAATCTTTGGGAAATTTATTTTTCTGTTCTGATGGCAAATTAAAAATCTGCCTAGATATTAATGTTCCAAATAATGTATGGTTTCCTTAAGTGAAAAAATAATCCATTAGATTCAAAAAGACAGTCTGATAAAATGTTTTCACTATAAGGTATATATGTAATGATTTAAACATTTAATTAAATATTTTTCTGCCAGTCCAAGAGGTATCGTCCATCTAGATACTTAAAACAGTTTAATGGATTAAAAGCAGCATTTATTCACCTGTAACTGAGACGGTTAACCCTGGCTGAACATCTGCCCCCCACAATAAACATAAGTGTCAGAGGTAGGCCCCCTCAGGATGGTGCCCTTCATTTGGGCCCTCGCATTTACAACAAGACACATAAAATCTTTCCTCACAATCAGGAGATCATTGTCCTGCTGCTGCCAGGCCGGGAAAGCAGGAGCTCTGAACCACCAGACTTCAGCTCACGGGTGTTTGCACGACTGCTCACGGACGTCTTTGCAGTTTTTTGATCTTTTGATATCATTTGCAATAGATTTTGCTAAGTCTCCCCAGTAAGATTGGCTTTGAACACAATTCCCACATATATAGGCTGAGGAGCCACCTACAATACATTTCATCTTCGTGTACACAAATAATTATAAGTTCACTCTTTTGAAAGGCTTCTTTTTCTTCAGCAAAACCCAATTACAATATTAAGCCATAAATCTAGGTCTTGTCTCATTGTTTATTTATGGTAATTTTCACAAACAAATGGTTCCTGTCTTCTCTAAATTCATAGCACAAAATGAACAAGTTTATCAAAGTCATCCCAAACTATGTATAAAGTAATTGTGTTTTTGTAAATCCAACTCAGGTATGTAATTATCGCAAATAATATTTCCCACGTTATTCACTTGAGCAGAATGGCATTTCAGTGAAATTTTAGCTAGTAATTGATTGTTTTGAAAAACGATAATTTCAATTCAATAGGATACATGCAAGTTTATATGTTTTATTTATATACACAGACCTACCTGCTCCTTCATATATATGCCTACTACAGTGCATCATCAAACCTGGAAACTTAAGTCCCACAGCTCTCTATTCTATTCCATCCAAAAAAATCCTATAGATTGAAAGGGTTAACTTCCTACAGCTCTTTTTGCTTTTGTTTTGCTAATCCAGTAATAAGCTCTGATTCTTATCAATATTAAGGTAACTGGTTTTGAATGTGTATCGCAGCAGACTTCAGCATCAGCTGAAAATCAGTTTTTCATTCAACATTCCTCTTGAGGAAAATCCTGTGCTTGTGCACACCCTTTGAGCAAGTCTTGGGGAGGTACTTTACCATCAGAAAATGTATTGGTTAATTCTTCATTCTGTTGAAACGATCTTTCATTCAAGAAATTCAGGGCTCTAGTAAATACTCTTAAGTACCTCGGTACACTACTCTACTGCCAACACCATTATTATTTTCCTCCCAGCCCAACTCTCTCTGCAGCCAATGAGGCCCCACAGCAGCAGCTTCACTGGCTGAAGTGCCTTGCTATCCAGAGAAACTTCTGTACAAGTGCAGACTCCAAGCTTCTCACAAGCTACATTTCACCATCCCCAGCAGAAAGCACCTGCCTTCAGAAGATGAGCAGACAGCAAATATTCCTTCTTCCTCTGACGAGACGCTGTGGTGCTATTGTGTCCCACATTTTAAACCATAGCCCAAGAGGCAGAGCTGTGGTCCAGGAAATGGAGATGACTGTCAGGAGCAGCCTCACCACAGAGGCTGAGACTTCTCTGAGCCGAGATCCTCCTTGTGGCCAAACCCAGCTCTTCCTCCACTCTTGCTCAGTTACCCAAAGATATAGTTTTTCTACAGGTTTATTTCTGTGGAATTTTAGACGGAAGCTGGTGCCAAATAGGGCCCTTGACCTGCCAGCCTGTGCTGAGGCCATGGCATCTGGCCCTCATGGTGCTTCTGGTGCAGAGATGGAGTAAATCCCCTCTGTGAGTCATGGCTTCCCTGTTTACAGCTGCAAAATGTCTAATCCCTGCCTCCTGCTAGGCCAGTGGAAGGAAAAGAAACAAACACAAACCGCATAAAAACCTCCACAGAAACAGTTCTTTCCCCAGCAGAATCAGCTAATAAAAGACATACAGGCACATTGAGGTTTTACAGGGCTATGCTTCAATTTTTATTGCAAAGTTGATCAATTATTGAATAATATTTGTTTGAATTATTCAGCAAACTTCTTTTATTTAAACAGGCATTTGGTAGCATGGAAGCTGGAACAAACCATTTCAATCCACAGCTCTATAATCTAAACAGATAGGCTTAGCAGAAGAAAGTCTCATTTCACAGTTAAAATTCATTTGCTGGACTCATTTCATCTTCTAAATCTGTTGCCACACCTCAGGAATGGCAGGGGCAGAATCACAAATCACTGCTCAGTGCTTCAGGGGAGTGCAACGTCATCCCCAGTGCGCTGTGGCCACTGCAGGGTTCAGGGAACACGATGACGGGAGCAGCTGAAGGGCCCCAATACCCAGCACCCCAACACCCCAACAGCCAGGAACCCAGCACCTGGCACCCCACCATCCATGATCCCAACACCCAACACCCTGACATCCCGAAATCCAGTACCCTAACACTCTGACACCTCGCAGGGAGGGCAATGGGCTCTGCCAGGCCTGGCTCCTGCAGAGTCTGGACCAGAAAACCGAGCTCTGGTCTCCCTTAGAAATCGGCGCGGGGCGCTGGCACTGAGGCAGCTCCTGCAGTCATGCTCCCCATCCCGAACGGCAACTATTTCGATCGCTCCATCCCTGATCCTGGAGACAGCTCATCCCCCACGTCAAGCACAGCCTCACCCCACTCACACACACCAGGCAATTCCCACACTGAAATCTGAAAACTGAGGACAACTGTTCAGGGTCTGGTGACCAAAGACACCCCGTCCTCCCAGTCAACACCAGCTCCAGCAGACGGGTTCCGCCGAGCACCTGACAGAGCTCCGCAGGGAAGCTGAGATGTCCCAGCTGCCTAGAGCGATGCGGTGGGTGCAGAGTGTCCCCGGTTGCATCGCGGGCTTCCCCAGCCTCACCCCAGCATGGCCCTGCAACACACATGAGGCAGGTCTCACCTTACTCACAAAGCAATCAAACCATTTTAATTACGTCATTACTGTTTCTGCACAGCAATAAAGAGACCTGTTAAAGCTGAATCATTAATCATTTGAGCTAAATCAATAAATAATTATATGTGCCATACCCATGCACTCATAAACAGAACCTTCCAGACCTAAAAATACCGGAAATAAACAGTAACTACACAAACACGTGCAAGAAAAAGGGAAAACAGCTGTTAGTCATTCCTAAGTGCTTCAGAGTGAGATTTGCAAAGTTCCTGAGCTGTAAACTCATAATTATTCCTAAAACCATTACATGCTTTTGAAAATTTTATTACATCAATAGCAGATTCATAATTACCTCATCTGGTGTTATTTCTGCACCATAATTTTAAGCACTGACTGGACACGCACAAGGGCACACAAACATTAGCCAAGTGGTGGCTGCAGCTGGATGGCAGCAACACACGTCTCGGCCTGTCCGAGAGCTCTACATAACAATGTTCCTGCAATAATCTATAAATTCTGGGAGAGGGAGGGACAAAATCCAGGCACCCAGACACCATCACCATTAAACTTCATTTGAGTTCCTGTGACACATCAGAGAAATGCCTATTTAATTATCTCCTAATCAAGAGTCCTCCCCAGTCCCTCACCTCTCAGCTCCATTCTTCCCACTCAGAGGAAGCCACCAGAGATGCTGTGGCCACTGCCCACCGCCCCACGCACATTCTTTTTCATTTGCATCCACTGTCGAAGGCTGGAAAATTTGCAGGTTTGACATTTCCTTTAAACTACAAAGACTTGAAACAGCAATAGGAAAAGGAATTGTGAAATTCTCAGATGACTCTGGGAGCTGGAGCTTAAAGAAGAAACACCAAGTATTGCAAGATTTTTAATAAAAATTTCACATCATGGCAGCAGTGCTGCTTTAATGGCTTCCTATTCTCAGAACTGAGACATAAGTGTGTCTTTCACCATGGTGTTACCCTGAGACAGGGAGTCACAGCCAGGCACCAGCATCCCAGCTCTTATAAATCACCTCTGCACTTCATTTTTTCAGTCTTTTCGAGAGGAACCGTGCTCTATTTTTTGTATTTTCAGTATATGCTTCCAGGATATCTTTCACAGGATTGAAAAAAAAAAAAAAAAAAAAACAAAATAGTTCCCCTCTAATAAAACCTACATAATGCAATTTTTATAGTGCATGAAAATAACAATAAAGATTCCAGCTTTTGTAGAAATCAATGAATCTCCCGTTTCAAAAGCTTCTGTGCAAACAATATTTCCTTGAACTAATACAATACATTGAACTGAAAACTTTAATATAATTGCATCAATAGAGCAGTCACATTTCTCCAAACAGCTACTTCGAAGATGAGATTCTTAAACCATGGTTCATAAATATAGGAAAAGAGAACAAAATAGCTTCTTTTTTTGATAATTAAACAGTTAGCAGCTAAATTGCATTGTAATTGATTGGAAAATTGCTTTTTTAATGAGATTTAGTCACTAGGAAATGGTTTTTTTCTTCAATATGCCCAGTGTGCATTGGGTCATTTAAACAGCAAATTGCCTCACTGGCCTCCTATTCAGAGCCTGGGTTCAGCTCTGTGAGAGCAGACACTCCTCCAGCAGAGGAACCTCGGCCTTTCCAGGGGCTGGGCTGTGTCTGGGCATCGGACACCCGAGGGGCACAGCACAGCTCTGAGCACAGAGGTGAAAATAAAGTTCATACCCTGCAACCTCAGCCTTCTGCTGAGGACAGATCAGGAGACGATGCTCCATCCCCAGCTGCGGCTGAAACACCAGACAAAACCAGAAACTGGCCATCACAGAATTGTTTGGGTTGGAAGGGACTTTCAAGCCCACCCAGTGCCACACCCTGTCACGGGCAGGGACACCTCCCACCAGACCAGGTTGCTCCAAGCCCCCTCCAACCTGGCCTTGAACCCCTCCAGGGATGGGGCAGCCACAGCTTCTCTGAGCAACCTGGGCCAGGCTCTCACCACCCTCACACCAAAGAACTTCTTCCCCACATCTCAGCTCCATCTCCACTCTTTCAGTGTCCAGCCCTTCCCCCTTGTCCTATGGCTCCCCTCCCTCATCAAGAGTCCCTCCACAGCTTTCCTGGCACCCCTTTAGAGAAGACAAAGTATGGGAGAAAGTATTAAATCATCTTTTTAAAGATATATTATTTTAGACCCAAGATACTACTATGATTAGTACAAGGTTGGGTTAAAAAAAAAAAATAGAGTGGCCTTTCTTCAAAACTAGAAAGGATAATAAAATTAATAATTTTCAAGGATATGCTCGGGAAACAGTGCAAAAGAAATATTGTCCAGCTGTGTGAAGAGCACTGCATAAGTATATATTGACAATACATTATAATTTAGTTAAAGGAATTTTCCAAATGCTTCAGGAACAAAAGATTTCAATAAGCCCTGATTTTTGTGAACAACATATTAAATCCAACAGCATGTGCAATACACAGTTAAGTCAGATTGTTGTTTCGTTTCCAAGATCTCTATTGGTGTGACTCGGATTGCAATATAAACAGCGGTGATTGCAATCATTTGTTGCTACCATAGCAACAGCCAAATTAAAAGGGCAAACCACAGCACTGAAGTGACATCAGAGTTACAGCTCCTAATTACATGGCAGTGAGATGATGAGCACAAGGGTGATGATACAGCAACACCTGCACATACCTGTGAAGCAGGTTTACTTGCAGAGATCAGAGTCCTTGGGGCCAAGTTCTGAAATCAAGGAGCAGCATCCAGCATCAGCTACTGTGTTTCTACCAGTTTTCTCTGTGTTTGTCCCTGTCTCTGCAGTTTTAAGTATCTGGGGAATGGGGGTAGACTTAAAACAAAGAATTCAAAGCAATCTTATGGAGATTGAGGTGATTTCTCCATCCTCCAGTTTTCAAACGTGGAACTCAGTCATGACTATTATTCACCAGTTCTATTCAGGACTTTGGGAAGTGGCATAGAACACATTTATTTCCCCGCACTCCTTCCCTCCAAAAAAATACCCAGAAAAAGCATACTGTCATGGCCTAATCTTGTAGCACAAGGTGCACACACACTCAGGTAACAACCTCTGCCAGAGCTTTTATCAAAAAGCATGAGAACCTAATTTCTGTAAAATGCTCCAAGTAAGGCCATATTTTAAGTATGTTTTTATCCTGTTTTCTACTTTTGGGATAAAAGAGATGACCCAAAAACGTGGATCTGCTGGGTTCTCCCACTGACCTCAGAAAATACATGTGAGATTGGCATCCCTCAGCTGCAGCCTCAGCTCTACTTCTGCAACAGGGGGGAGATATTCCTCCTTCCCACCTTTTCTCCTGCCTTATGTATTTGGATAACCTCTTCAGAGCACCTCGTTCCTCTTGTGTTTACACACTCCTGAACATGATCGGGCCATCAGCACAGCTCAGAGAAAGACATATACTCATACAAATAATAAAAAAAAAAAACAAAAACAAAAATTCACCATCTTCAACAAGGCTCCAGCAGAACAGAGATCAGTGTTTCAAGGATGCAGTTACAGCATTTGTGCACACAGAGATGACATCAGAAAAAAGCAAAATGTGGGGAGCAGATTGTGTGTGGAGATTATTTCACCAAAGTGTTCAATCCAGCTAACTCAAGAGTGTCTCTGAAAATTGGGTCTGAAAATTTTAGCACAGTCTAAAGATGGAGCTTGGATCTTTAGACATGGCTGTAATCAGGCACCAAAATCATTTAACATTTCCAGTACCAAGTAGAGCAGAAAATGTGTATTAGCAGCACATACAAAGATATTTAATAATACATTATTGACCTCTGGTGAGTGTCAAGCTTTGGAAATTCAGAGACATTCTCTGTACCATAAAGAGCAACTGTAAAGTGAACTCTTAAACTTCAGTTAATTTAATGGCAATTTCCTTTATCAGCTGTCTGCTGGAGAAGAAATGAGGACCAAAGGCAGAGCTGGCCCATTCTGATGGATCATCTTCTTTTGCAGAAGGACAAGCAGCTGGCCATGTTAAGTGCCAGAAAGCTGAATTTGAGTCAACAATTGTCACAGTTGTCCAGCTCTCAAGACCTGCCCTGAGGACCTTCAGATTCATGACTTCATTACCTTAAAGAGAATATGACCTGTGAACACACATTAGTAAAACTTAATAGGTAAATTTTTAGCTGATATGGGCCGATACAGATGGAAGTGCTCTCAAACACTTAAAAAAGCCACTTTAGGTGGTCATGGAAAAGTTCTGCTTTACCTGCTGTGTTGCTTTAATCCAGGATACAGGAAATGCCAAAGCAGCACCAGTGGCTGCATGGCCCGTGAGACTGCACTCTCACTGGCAGAGACTACCCCAAGCAGACGGCTACTCCACGGAAGCTGGGCACAGGCCACATCAGGGGCTTTTTCCCAGGGACTCAATTTCTGGAGACACCCACCTCCCCAGCTGCCGCTGCACTGAGCATCCAGTTCCCATGGAAATGAGCAAATAATGTTTTCTGGAGTTAAACTACAGCACCTCATCCCTTTAACTTAACTTTAGCCCTTTTTGTTAGCCCTTTGTTACAATGACAATGCGAAGAAAATAATACTGCCTGAAGGTACGCCAGCCATGAGTGACAGCAGACAATGTGCATAATTACAATATTCATAAGTAATTTTTCATGATAATTAACAAAGACAACTGTCTTCTTTTGTTCTGATTACCTGAAGATATGTTAAAAGCAGGTTTGCATAATTAATTACCAAATGTAAAGTTCCTTATAAATCCTTGGAGGTTATTTCAGGGAGCTTGTTCAAGGAAGCCATCTCCGTAATAAACATTACCTGTCACTTCTGAGCTTATTAATTATAGTGATGTAAAGAGAAATATAGCTTGGCTGGTAAAGGCAGAACCAACTCTAAGAATCAAGAGATATGAAACTTGCAGCACATTTGATAGAAAAAAGTTATTTTATTTTAGACACAGCAAATGGACCACTAGAAACAAGTCCAGTCACCACCTTTCTCCTCTGAGATGTCCAGAGGCACTAGAGGGAACTGTGCCCATGTCAAAATGTGATACAGCAGTGTAAGATGTTATAGCCCCTCCCCCCCCCC
>VXBJ01006345.1:987846-1023425 GCA_013400055.1 Nycticryphes semicollaris
GGACTATGAGTATAACACAAAGCACAAAATCTCATTTCCTTGTGATGCCTCCAGTCATGGGAAACCAGTTTTTGATATCTTGTGCAGGCCTGTGGGCGCAGTAGCATCCATTTCACAGGAAGAAAAGTGACACTTTTCTGTTAGAAGAGGAGGGAAGAGCAGGATGATCCCCACACAGCATCTACCAGTGGGTCGTGTCCTGCACCAGCTCCAACACGTGGCTCATTGGGACTCTGTGCAACTGCAGGATTTCCACAGCCCACAGATTAATTTCCTTCTGCTCTGCTGCCTCTAAAAGGTTTGCCATCACTGTAGGGAGACCCCTACCTATTGTAGTCCACTCGTTTTTATGGCACAGGCACAAAAGTAGTGAAAGATGACAGGAGCTGCTCACGATGACCACAGCACCCAGCCTGGCCTCCCACAGCCTCCATCACCTCCTGGCCTCCCACAGCTGGAGTTGCCAGTGGATTTGACTAAATTGATGCAAATTGCAGTACTTTACTGCCATTGTTTTAACCTCATTTCCACTCATTCCTCACTCAAAGGACTGCTGATGTGGAAGCACAGCACAGAGATGCCCAGAACCACACTGACGTTCAGAGACAGTGCGGCCCCAGGCACCAGCAGTCCAATAATCATCTCCAAGAGTTTGCTGAGCCTTTGCAATCATCAGTCACAACTGCTACCATTATACTTCATGGTATAGAAATTATATGACAGTTTCTTACAAAGCCAAGAAAATGCTACCGAAATTTTCTTTTAAAACTAATCTGTTGGCCTGACAGACTGGCATGTTTATCAGACTGCTCCCTGTCCACACCATGTATGGAGCCTGCATTAAAGAGTGCATTAAATCCTAGGAGGAATCTGCCAGCAATGCTTCAAGAACGCAATACTGTGACACACGTAAGGCTGCTACCCTTTAACATCTTCTTCTGCCTTCCAGGGAACAGGATCTTCTTGACAACTCTTAATATGAGCTGATATAAGTCTGCCCCCGCTTCTCGCACAGGCAGCATCCTGGCTGCGGCTGCAGGAGACCTGTCTTCTGAAAACAAAGAAACACACAGCTCCGAAATTATTGGCAGTCACCCAATTCATTTACTATTAACATACAATCTCCCCCACTGCTTACTTAGATTTTTATTGCATTACTTCCTAAATTGCTGGGAAAAATGTTCATACTCCATAGGAGATGTTCCAGTGATGTGTCTAATAGTTAGGGGGTTTTTTTGTGGTGTTTTTTTTTTTTCCCAAATATTCAAAAAAGCAGTTAGGCTTATGTTTCTGCCAAGTTTGTGTTACTCAATTCCAGCAACCCATAAATCCCTTCAACAGCAAATGAAGAACTGTCAGTCATCAGGTATGATTCAAGTTACATTGTTGGGTATGATTTGTAAAAAATATGCTGCTTATTTTTTCTTTAAACATGCTGAAGTGGTATGGGGGCCTTGTGTTGTCTCTTAACAGCTGACTTACCCTCTGGATTATTGAAAATCTACATCCCATGGAAGACAGCAATAAGTACTGAGAGCCTGCATTGTCCTTTGCAACAGAGCCACCAAGAAGCAGCAGTAGGCAAATGCAAAAATAGGTCATTCAGCTTCTCCCCATCAGCTCACTGCAGGGTATATTGTCAGTTTAATTTCTTCATTTAGTTCCTTCTGCTTCCTGTAACACTTGCTTTCAGATCACAACAGTAGATGGGAGCAGGATATGCCAGCTGGCTTTGCGATTTTTTTGTGTACACAAAATCCTACCTTCAAAGGAGATTAACCTTCAACCAAGACTAAGGGACACCCAGGGTAGTGAGGATGCCACCAGCCCACAACCCCTGGGAAACAGGCAGACACAAGGTGCTGCTCCCTGGTACCTCATAGATTCGCATTTTCACTATGACAAAGGATTGTTTAAAAAAAGTATATGGAAAGGCATTTAGGTAAGATCTTACCAGGGAAGGAGGGTCACACAGAAATCGATTGCTTCCTACCACTGCTGAAGAATAAATATGTGTCTTAAGGTTGAGGGTAAAACACTGAAATCCCAGTGTATTTGAATCATCAGCAGTGTTTCAAGAGGATGATGCCGTAATCTCTGAGTACCTGTCCTGATGAGGCTGAACTTTCTTTTCATACTCAGAATCTTACTTCTAATCATTTTAAATCATAATCATTTTCTGCTTGGTAAATACAACCTATAGATTTTTATTTTTTTTTAAGGAACAGACAGTAACAAACCAAACCCTCAAAGCTAAGAATGATTGCAGACTTATTTTCATGGTTTCTCTAGCATCTTCCAGTTCTTTCTCCCAGGGCAAATCTAGGCCAAGCTCTCTGTTTCCCCGTTGAACAGGGAGGAGCACGTCGATTCTCTGTTGCCATCTAGTGACCAAAGCTATTTCTGCTGTCACACCAAACTGGACTATGAATCTTGAGGAATTTGGAAACCGAGGGAAGCAAAGAGAAAAGAAGGCTCTTCTCACCCTTAACATTGTACTGCCCAGTCCACGTCCCTCATGGCCCCTCAGACCGTGGCAGGTCGGGGCCACTGCTGCTTCCACACTTTGTCTTTGCAAATCCACAGGTCCTTCATCCTCCCTCTGGAGCTCAGCAATTTAAAGAGGTCATTCTGCAAAAATTAATAGCTATGTTTTGTCCCCAGGGAGTGCACAGCTTGGGAAGAGGGGTCACGTTTCCAGACAGGGAAATCAGAGCACCTCCAGGACAATCTATGTGGCCGTGACAGCCGCTTCCTCACCATGGGAGAAGAAAGGAGTCAGATTGTTTTGAGGTATTTTCAAGATTCATCAGAGAGGCATTTTCATTTGGCTCGTAATTCCCAGGGCTCAGTAGTGGCTCTGCCCTGGCAGAGACAATCTCTTGGCAGGCAGCTCTGCATCCCCACACAGGGCACCGTAGGGGGGCTCAGGAGGGCTCAGGGCCTTGGGCACTCGGCTGCCACCTCTCTGTCCAGGTGCTGTCACCCATAACCTTGCTGGGCCCCTGAAGTTATTAGTTACCAAATGGTAACTGTACCAAAGTCTGCATAGCTCGGGAGTGACAGAGGAACACCCCCCCCAGTTCCTCACCCCCTCTGGCCCCTCCAGGACCAGCAGCAGCCGCTCAGTGACACAGCAGCCCCGAGAGCAGCACCGCAGGGCTCTTCAGAGCAGAGGAATCACCACTGTGAAAAGAAAAGGAAAAAAAAGGTTATAAGGGCAAAGCTGGTCTTGTGCTGTAATGCGAGTTCTGTGGCAGTCCTCAGACATAGCCACTTTGGTTGCTGTCGGGCAGTACATGGTGACCCCACAGCTGTTGACGTGACCCCTGATGGCCCGTGGCCTGTGAGGACAGGGCCAGTGCAGCACCTCCTCACCTGCCTGCTCCACACGTTTGTTCTCCTCTCTGGCAAACTGGGCTCTTTCTAGGTGCAAAGCATCTTCCCTGGCATTTGGGCGGCCAAGTGTCCCAAGTTCCTTTTCAAAAGGGATGAAAATGCTCTTGTGCCTTTCCCTGTACAAACATGTACATTGTGGTGCACGAACTGCCTCCCCAGCTTGTCTCCAAACTTGTTTTACTCATTTACTGTGGATTCTCTTCAGACCATGTTATGTTTACCAGCCCTCCTCAAACAGACTTCGAAGAACAGTAAGGAAAAGCTTTACTGGAACCTGGACAGACCCCAAAACCAGCAGAGTGAGAGAGTTTGTGCACGTGTGGGGATCCACTGAGTCCATTGCTGTGATGTGTATCAAAGAATAATAAGAATACTAAGCTATGTGAAAGTCTAATGAGTGCAAAATAAAAGATAAATTTATACAGAGAGTGATACGGATTTAACTGACATGCTTTCACAGCCCTTTCCTCAACCCCCAAATACAGAAAATTCTGTTTCATAGCACCATGTTGAATGTTAGACCTTACCAGACGTTCAGAACAATTTTTTTAAAACTTTAAATAATCCTCAGTGAGAGTGCTCTCTCAGATTGTGCTTCAAAATCCCTTCTTAAAAGTGGTCAGTGTGGGGACAAATGGAGGGGACAAACCCCCGCAAGCTTTAAATGCAGTTCACTAGACACTGACCAACGAAACAAGCCAGGGAGTGAAGTTACAGGCTCTCACCCTGTGAGCAGCAGAGTCTCAGATTGAGATTAGCGGGGCATGAATGCAGGAATAGCTGCTGGTTGTTATGGTCTCTGTGCTGGAGGTTAAGGGAGCCAACATTTGTCAGGCCGCATGACCAGCTGGTGTCCCACTCACAATGCTGGCACTAGCACCATGGGCACAAGGCTGGCACTATCTGCTCCTGGAATGTCCCTTGGTGCACTTCTGCTCATCCTGCCCATATGTCGTGCCTACAACACACATAGACCAGCTTGGGCCCTTGCTGAATCGCTGCCAGAATCTATGAATGCAGCCTGACTTCGCATCTCATGTGTGCACGTGCAGAAACAATGCAGATACCAACGTGTTGGCATCTGAGAAGTAAGATGTTACTCAAATTATAGGTCAGCATATGGACGTTAGTTCCACGTGAGTTTGTAAGGCTGAACCCTGCTCAAGGTGAATGAGAGGAAAATGGCACCTTGTAGTAAAACTGTTCTCTTTTAGCATTTATTGATGTAAGATGCCCAGCAGCAAAGGCTGCTTTGCAAATGTTCACAAACATTAGCATAAAGCAGCCACTCACTCTCCAAGTCTAACTTTCCCCTCACAAAACTCTTATCGGTTTCCATTTGTGTATCAGAAGACAAACACTCCCAGTTATTTTCTGCTCTCTGCAGTCTCCCAAGATGAAGCTGTTTGTGCCAGCCCTAGGTTCAGTGGGTCGCTGAAATGAAGGAGAGCAGGATTTTTGTTCTCGATCCAGAGGAGCAAGTCACTTTTATTTGTCAATAAAGCTATTGCACTTTCAGTGTCTTTTGCAAAAGCTGAGCTGAAGCTTCCATCTGAAGATGTGCCTCTATTTCCAGATTTAATCATGAGCATTTTAGAAAGACTCTTCTGTAAAACAAACAAATCCCAGTTATGAGTTAAAGTTTCAGTTTTACAGCCTTCCTATATCATCACTCAGTTGAACAGTATAAACAAAACACAGCGCAAGTCAAATAATCCATGTAATTACCATATACTTACTTTGATTTCAAGATTAGAGTCCTGTAATACTAAAGTAGACAACCCCCCTATTTCTCACTTTGGTGCTTTCTCTCTTTAATTTACCAGGAGAGGAAAGTTTTACAGAGAGAAGTAATACCTCATTTACTGAACCAAGTAGAAAAAGGACAGACTGAGAACAGCTGCTTTCAGTTTCAGTCAATTAATTGGACTGAGAGGAAATAATACTGCTTAGGAACTGAAAAGCAGAGGGCGGGTCTTAGCAAAGACAGAAGTGTTAAGATTCACAGCCTGTTGGGACAGGGTGAGAAATGAGACTTGGAGCAAGCTCAACTGGAGGTATTGTCAGGCATCGTTATATCAATGCTTCTACCAATACACAATTTTTACTATGGAGAAAATAACCTACTTCTTGTCTTCTGAAATTATTCTGTAAGTCTCCATTCAGTTCTGGAGCAGACAGACCCAGGACAGAACATCTGTCCTATGCAATCCTTTGTGCTGAGCTCTGCTTGCAGTAGGAAAGGTTCTGCACTGTTCAGAGTAGCATAACTTGAGAGGCACGCTACACCTCACCCTGAGCCGAGAGAGTGAAAACATACTGGCTCTGAAGCAATGCTTGCTTCATGCAACCTCATGGGAAACCACTGTGTGTTGGAATCTAAAGAGCTTTGTGATATGATATTAGCTTTCCAAGACACACTTCCTCTGCAAAATATCCCTTTGTTCCTATTAACCCAGTGCAGAATAATCCTGAATGACAACTTCTATTCTAAATTTCTGAAATTCTATGGTACCTTTTTCTCCATGGCTTGATTTTCGCTTCATCCTAGCATTTTTCAAAGTTGTCAAACATCGACATTTGATCTAGAAAAATAAGTAACAGTCATATCAGAAGAGAATTTTACATTATATTCAACATGCAATCATATTCAGTAGGGAGGCAAGTAGGTCCCTTTGTTGGGATGGAAAATTATCTCGAGCTCCCTCTCTGATGCAGCTGAGAGATAATCGTACTGGTTGCTTAGCAGGAACAGTATCAGCCTTCAGTAAATAAGGACAGCTGCTGAAGACTTTCAAAGATTGGAGCTTAAAATTAATGGCCTGAGTCATGGTCATTATTTTCCTAAAACTTAAGCAGACTTTAAGGAATGGATCGTGTTTGTGTAGATGTGAGCACAAATACTCAATGGAAATTAACAAATCCCATGCTTTATCCCATGCCAGTGTGTACCTATGGCCAACATTTCGAGAAGCTATGGAATTCAGAAATGGGTACTGGACACCAGGCAATGTGGTGGTAAGTAGTGACTCTGTGGGTATGGCCCTTTGCATGTTGGCAGCAGAATTCAGTATGTCACTTCTCACCTCATGTTTCCGAAGGGTTGGAAGTGGCAGAAGAATGTTGCAATGGGCACAGGTCACCAGCACATCAAAAGACTGTGTCTCTTTAAAATCTTGAGTTGATGTGGAAAGTCTGCCTCTTGTGCTAGAGGGAAAGCCACTCTTTTTCTTTGCGGGTTTAAGCAAGGTTTTGGAGTTCAATGGATGGTCCCTTTCTTTCACTTCGGGACACACATCTCTCCACGCTGTTGCATTCTCAGAGCGGGAAGAGGGAGCCAGGGAGGAAGAAGACTGTGGTGAATCACTGCTGAGTTCTGAAGTTGACTGGCCAGCAAGAACTTCCATCAGCTTATGGGCTGCACTGTATTTATTCTGTTCAAAGAGAGCACACATAATGAGGTAAAGGCTGGTGTTACACCCAACTGTGCAGTGTGTTGGGATTTGCAACAGAGGTGAGTCATGGGGAGGGAGTGGGCACCACCTCACAGTGATGCTTCAGCTCAATACATTATATCATGAAACTACAGCTTGAAAAGCTAAGACACACTGCCCTTTCTTATCTAATATATCACTTTTCAGAGGAATAACCAGGCTAGAAATTAAGCACAGGTGATTTTCTTACTCAGTTTCAAATATGCTTACCGGATGTTGGGAGCACTGGTCATCTGGGAATGACTTATTGCACTTCTGACAAAAATTGCCACCAGTACCTTCAGAAGGAAAGGAAAAAAAATGGAGAAACACAGTACTGACACTAGTCATCTGGAAAGACAGCTCAGATCCACTTATGGTCACCAGTTCTAGAGAAGCACAGAAGCTGATTCCACCGGCCGAAGAGGAATTAGAGCTGTGACTACATTTTGCTTTTGGCACCACTCAAAACCAACCTACTGTTCCTTCTTGCAGACTTCAGAATGCGAGAAGTTCCGCATATTTGAAGTTCCACTCCAGCCCCATGTTTTGCGACCCAAGATTCTTCCCTGGCCTAGCTACTTCTGTTGCCAGGGGGCTTTCATCTTTAGTTTATTTTTCCAGCCACTGCCAACCTATTGATGCCTGTTCTCTTCTGGAATCATTGACAGAATTCATGAATTTTTTGTCCCAACCTACTCTGTCCAACGCCTTAGGCCTAATAAAGCTGCTCTCAACTTTAAGAAATCAAAGTATGCATCACTGTCTTTTATATATGAAATAGGAAGAAATTCTAAATCATATTTTCTCCTGTGCAGCAAATAGAAAGAGGAAGAAGTTCCACTTATTTCACTTCCAGAACACAAGGGAAGCATAAAAGAATACGGCCTATGAGCTACCAGTCAGTGGAACCACTCTGGCTTTACAATAAGCAGCATAACAGATAGCAAGACGTGGCCATTTCACTGTCATTGGTTAAACAACAATCCCTCCGGTCAGGATTACAGAGAACTGTAAAGAAGGCAAAAGAATTTTCAGTGAGATTTAACAGACTTGACCCAGTCCATGACAATGGGGAACTTTGCTTACCTGTGGGGCAAATAAATGTTGCATTAGTGGATGCTTCACTGGATTGAAAGTTCACATTCTTAGGACAGGACAGACTGCTGTTCTGACAAATATCTTTGTGTTTGTTCAGGTCCTTGTACATGACGTATTTGTTACACTCCCAACACCGCTCTGTTCGGCTGGCACAGGTGTTCAGGTGTTCCTGCAGCTTCTTGAAGGGCATTTCAAGCTCACAGATCTTGCATTTCATTGCCCGTTCATGGCATTCCTCGGTCTGCCCATGAATAGAGGAAATTATTGCAAATTTTCTGTCAATTACTAAAAGAGGGCATTGGGTGACAGCAATGAGTTGATATTGAAGAATGCCCTCCTTAAGGGGTATCTACACAACCAAACACAGGCTTAGCTGTATTAGGAGTTCACCTATCAACTAGGCTATCTTTATTTTAGAATAACTTAGGCAATATAAGGCAAAACAGGAAATAACAGCAATGAAGATGTTCTGTGTCAGTACATGTTAGCAACAGAGCACAAGCCCACCTAGAAAATTCCAAAAAGTTCAGCCACCACCACTAGAGGAAGCCTGCAATGTCTTCACTGCTTTGGTTCCTTGCAACAGTTAGACTACAGCTAGCAGGAGCAGGCTTCTCTCATTTCCCAGCCTCTGCCAATTCGTTTTTGTATCTCCTCCTTAGCTGTTCCTTGGCCTTACACTTATGTAGTTCCCATGCCAGGCTCCCATGCAAGAGATGACTCTTGCTTTGTATAACCACTTCATTGGAGAGGCAGGTAATATGATTGTGGGGGCAGGACAGAAATGTCTTTGAGAAGCCCTCAAAGAACATAAGCTTGAGGTGCCAAAGATGAGAAAGTAATAGATTATCTCCAGGAACAGGCTGTCCTATCACAACTGGATGAGCAACCACCATGGGATATACTTATTTACGACGGGGAAAAGGCATACCAACAAAGGTATACCAACACACTGCAACTGTTGAGAGGTTTAAGTTTCTTCATGGTCCAGGACAGGAGTCAGGGATTTGCATGTTGAATCTGTTACCATGACTCTATGTTGGTGGCTCGTCAAAGGGATCAGCCTAGGAAGTAAAAAGTACTGCACACCATACGTACCTCATGATGCTCCAACTGGTATTGCTGCATGCTTTGGTGACAAAGATTACATCTGACCTGCAAGTAAAACACACAGGAGTTCACTGGGAGCACAGGAGGGTGCTTAGTACTTCATATGTCAATGCAGCTTCAGGTTGCTGCCAGGCCTGAGCTGTGTTGATGAGGTTTTGAGGAAAACGGGTATCTGATGATTCTGCAGGAAGCTATCATTCTGCGCAGGGATCCAGTTCTCAAAGGTGCCCAGGTGATGTGAAATAAAGGTTGTGTATCCAAATTTTGACTGAGGTTTAACTTAGAAGTATAGCTCTGATATTCAGCTAGTCTAAGCTATAACAGCCCCTCTGAAAACATGCTAGCTTTCTACAGGTTTGCCTCAAGAGCTACTCATGTTCTGTTCAGTAACTGAAATCAGCAGAATTGCTAAAACAATAAAGCTAGTAAAACAGAATTTAAAAGTCATGCCTATGCATTCATGCTTCAACATAGTACCTCTAGCTACAGGGTTCTTATTGCCATACCAAAAATGCTATTACCTCACTATATGAGATAAATTTATTCAACAGTTTTGTTAAAAAGTTGCATTAATGTCACAGCTTTGTACAAGCAAGGTTTATGTCACATCAGATACTGTCTATCTTCCTCTATTCAAATCATTTAACTTGCATGCTCTGGCTAATTCACAAGCACTAGGAGCATGTATTCATACTTGATCTGTAATTTGTATTTATGGGGAAACTGAGATACTACAGTGGTTCTGTCTATTCCTTTATGGGAAGCTGGAAAAAGTCCTTGAAAGGTGTAAATATCACTTAGCAACAACTAAAAACAATGGGTATTATTGGCACTCTTCCACAGCAATCCCTAGAAAGAAAATTAACTCTTTCCCAGCTGAAACCAAGACAACATACTACTTCAGCCCTGGCAGTGCTTTTTGATTTTTGCTGGAAAACCCTGAAGAACCTACATCATTCCTCACCTGTTTGTGTACTTCTGTTTGATGGTCTTTCATATCCTTTTGGGCAACTGGTTCATCACAATCCGGACAGAGAGTGAGAAACCGCAAGCAGTGGGTCTCATGGAGCGAGAAATTGGCAGCAGACACATCTCGTTTACTACAGAGCACATAAATAGGAAAGAGAGAAGAGTAAACAAACTGGTGTGGTGGGGTGACCCTGGACAGAAGCCAAGTGCCTGCATAGCTGCTCACTCAACATCACCACACACACAGTGGGATGGGGGAAAAATAGGAAGAATGGAAGTGAGAAAATTTGTAGATTGAAATAAAGACAGTTTAATACTTGAAGGAAAGAGGGGAGGAGGGGAAAAAAAAAGGCAAGCAAATGACATCACCACCTCCTAAAAGCATGCCTATACCCAACCAGCCTTTGAAAAACAGCCACCTTGGAAGCAAAAAAAACCCCAAAACCTGACCCCATTGTTTTTCCTCTAATGCAGTTTTCATTCCAGAGCATAAGGTTATAAAGTATGGAATATCTCTCTGGTCAGTTTGGGTCAGTTGTCCTGGCTCTGTCCTCTCCCAAACTCTTGCTCGACCCCAGCATGCTCACTGGGGAGGAGAGGCAGGATGAGGAAAAAGAGAAAACCTTGACACTCTGCAAGCACTGTTCAGCAAAAGCCAAAATATTGGTGTATTATCAACTCTGTTTCAGTCATAAATATAACACACAGCACCACAGGGGCTGGTTGCTCAATGTGGAGAGAATGGCCAGGATGAGGTCACATAAATTACAAACAGCCCAGCACCAAGACAGAGCAGACACGGGAAAAACGTCCTGGGGCAGTGAACTCTTCTAATTTTCTTAGAGAAAGTAAGTTGCCTCAAGGAAATCGGCTTTAGACAGGAGGAGAACCTTCCCATGATCATGATGGATAAGCAATGGAATGGATTTCCTGTGGGAATATGTCATCTCTGTTACCAAACTTTTTAAGAATCTACTGGAAGTTTTAGACAAAGTAGGTCTGCTCAGGAGTCAGGGTGCAGCAACTGCTTTATTCAAAGCATCCCCTACAATCTTTTAGAATATAATGCACAGACTCTCTGTGTACCAGGCTATGCATTGGTTTTGCTTTGTGATCAAATAAAACTGAGTCTAAGCTCATGTTTAATGTTTCTAAATTTGACTATGCTTTTTTAATTGTGGTGCTTCATAGTCTTTGTTCATATAATTTGCTGAATGGTCTCCCTACTAGTTGAGACACACCAGGTTATGCTATCCTCATGGCTCCCTTTCAGCCTTCTGTCATAGAGAGATGGCCACTTGCCCTGAAAAAATTAGTATCTTATCACTTCAGTGCAAATGTAGGAAGAGAAAGAAACATCACATCATCCACGAGGGAAAACTGAGGCAGCTGCTGGGTTTGGCATGGTCCAGGCACTGACTCCTCTGCCAGGTACTACAAAATTACCCATAGTGACATTATGCAAAAAGAGACCACGAAGCACGGGAGAGGGCTATGGAAGAAATCTCTCCTCAGCAAAGTAGCAAGAAAGCAGCAACCTGGAAATGTGCAAATGCACACAAAATAATTTTGTTTACTGCTCAATGGCTAGCACAGGCCCATCCTACCATACAGTTCTTCCTCTTCTTCCCGTGTTACAGGAGACCTAGATAACATTATGGAAAATCCTAGAAAACTCTTGAAATCCCCACACTTTGTAGGGATGGAGAGGAAGATCTCTTACCAATTTTTGCAGAACCTGCTCTCTTCTGCCATGATTTTTCTTTTTATTCTGCTGGATATCTTTTCTTCTAAGAGCAGAGAGGGAAAAAAAAAAAAAAACAAAAACCGAAACTGAAAGCCTCTATTTCGATAACTCCACCCCAAGCAGCTGCTTAGCCAAAAACTCTTTAAAGGAGAAACAGCAGCATTGCTAGGCAAGTTTTTAGTGTGAGTTCCACATACAGATTAGCTTGCTAGTCCTTAGAGGAACAGCAGGGTGTCAGTTCCCTTCTTTCCCAAATAAGTTGAATTTACAGTAGGCGGCGTGTGCAGCAGACAGGGCAGATGCCGGTGCTGCCTGAAGCAGTGGTGGCCAGAGATGTTCTCTGCAGCAGGGCTGGCTGACCTGGGCAGCCACCAAGCTCCATGCAGGCCACCCAGCAATAGCGACAACACCTCAGCGCTACCAATACTGTTTCCAGCACAAATCCAAAACATGACCCCATACCAGCTACTATGAAGAAATGTAACTCTGTCCTGGACAAAACCAGTGCAAATGGGGGCCTCTTCCCCCTGACACCTCATCATGTCCACCCTCTCCCCCCAGACCAGCTGCCAGCTCCCTCCCTGTGGTGCCAGAGGAAAAAAAGGCAGTTCTGTCACTGCCTCCCCAAGAGGCACCATCTGCCCCCACGCCTGGAGCGAGGGCTGTGGGGAGCCCTCGGGCCCATCACCCCATCCTGCCCAGCTCCTGTGTGCAGCAGAACCCACGGGGATCATGGCAGCCCTGCCCCTGAACTCACCATTGGTGGTATTTTACTGACAGCCGAAGCCCTGCGGTGCCAGTCACGGTGTGGCAGAAGGAAGGGGAAGGGCCCTGAAGAACCCCTCGGTGCCACAGTCCAAACCCTCAGAGCTGCCTGTGGGCAGCAGCCCATGCCCACTGGCCTCAGCCCTTGCTTGGCTGATGTCACCGTGGCCACTGTTGTGTCACCCGTCTCCACGGGCTGGTGGCAGTCAGCAGGGAGGGCAGGAGCTGGCCGTGGCCTCTCCACCTCTACGAGCGGTGCCATGGTACATGTTGGCCCCCGAGCGGTGTCATGGTACATGTTGGCCCCCCAAGCCCTCCTCAAGGCAACACTGCCCACCCGCACAAACACAGCCAGCTGATGCAGAGCGACCTGTGAGTAATGAGTGTTTATCTGGATTTTGTAACACAAATTATGTAATGAAGCAGAGAAAAGGCTTTTGAACAAATATGTTAATGAGATGGCAGCTAAGGCAGAGGTTATTTGATGCCAATTCTGCATCAAATTTTTTAATGTGATTTTCTTTGAGGGTTTATTTTTCATTTGTAATCATTAGCCTGTACAGCATTTGAATGTGCTTTAGGGCTTCACACGAACGGTACGGGAAATACCAATTCTAGGTCAAGAAAGCCTGATCAGCAACACACACTGAGCAAGAAAACCCCACTGACTCAAAATTCATAATGAGGGCTTTTATGTAGAAAGTTGTTGGGCACAGGGATTGTACTGAAAGGACTGTTCGCTCAGAGCCTCAAAAGCTTTTCTTGGAAAAATATCAGATGCTCCACTGGGAACTTAGTTGAAAGATACTCCTAAAGCAACACAGTGGACTGGCAGTGGCTGGAAAGTACTGATGGGAGAGAAAACAGAAAGTAATGGAAAAGTGATTTTCTCTGAATGCCGGTAATAACTCTTTCCATTTAAATTCTGTGTAAACTTTCTAGTGCGTAACATTATTGTACAAGACCTCTTCTAGGCATCTTTGTAAGTCAAGCACCACACAGAGGTAAGTTCTGAGCTGGAAGTTTTTCAAATGTGATTTTCAAAAGCCTGTGTAGAAGACACTTATTTTTCTGCTAAGTCCTAGAATGTCTCAGGGTCAGTTGTTTTCATTTCTATTTCTCAGTGTCAAGTACAATAGGTCTTACAGTCCTTGTTTAATACGATTTTGTTAAAACTTTTGAACCTCTTGGTGTTGCATAGAGCCTGAAACATGAAAGAACTTTAAAAAGAATGTGAGGAGAATTTTTTTCTTGAGAGGGAATAGCAATTATCTAGGTCAAATGAACTGCCTTTAAACAGGCAAACTGTACTTGTGTGTTTGGACAGCATTGGAATTAGAGGCAGAAAATATGTATATATGTAATTAAATGAATCAACTGTTGCCTGTAAAGCCTCCTTGCCTCAGACCATTCCTATCCAGCAACAACAGGAGTAAACTGGGATGATTGGCTTGTAGTGAATAAGATCTACCAGGAAAAAAAGCAGCTTCTTGGGAATGACCTAAACTAAACTAAAATCTTTATTTTACAATTTTTCCACCTGCACTGATGGCCCTGGAATTCCTACCTTCTAAGAGGAATTGATTTCAAGTCCCTTTCTCCTAACCCAAACAATGTGGGTCAGCTTTTGTTTTCAAGCTAGTCTGCTGAACTAGTCTTCAGCACTGTCCCACTTCTGAGTGGAGCTCTTTTCAGTGGTTCACATCATTCAATCTACTATCTGAAGCACAAAAGAGGAGACTGCAAGACTGTGTGTGTGGTGTGACAACACTGTCAAGATCATCTACGAACCTGCTGTCTTGAAAGGTCCGACTGTTCCTGTCCCAGCTGTTACTGCTCCCAGCCAGCAGTGACCCAGGCTCTTGAGCTGGCTCTGGTGCTCACCGAGCAATTCATTGAACCCATTCAGTTCACTAACACAGAAGAAAAATGTGCTGCTTTCTTTGCCAAGGTAAACCCTGATGAGCTCCAAAGCCACCAGCTGAGAAACAGCAAGAAAGCCAGCGCAGGTCAGTGGCAGTGAGCCATGAGGTGGGCTTGGCTCTGGTACTACATCAGACCTTTGGTTCTTGATATGCTTTAAAATACCTGTGTCTGTTACAGTAGAACAGCAGCAAATGGGACCAATGGTGTCTAGTGACTAGGGAAAGGGATCCAGGTACAAAAGACCTGATCCATCTCCTGGTTCCACTTCATGTCACGACCCATGCCCAGGTCTCCTCATAACACAAAGATTTGGGTTCCTTTGTAAACTGAGTTGAAACTTGCTACCAAGAAGAACAAAAGCAGCATGTTACTCAATATTAGAGTACCAAAATTTAGCCCAGAGGCTCCTACAGTCTCCCGCTTCTAAATGGTTATCTGCAACCAAAAGCTAATTTTACTTACTGTCTTTCAAGCAGTAGTTAAAGACCATGAAATGACACATCTCACATACATATTTGTAAATCCTGCTCTGTTCTCTGCTACATTCAGAGCAGAACTGACTGGAAGAAAGGATTTTTTCTTGAAGGCCTGCAGTTAGTGCTCAATTAGCATGAGCTGAATTTCAGGCTGTGGGAGGTTTTTGTTTGAATGCTGTCTTTGAATCATCTAAAACTCCTCCTGCTGGAGGTTTTGCTAGCACGATGGGCTCTCTGCAGCTTCTCTTTGCCCAACTGTCAGACTAGCTCTGCGAAGCAAGCAGCCAAAGCTTTGTCCGCCTTCTCCTTGGCACAGCGAAGAGGAAACTCATGGGCAAATTCTGTGAAAGAGCTGCCATTCCTGCAGCATTTTCATATCCAGCCAGTGCCAAACTTCTCTGAGTTGTAAGCATAGACTGGGGAAGCCAGGGAACAGCTGAAAGACTCGTCAGATTGAACACGCTCCTCTGTGCTTCTCTGCTGCTTCATGTGGACCCCTTAGAGAGCCTGCATTGCAAACTGCTCTCTTCCTCCATGCCATCCATCTCTCCCCTTCCTGCATCCTGATGGTGCTTGGCATGGCCTTTCCACTCCTTATCTGAATACAGGCATCTTCTCTCTTGTCCTTACACATTCTTCTTCCTGCCCACATTGTTGCTGTTTGTGATGATATATGAATATGTGGTTCTACCATCTGAATTCAGTGAACTTCTCGGCCTCCTGGCTCTTACAGCAGAGCATAAATTGACACACGTAACCCTCCAGTAGTTTTTAAAATAGTGATGAAGGTACCTTAAATATGAAGTGTGCGGTGGCAGGATTGCTTGAGCAGGGATGTAACAAGGTCAGAATTCAGCTTTCAGGATTAGAGGTTCAGCTTAGTGCAGGACTTTCTTTGCTGCTCTGTAACAGCCAGCTGCTTTGCTTGGGTTTAGCAGAATTCCAGCAGACTTACACAGGAACTGTAGTTGGCACTAGTTCCATTTCTTCTCAACAGTGTCAGCACAGACATTTTTCATGGATAAGTATTTCACACACGCTCTAACAAACCAACCTGCTCTCCTCCTGAAGCAAACCTCTAGAAAAGGAGACTACTTTTGCAAAACAAAAAAAAAAAAAAGGAAAGAAATAAAAGTTGCTCATTTCCATGGTCATGCTTAAGATTTTTCCCAGCTTTTGCTTTAGTCAAAGTGCTGGGAATGATTAGGCTTTAAATTTAGGTTTTTAAAGTCAGTTTATCAATGGTGGTCTTGATTCATGAAAAGATTACAGTTGCTTAGTTTGAGACATAATTCTCAGTTAAAACATGCTCAGATAGGCGAGATGTAGACACGCTTTCTTTCAACTTATATTGACCAGCCAAGTCCACCAGAAGAATTGGGAATTGTGTATTTATCTCCAAGGGTCAGGTACTTGCTGGTCCTAATTGATAGCTCTCTGTTTTCCTCCTTTGCTCCTTCCTTTCTGCTCTAGAATCTCTTGGGGGGCCTGCACCGCCTTCTCATCCCCATCCCAAGTCAGCTAAGAACCCTAGGAAACACTGCATTTCTCACATCCTTCCCCTTCCTCTTTCAAAGGTACACCTCTGCTTGACAGTTGCTATGCAAACAGCAGAAGAGCATACTCCACTATCTTTCACTCTAATTTCCCATTATTCAGATGCTTGTGCATTTATATGAACGCTTTTTTGTTACTATTATTTTGTTCCATATCACAGAATGTACTTTGTACTGAAAGCAAGTTTGCAATAATTCTGCACAATAAGGAAATACTGATTCCCTTCTCTGTATTCGACAAAAGAGGACACTGAGGCATGGACTGGCTAATAGAATTGCCCACAGAGTCCCTGATCTCATTCCCAGGTACAGCGAGCAAGTCTCCTTTCACATGATTAGTCGATCTAAAGGTATCAATACATGTTAATGGCCTTTCTCTATATTTTCTATTTTCTGCACTGCATCTCATTTAAACAAGAAGACACATATCCTACTTGCACTGGTCTATCAAAGTGAATCTCAGTACAACTCCTTTAGAGTTAGCTCTTTGCATTTTCCTATTTAAGTGCTTGTAATCCCTCTTCTTTGTTGACTAGGGACCATTTTTTCATTAGAGGCTGGGCACAGGAATGCGAGTTTTGGCTGGTTCCCTGCTTTCTGCTAGGCTTTGAGCTGGTGTGAAGTTTCCTCTGTGCTTGTAAGTTACCCAGAGGGACTGCTGCTAAAGGTCTGTAGATTTGGAATCTGTCCAGATCCGGTCGGCTACTATTTTCCTTAGTGGGCATTCATTGCTTTTACAAACAGAACAGCAACATTGGAGTGTCTTGTTTTGAACTTCTGTCACTCAAGTTCCTCTGGTCAGCAGAGGACAAATAATGCGAGCTGTAGTCCAAGCTCCTTCATTACTTGCAGTGGAAACTGAAATTATTTCTGTAACTGGTTAGACTGTGCTAAGAGACTGCAGGATCAAATTGTCAAGATATGATTTATGCTGCCTTCAATTTCAGGTGGCTGTTGACATCCCAAAAGCATAATATTAAATATCAACAAATTCTTTGTCTTCCAGTCCCTCCAGTTGTTCCTTTCTGCCACCTTGACAGTGCTTGCCACCCTCTCAATAGTGCCATCACTTCTGATTCTGATTCTGCAGCTGCACTGTAGACCAAATCACTGAAATGAACCACATTAAAAATAACCTTTCACATTAACCTTTCTGGGTTATTTTTAACCCAGATCGCAGACAATCCCTCACAAAATAATAGGCTGTGAAACACAGACATGCATGCCTGCACAGACCTTTGTTTTGGAGAGACCCCCTCGGTGGTTTTAACTCTCCACTCCCCTGAAGGAGCTCAGCCCTTCCTCGCCTCCGGGACGAGTGAGAGGAGCACACACACCCCCCGCCCCGGCATCCTCAGCACCCCCTGAACGTCCGGCACCGAGAGTAGCCGTGTGTAGCGCTTGGTCCCTGCCTAAATATGTGTTATATGAGAATCTGCGCTGGCCGGCAGCTCTCTGTAGGCGCTATGAGCGGGGAGACTGAGCACATTCTCACAGCCGATGTGTAGCTCCGTACACAGCCACTGAGCAGCCCTCCCTGTTGATGGAGGGCCTGCGGGTCAGGAGCACAGAGGTGCGCTAAGGAAGGAGGAAAGGACCCATGTCACGTCGCGACGCCCACACGACGGAGCGGGCCGGCGGGCTCAGCCTGAGGACCCCCCCCACCCCGGGGCCGGAGAGAGGCTGCGGGTGGCGCGTCCCCGGAGATGCTGCCGCTCCGCGGGAGAGAGCGGGACGGCACGGCCGGGGGCGGGCAGGGGTTTGGGGACGGCGCGGGCTGCTCTGCCATCCCAGCGGGAGGGACCCCGTGACCCTCAGGGCGGCAGCGGCCGGCCCNCCCCTGATGAGGTACCGGTCCTTCGCCATCCTCTTCCTCACGCCGCTGCTGCTGCTGCCTCTGCCGGTCGCTGTGCAAACACGGGTAAGTGCCTGCGGGCACTCGAGCCCCCCGGCGCGGTCTTGTCTCTCCTCAGGACACCCCCCCGGGGTCGGGCCAATGCTGCCAGAGAGAAGTCTCCCCCAGCCGCCGGTCGGGGCTCTGCTGCCCACGAGCCCCTCTCCCAATCAGCCGCGGGGCCACCCAGTCTGCTTGCCCGCTGGCCACCAGTCACCCTCGCCACAGCATCTCCTTTGCACCTGAGCGAGCAATGTCCCGTCCCTCCGCGTCCTGCAGCGGGCAGGCGCTGGGCCACCCTGCCGCCTCGTCCCCCGAGCGGGGCCCAGGCCTCGCAGCTCATTGCGGGTTTGGCTCCTGAGTGACCGTTGGGCACCGGTGTGAGGAGCAGAACTTGCAGAAGGAGCCTCAGTTCATCCAGAGGGTTGTGCCACTGCCATGGACCCAACCCGACTTGCAGATTAGATGGAATTCTTGTGCCAAAGATAAATACCTGCATGACTGGTCTGCAGATTTAGGATTGTGTCTCGCACTAGCTAGTGATGATGGCAGTGGCATCCTTCAGGACTGAAAGACAGGACTCCTGGGTTCTTCAGCTCATGCTGCTTCTGAGGCTCTGAGATAGCTGAAGGGGTGCAGCTGAGTGGCATCCTTCATCGGTGGTGCGGTAGGAAGCTATGCACTGTGTGATGTGCAGTAATCCCAATGGTTTCAAATGCAATGTCCTCCAGTTCACATCCATCTTACTCCACTGATGGCAATGGAACAACTCCTTTGCTTTCTGTGGAGATATACCAGCATAAAAGTGTAATAACCCAGTTAAGAGTTTGGTCTTTAATCTCTTGCAGCCTTCATTGCAAAATGTCAAAGCTCAGTTTATAGTATTTTAGCCTACTAGAGCTTTAGAGGCTACTCTGATGCTAAAATCAATCTTTTTTCTGAGTGATCCATATTGCTCAGTGTATATCAAAGGACAGGAAAATACTATGCGTATATATAAATAGAATTGCTAGCTCTTCTGGTTTATCTGTCTGAGTAACATCAGCTCTACCTTTCAGTTGAATGCTGCTGCTTTATAGAAAGAGGAATTCCTGACTGTTAGGTGCTACTTTGATCAATATGAGGAAAGATAATTTAAAAAAAAAAAAAAAAAAACCTATGTCTTTAGTTTTCCGGTATTGTGTCATCAGTCTAATCTGGGAAATTACAGTATTTCACAACGGGAGAGTAACATTTCTGTCAGTGATTGTGTCTCCAGCTCCTGGTGAGAAGGCAGGTCACCCTGTTTCCTATAAACTCTCCAGGGATACTGAAGAAACATTCTGTGACTGTTCCCATAAATCACAGGTGGATATAGGTATATATACAGATGGATATATAATTCCAGATCTGTGGTTGTTTGAATTGGCTGTGGTTGATGGAGTTAATTTATAAGCATGGTTGTATTTTTGAACTTCACATAAATTATTTACTCTCTCTACAAAGCCAGTGTTTCTTCTGTACTCTGAATTTTATTCACTTGGAGCTGTTTATCTGTCTTTCATACTGGCAATGGATTAACCACACTGAGTTACTGTGGTACAGCATAAATTCTGTCGTGAGGCAACCTCATATTTATTAAGGGAAGAGACGCAAATAGGATCTATCTGATATCTTTTAGTTTCTGAAGACATTTTTTTCAAAACGTGCTGTAATTAATACATAAACCCAAAGAAAAAAATCAAATTACTTACAAAGGCTGTTTTCTGGTTCTTAAGCTTCTCAACAAAATGAAGGAAAGCACACCCCTATTTGTAAATATCACCTTGTGGCAATTTTTAAATGTCACTGTGACACCATTTATTTTTGCAATAAAGTCCTGATTTTTGCATTAGGATAAAATCCTATAAACACATACTCTAAATCTGAGCAAATTCTGAACTACAGAACACCGACTTAAGCTTTAAACCACTGTTTACTGTTGGCTAATGAATGCTTGCTTCTCCTAACAATTTTGAAAGTACAAACCAAGGGAGGCTAGGCTCCAGAAATGCCTCATCAACAGTGTAAAAAGACAAGTTACATTTCTAATCAAGGGAATGCCCTTAGCAGGTAAGCGCAGTGACATTTGGGCAAGTAATTAATAGCTCTAGCATGCTTAGTCACCAAAAGTAAAGTAGAAGAGTTACTTTAAGAAGTTAGGAACTTTTAGTTAAATTACTCAGTGATACTGTTTCTGGGCTCAGGTGTGTGACCGGACACACCTCAAAGATTTCTGAATTTCAGACAAGCTGATCACCCACGTTGGGAAATTTGGCCATGTATTTAAAAATAATTAATTCAAAATAGAAATGCCCAAATCTACAAACACTATTAAAAAACCTTGGCTCTGGGTATGAACTCTGCTTCCCTCAAGTGCCCAGAGGTAATTGCACACTGCAAACTATACTTGCCTAGTTGTGGAAGGTTTCTTTTTTCACACCCTACATTTTGTGGGGGTGCATTAGAACAAACACTGTGGTCAAAAAGATCTTTTTATGCAAGTGGCTTCAGAACAAGGTTTAAAAGTACGAGTTTAAACCCTCATGTCTCTGCTACTCATTTCAGCATAACTTGTTAAGCTACAGACAATGGAGTGTTTAGACCCCTTACAAGAGCTACTGATGTGTTTCTTACCTCTAAGAATAGTTTTTATGCTTATATGTGTCTTCTGTTTTGTCGCAGGAGGCCAAATGTGCATATATCATCATCATCATGGCTGTGTACTGGTGCACTGAAGTGATCCCACTGGCTGTGACCTCCCTCATGCCTGTGGTATTTTTCCCTCTGCTTGGAGTTCGGAGCTCTAAATCAGTAAGGAGTGGTTCTTGCTCAATGCAGATCTGATACAAGGGTATCCACTGCCCTGGTCTTCCATCAATACTTAGCAAACAAGCCCGTTAGGAGAACACTCCAGTTCTGTGGCAACACTTTTGAACATGTTGAGCAGTGTTCAGGATTCTTGTATGGGAAAATACTGAATTAAATACACATTTGCCCAAAATGCTGCAGGTTGAGGTGGGGCTTGAGATGGCAGAGAGGAAGGTCCATTTCTGGGTGTGGATCCTGTTGGAGAAGCATCCCCGTAGTGCTTGTGTGTTCATAACCCATCCCATGAGAGAGCAGGCCTGACACGTCTTCTGAGAGATTTCAAAGTGCACAGGGCAAGCTGCTTCTGACAGGGTCTATCACACAATGCCAGCAAGGCTGCTCCAAAGCTCATCCTGGCTGTTGCGCTCTCACTTCAGTCCCAGGGAGAGGCTGTATTAGGGACTGTAGCATGGGTTCACAGCTGGCCAACAAGCTGCTAAGGGCAGGTGTGGCTGCTAAAGGTGCTGATAAACCCATTTTGGAGCTCAGGATTTCTAGATATACTTTGAGCCCTTAACAATGTTTTAAGAAACTGCTGTAATTTTGTACTTTAGTAACTCCTGATGATCCAAAAAGAAGGTTCATGATGCACAAAGAGTCCCTGCACTTGACAGTTCAGCACCTGGGCAGGGGATCCAGGGTTCAAGAAACTGGAGGTAGCTCTGAGGCTGCAGCTGCTCCTTCTGCCAGTGCTGGGGCAGTAAATGGCTTTGAGAGGATGGGAGGCAACATGTACTAGTGAAGCTTGCAGGAGGCAACACTGGGGCCCCTGACCTCCCTTCTCTGTCTTTCAGGTGTGCTTGCAGTACCTAAATGACACAAACATGCTCTTCATGGGAGGGCTGATTGTTGCAATTTCTGTTGAACAGTGGAATCTTCACAAAAGGATTGCGCTGAGGGTCCTGCTGATTCTTGGGGTGAAACCTGCACTGTAAGACTATTACATTTCTTCTTCCTTGCCTGTGTCAATTTAGCAGAGGCCTAGGGATTATGTTTAACAATCAGCACACAAGGGAACCTTAAAAAATCTCTTAACTGCACTTGTACAGAGTTTCTAGAGGTGAAGTCCAGCAGCAGGAACAGTTTATTTGTCCTTCAGCCAAACCCAGCATCTGGCTAAATTCTAGATGCTTGCCATTGGGGACAAAATGATGACAAAATTAATCATGCACAGACTGTGGAGCTAAATGCCTTTCTGGGATTCCCTCAGTGAAGGTGACAGCTGTCCTGGAAGGGAATCCAGCCCTGCTTTGTGTTCCTGTATGCTACACACATCCCTGCCCAGCCTCGACTGCCTAAATTGCTGTGACTATACAACAACTGGCAGTCACTGTGTTCTCTCATCCTTTCTTCTCTGCCTGCTTTTCTCTTCAGACTCATGCTGGGATTTATGATAGTCACTGCCTTCCTGTCCATGTGGATAAGTAACACAGCCACCACTGCTATGATGGTTCCCATTGTCCAGGCTGTCCTGGATCAGATGGACAACACAGAGCATGATGTGACCATGATGGAACAAGGAACCGGGCAAACAAATACAGTGATTGAGCTGGAGGAAAAAAGCACATCAGATCTCCCTTCGGTGCATGGTAAGGGCCTGCTCAGCAGTGAGTTGATGCCACTGAACGTGCTACACTCAGAGCTGCTGAGCTAGAAGTTCTCTGGGCCTTTTCCAAGGAGAGGAGATGGTAACCTGGTACTTCTGTCAACACTGTGGTTCTGCAGTGGATTTCACTTGACTTGAACCATGTGCAAAGACTCGGTCCCTCTGATTTCACTGCTCTGATGTGCTGTTGCAGAGGGGTATATTATTAGATGCCATTAAAGATCAGATCTGTGGTGCCTCTCTCTTTCAGAGGAGGAGGGATTGTCTTGGGAATTTTCATGGAGATGTGATTTCACTGAATTAGCAAGTTGATCTGCCACAATTCCCTGTGTGACTACGTGCAAGAACGAGTGCAAATGTTGGTAGTCCATAGTGTCCCACACTGTTAACCTCAGACAGCAATAGACGCAGCAGCAGAATTTCACACTTGATGTAAACTGAACTCTCTGCCTCCCTAACTTTACCTGAGGCAAGTCATGTTCTTTGTGTCTAGTCATAAGCAATGGACAAGTCCCTGATGACCCCAGATCTTCTGAGGAAAGGAAAATGAGGAAACGCGTGTGTAAGGGAATGACACTCTGTGTGTGCTATGCCGCTAGCATTGGAGGAACTGCAACACTCACTGGAACAGGACCAAACATTGTGTTGAAAGGCCAAATGAATCAGTAAGTCATTCTTGCTGTTTCTTTCACTTAGACTATCCTACTGTTTCTGTGACTAGTCTTAGATGACTAGTCCAACTATGGTTGGACTTGATGATCCCAAGGGTCTCTTCCAACCTGAATGATTCTATGATTCTGTGACAGTCTCAGTGCCAACTGTGAGCAATAACCAGTTGATGAACCGAGTGAAGACTGTGTATGAAGTGATGGGCTCCATTTCTCCACCTCAGCCTTTCTTAGGCAGCTCTGTGGTTGTATTAGAGGTCTCCTGAGAACCTTGGAAATACTTGCTGGTAATCGACAGCCAGCTGCCAGCTGGTTGATCATGAGATACTGGTTCTTGTGCCACCTCTTTTTCTACTGAAATGCAGCACATTAGCAGAGGAACTGCAGTGAAGAGCATCAGAAGAATGTGTGATTAACTCTTCTCATAAGCACACTGAAGAGAGCTAAAAATAGCTTAGGCTCTCCTATGGCTCTCCTATGATATTATTGCTCCGTGCTGTGGCTGCGGAAACTGTACAGATACTGTTATAAAGGAAAGGAGTTATCCACAAAATACTCTCTTCACTAAACTGAGTTCGGCAATTGATTTAAATGCAATTAATTACAGTGGAAGTTTTGCAGATTCCACAACAGTCCCTCCACCTTGCTTTCTTCTGCTGGGACTACTTCAGCTTCAGCTGCTACACTACCTGTTGGTTTTAACACCCAGCTGGAAATTTTCTATTGATATTTGTCCTCCACTCATTCCTGGCGAGTGAAAGAAAGAAAGAACAAAAATTGCTGTTCTTAAAACACCAGTCTCATTCTTGTAAGCCAACCAGTGACTTGGTCTTATATTGCACAGAAGTGCAGTATTAATTTCAGGAAAAACAATTATTGTTCTCTTATTAGAAAGAATGCAGAGGGAGAAAGAACGTCCTGTCTCGGGGTAAATGAGCTGGCATGTTGCAAGTGAAAATTACCTAGAATGTGTGGGAGATCTCTCAGCAGCACTTATCTTACTGAGGCCTGAAATATCAACATGAGCTCCAATACGCATTCAAGTAATAGACATGGAAAACTGAGGATCATTTAAGTTCTGTGAAATCCAGGCCACCTTCCTACTGACTTCAGTTAGGCTATGGATGTTGCATATGATGACTTGCAATGGCTGTCCTTGATTTAGATGTATAATTGTCATGAGTGCATATTAAAGGGAGAGTAGATTACTAAATGATTTGACCTTTGTACAGAAAGTTCTTTTCTTTTCTCTTTTCTTTTCTTTTCTTTTCTTTTCTTTTCTTTTCTTTTCTTTTCTTTTCTTTTCTTTTCTTTTCTTTTCTTTTCTTTTCTTTTCTTTTCTTTTCTTTTCTTTTCTTTTCTTTTCTTTTCTTTTCTTTTCTTTTCTTTTTTCTTTTTCTTTGCCTTGCCTCGCCTCTCCTCGCCTCTCCTTTCCTTTTTTTCTCTTTTCAGGTTATACCCCAACAATAATGATATTGTGAATTTTGCTTCCTGGTTTGGGTTTGCATTCCCAAACATGATTCTGATGTTGATACTAGCTTGGTTTTGGCTACAGTGCTCCTTCATGGGACTCAAGTGAGTATTTAACTACATGATGTTGTGTAAACCCCTCAGCTAATGCAGATCAGCTTATTGAGAAATCTGGATAAAACAAACACACTGTCAAATTATTAATTTTGTAGCAGAGAACGGTTCCATTACACAACAACTTTTGAGGCCTAGAAACCTTTTGTGTTCATTGGAGTTGCACTAAGGGAAAATCTTCATACATTCTTAATGTTCAGACAGAATTGCATTTTTCAATTTCACGTGAGAATTTCAGCCCTAGCAGAGCTAGCATACCTTTTCTGCTACCCTTGACTCAAAACTGGGATTTTCATCCCAGGTTGCTCCAAACTGGACATAGACCCCATTCTGTGAGAACATGTGCCCATAAAATGCTTTGACCCTGTTGTCATTTCCTTGTTATTGGCCCCTGCTGTAGTCTGTGTTTGTGCCCTGGAGTGACAGCTTTAGAGTGGCAAGCGTGTTAAATCCCTCTAGTATGTTAATACTTACCATATTTTTTTCTTCCTTTTCCTTAAAGCTTTAAGAAAAGCTGGGGCTGTGGGACAGAGAGAACTGCTAAAGAAAAAGCTGCATGCGATGTACTGAAGGCGGAAATGAAGAAATTAGGCCCTATCTCTTACGCTGAATTCAATGTCCTCCTAATGTTTGTTCTGCTGGTTCTCTTGTGGTTTACCAGACACCCAGGCTTTGTAAAAGGCTGGGCCACCAGGCTCTTCCCAAAAGGAGAAAAGTACGTTTTTAGGGGTTTTTTCATCCTGTAAAATGATGGTTTGTGAATCAGATTCACAGATATGATTGTTGTGAATCAAATTCCCCTACTCTTACATTCCATTTTGAGTGCAGCGTCATTCACTCCAACCTTGTCTGAATTCACATTTGCTGGGCTTGATCCTATGGCTTGTGCCTGAGATCACTGATGGATCTATTGTTTGACAGTTCATTTTACAGTGAACGCTGGAGCCTGGGACATGGAGCAAGCTGAGCCTCCTAAAGGAAGAGAAAATCCTATAATGCTGGTCTCAGTCACACTGATGCACGCAGTAGTATTTTGTTTGTATGAGCTCCAATTAGTTGTGGTGTCATTTGAATATTTGGTAATATCACCTCTAAACAATAGCTTAGAACTCGCTGGGAAATGGATTTGATGCTTTGAATGGCTTCTTCACATAATGTTTGTGGCACATTAATAACACAAAATGCATGATGGGACTATTATTCAGACCATTTCTTTAATATACCACTGTTGAATCTTGGCTTCCCCACAGAGAAGGAGCCCTGCTCCCAGGAGCCACTTCCATCTGTGACACTGGTTATTGGTGTGTAACACCATGTTTGTGTCGTGGCAGGTCTAAGAGACCTCAGTCATGAACTAATGACCCATTTTGCTAATGTACAAGCCCCAGACAGGATGACAAAGAGCAGCATCCGCAATGCTGGAAGGCAGCCATCTTCTTGGAGAAAGTTTTCTATTTTATGAGCTATATTCTCTTTTTTTTCTTTAGGTTTATCACTGATTCTGCTCCTGCTGTGTTTGTTGCCCTGCTGCTGTTTATCCTTCCTGCTAATAAACCCAAATTCACAGGCTGTAACACAAGCACGTCTGACCCTGAACAGACTGAAGAAGGTATTTAAAAGAGGATTGTGAGACTGGGAGGCAGTTATCCAGCTCCAGCTAACATGGCAGAAACATCTGCTGGGTTTGCATGCATTTCTCTGAGAAAGCTCACCTCCCTCCCTGCTTGGGCAGGGCTGGGGCACAGTCCCTGATCACACGTATCTCCCTTACCCTGTGCATATTTCTCAGTAATATTCATCTGCCTGTTAGGTCTTTCCCTTGTATCTTGTAGAAGAGGAGACAAAATGTTTTCATTCTCCTACAACATGTTCTGTGTTTCATTTCTCACTTCAGATATAAAAAAGCCATTTTTATCAGCCCCGCTGCTGGACTGGAATGTGGTTCAGAGGAAGATGCCCTGGAGCATTGTGCTGCTGCTGGGAGGAGGTTTTGCCTTGGCTGATGCAAGCGCAGTATGTCCCGATATCTTTTTCTCTGACTGAAAGACTTCCCTGGTTTGTTATCTGTGTTACTGGGCATGCACCCAAAGGCAAACCCAGTTGAGATGTTTAGATCTGGAGGCAGATCCAAATTAGCAAAAACTGGGGGGAGAGGTGAAAGCTTGTGCCTCTTTTTCAGGTATTTGTGTGCTTTGACCAAATTTCTTCAATTTGTCTTACCTTTTGGAGGCTGCTGAGTAGTTCGGGATCCTCACTGGACAGACCAGAAAAGCAGCCTTTCTTATTTCTGTTAGTATTCCAGTCCCAGCCCCGGCCAGAAAAATAAAAGTTAAGATAACACTTGTAAGATTTTCAGAGCCATTTGAGGTATTTTTTAAAGGTTATATGTCCTCAGATTTAATGCAAACCACTACTGAAGTGGTCAGGAAGAAAATCACTATGGATAGATATCTTCCAAAACTGTGTACAGTGGGGTTTCCTGCACTTCTTGTCAGTGGCTGTTGCCAGGCAATACGCTGCAGTCCAAAAGCCCCTGGTTTGATCCTGTGTTCATAAATTCACAGAAAAGGCAGCTGAATTCCCAAAACAGGAAAGACTCTTGAGGTGAACCATATTGTTTCTTTCGTCACTGCTAAGATACATCTATATCAAAGGAAGTCTTAGCCATCATCAGTGCCGTGTTTTGGGGAAATTAATATTCAGATCTCAGTTTTGAGGCCAGGTCATTTAAAACATGGAGCAAATTAAAGCTCTAGGGCCTTACATTCATCTACGTACATCATACATACTTTATAAAAGCTCTAAAGCATTAGAAGCCATCAAGTCGAAGGTTTTGTAAGCTGTTTGAGTCAATCACAGCCTGCATTCCTAGAACAGAGCACTCATACAGCATCAGCATCTTCATAAACCTTAGAAAAACATGCCAGGAAAGTTCTGAGTGATACATTAAATATTTGCAATAGTCTCAGCAATAATCGTTTCTGTTTAGCAAGAAACCATAACTTTGTAACCATGGTATGAGCAAGTATTTGGGTTCCATAAAAATCAGGAAGGTTGGTCTCAGTATTATGCCTAGTTGGCAAAGAATTTCTTGTAGTGTTTGTGACAGATCATTGTACTTTCCCAGATGGTGTCTCTGTAATTCAGGAGTCATTTAGCATTATTTAGTAAGAACATTACACATAACTTGAGTTCCCTGCTCATGAGCCAGGTGTTCTAAGCATCACTGAAAAATGTATTTTTTGCCTTGCCAGAATTCTGGGCTCTCAGCTTGGCTGGGTCATCAAATGACACCACTAGGATCTATCCCACCCTGGGCCATTGCAACAGTACTTTCGCTTATTATAGCTGTCTTCACCGAATGCACCAGTAACGTCGCCACAGCCACCCTCTTTCTACCTGTCTTTTCATCCATGGTAAGATCACTTCCCTCCTGTTATCTCAGAGTTAAACTAACAGTCTCTAGTGGCAAAGCAATACCATATTTATTTTCTTGAAAGTTGCTCCAGTATTAATCTGAAAGCCATTAGTGAAACAGTCCATCTGACAGTGTGCCATAAGGGATTTTAGCTCATGTTTGCTGCTCTGTTTATAGCATCACATGTAGATAGACAGTGGGAATGCAGACTTCTTCCGTCTGACCCACCTATTTCTGAAGCCTGACAACCAGCTCCTGGGGGAAGATGCTGAATCGGGATGCCTGTCCCACAGCCCCCTCACTGAAAGGGAAGCCAGCTCAAGACTTCTGTGCAGTGGGGTCCCTGGACCCTGCAGAAAGTGAGGCGAGAGTCACTTTTTTTAATACAGATCAACAACCATCAATTAATTCTGGTCATTTTCTATGTGAACTATCAACTCAGAACTGGAAAAACACACACACAAAAACCCCAAAACAAAACAAAATCCAGCATTTTCTATCCATCCCTTTGAACTGTTCCTTCATCTTCATGGTTTTATGCTAGAATACAGAAAGTGGTGAGCCTGGTTATTAGAAATGTGTCATTTTCCATAGGAAGCCAGAACAATTTTAAAACTTAGGGAGGAAAACCTGGTATGTGTTACTGCCTTTTCTGAGCAGAATGGAAATTGTAGCATAAAGGAAAAAATAGTTTACTTGGTTTTATAATTTAGAAAGTACAGCCGCTTTATTCTGGACCATTTCATCAAAGTAAAATTATCCCAGTCAAGGTGCTGAGCTATTAGTGACTTAAATTGGTACTTAAGTTCTGAGTCCCACAGAGTTTATGTAACATCTAAGAGTGTTACTCCACATGCCTAGTAATTATAATCTCATTCCTGGGTTACCCTGGCAAAAGTGTGGTCTGTGGTCAAAGAAAAGATCATTGGATAAATTTGACCAGAACTCCAAATTATACCATAGAGCAAAGCAAACAAGAAAGAATCAAGCATTATTTTCAAGTACTGTGGGATAAGGAAGCAAGAGCAAAGTTATCTTTAAGCATGTGTGGATTTCAGAATAAAATGCCTGTAAATTACCCTGGTGATATACCTGGAAGCAAAATGAGCCTGTGTGGCTCAATGGTCTGGGAAATGGTCTTTGTGCTTTTCTTTTGGAACACCTCCAGTGTGATGTTCTTTGCATTTCATTGCAGGCTACATCTGTCAAGATCCATCCTCTGTACGTTATGCTGCCTTGTACTCTCAGCGCTTCCTTTGCCTTCATGCTGCCTGTTGCAACACCGCCAAATGCAATAGTGTTTTCCTATGGCCACATCCGTGTTTTGGATATGGTAAGATGAGAATTACCTGGTCTGTTACCTGAAGCTCTCCATTGCCTTTATCCTGAAATATGGTAAGGGTTTAATTCTCTTAGATGAGTATTTCCAAAGTCCCAGGAAGCTCTTAAGGGCTGGAAATCTGGTGAGGTGTTAATAAATTTGCAGCTCTGAAGTAACAGCACCTTTCTCACAGGCTTTGGCAGACATACATTTTTAATTGAAATTCAAAATTGACAAGTCATAAGTCTCTTTAAACACCGAAGAGTTAAAATGCAGCCAGTGCTTTCCAGTCTTCTGGGGCTTTGGCGAGTGTAGCTGAAGCCTTGTTTCCACTGGAGCTGAAAGCAGAAAGTAACAATCAGTTGCCCAGGGCTCTGGTTCTCTGGTTGCCTGCCAGGCCACACAGTGCCAGGTTCTGTCCCCAACACCCAAACATTACCAGTTTCTAACTGGAGACTTGAGGTGGGCAGAACCTGTTCTTTCACTAATAAGAGTAACTCATTGTACATCCCGTAAACTCCTAGACTAGTTGTACAGCAGTGTTCACAGGCTTTGCACAGCATGTTCCCTGGCATTTCCACCTAAGCAAGAACCCAGGACAGTGAGTACAATAGCTATTTATGTGATTTATTTGTCTTCTGTAAGTACAAACAGGCTTTGCTGCAGTTTGCTGGGCTGTTGTTTGGTTATTGTTGTTGATTTGGACTTTTGTCCTCACAGGTTAAAACTGGAATAGTGATGAACATCATTGGAGTCCTCTGTGTCACACTGGCCATCAACACATGGGGAAGATCTATGTTTGACCTGGACACGTTCCCAGCCTGGGCAAACACAACGGCTAACCAGTGAGCAGTGAAGAACTTACGGCTTAAACAAGGAAAGGACCCTTAATACTACTCCCTATTGCCCAAAGTCCAGTACAGTCTCATCACTTCACAGCCAGTCACACATCACTTCAGGCATGAAACAACTCCAATTTATTCTGGTCTTTTGTCTGGACCTCCAGCCAATGTCAAGACTTAGCATTTATTGAACTTTAAATAAAGAGAGGGCAAGCTGTTGTATCAAATGGTTTGAACCGTCATATCACTGGTATGTACTTGTACATTGTCAGCATTGAACACTGCACTCAGGCAGGGGCTGAAGATTCATTAACTAATACTTACACCCACAAGCCAGCAGCTGTACAGGGAAATCCTTGCTGTCACTTGGCTAGTGAAGGAAGGGGTATGGTATGGTATCATACGGTACAGTACAGTGTGGTAGAGGATGGTACGGTTTTCATATGTTATGGTATGGTATGATTTAGTCAATCCTCAACCATGTGGTAGACTCCTTCCAAGTCAACATCCAATGAATTTTCCATTGCCTTGTTTTCACTCCCAAATCTCACTGCATTTAGGCACCCTTATTGAGGGTTGAGACAGCATAATTCCATGCTGGATTCAGCTGATGTCTTGGGCAATGATGATTTAAGGCTGGCTTTGTGTTCCTTGCACTGTAGCACTGGCAGGGACAGGAACCTTTCCCTCCCTCAGCCACAGGATGTGGTTTTACTTGCCATTCAGTGTTTTGTTAGTGCCAACTTGGAAATGCACAGTAGCCTATAGTGAAAGTCCCTGGATTAGCCCCTGATGTGCCTTATTAAGTAACTCTGGAATTTTGGAGCGGAGACAAGGCATGAGAAAGGCTCTATTTGAGTTTGTAAAAATGCTGTGGCCCAGATATTAGGGTTTGTGCTGGCTGACAGGAATGGGAGTTGTCTCGTGTACTTTGGTTTTCAGGTCCTGTGAGAAAAGTATGTGGTAGGACCTATGTATGTCATTTCTGAACCAGAAGTAGTTTACAGAAAGATTGGTGTTGGGCTAGGCATATTTGGTCAGTGGTACATGAGTGCTTTCCACTCAGCCCTGGAGAACAAGCTGGGTGAGAGGCGAGGTAGTGCGCTACAGCAGAGAGACCTGTGGGCATGGCCCACGTTCTGCTCCTAGACTTGCTGTGCAGCCTCATTCGAGACAATTCACCTCTTTTTGCCTTGGTTTCCCCTCCTGAAGAAGGTATCATGGTATCTATCTACCTCACAGGGGTGTTGTGAGGACATAAGGGTCAAATTCTGCACCCATGGGGATTCCCCACTTCATGACGAGGAGTGCAAGGTAGAAGCTACAGAATCATTGAATTTTGGCCAGAGTATCTGACCCCTAGCATAGTCATGTGTGTAGGATATTTAGTAGTTTTGTTATTAACATGAATGTTCTTTATAGAACTGTAAAAATATTTTCATTTTTCTTTAAACATGCAAAAAGTATTTATCCACAAAATGATCAGGTGCCTTTCTAAGCAGAAAACTACTTCAGGAATTATTTTATTTGATTTTCCTGCCTTTATCTTTTGTGGTCTTTCAAGGTGCTGGGCACCATGAACTCTCCTCTGGCTGTTGTTGCTGAGTGTCGCCGACGGCACTCTCTCTGCCCAGCCAGTGCAGCCTCCTGCCTCTTCTCTGCAATGGTGGAGCATGTGGGAAATGCTGCTCTGCCTGCAGAGTCTGTCTGAGGAAGAGACAGCTCTAGCACCAAGAAGGAGCTTGGTGACAGACATTTGTCACCACCAGAAGCTTATCACTGTATTTGGTTAAAGAAGCTGCAACCAGGAGCAGTGAAGCACCTCCTGTGCTTTGGCGGGTATCTGAATGCATTTGAGAAAGGGACTTTTTCTGCCTTCTGATGGACTTCACAGTGTGAGGACTCTTCACCACTGCCAGGTTCTTCACAGTGCTCGCTCTTCACTGATGCAGGTAACTGTGGGGTTGGGGGCGTGGGCACCGCTGAGCTACATCTGTCCTCAATTCACACACATAAAACCCCTCTCAACCCGATTTCAGCCATAGGACAGACACTGCCCTGTCCCTTGTGCAGAGAGGAATGTTCTGAAAGTGTCTTGAAGGGGGAGAGTGCCCTCATCTCAACTAAGGAAGAACTTCCTGTGTTGCTTGTGCAGGTAGAAAACAAATGTTATTTTCCACAATGGCCACACAGGGTGATTTTTCAACAGGAGTGTTGGGGCAGGGGGAGTATGTGTGAGGTAATAAAGAATTCTGGTTGTATTGTAACTGTAGTGTATTTGATGTGTCACCTCTCTGTCCTGTTAAAGGCAAACATTACTTTCTGAGACATAAATCAGTCCTGTGACTGATTTGTATTTAATTTAAATGGGTGAGTTGCAGAATTAGACCCTGGCAAATAAAAATTGACTGGAACTGTCTCCTCTCGGGTATGGATTGTTTCCTGTGTAGCACAGTGCATCACTTGTTTCTCCATGAGCTTCCACACCAGCATTGTATTGCTCCAGCAAGATCTGGGGGCGTACACACTGTAGAGAACCAGTGCAAAGCAGGGATTTGGATACTGCTTTATGTACCTTCAGACCTACATATCAATAGTTCTTCCTCTTTCCCCAGCTGAGTGATAACTCAGGTTTCCATCTTTGAAAATGCTCAGGTGAGACCAAAATCAGGTGGCTCACCCTACAAGCAGTCTCATTTGTTGCAGAGTAAAAAAAGATTGTGAGAACCTAAGAAAGACAACTAGTTTTTAAGAATCATTCCTGTACAAACTGTCCAGAACAACAGGCACCAACGGGCTTTTCTTCAGCACCAAGTGTGCGTGACATCTTGTTCCAGTTCCCTGACTAAATATACATGTTATTTGCACTGGGCAATGCAGCCACAATGGCTTTGGTAGTGGAGCTGGATTACAGCCCCTCCAGCAATGCAGGGTCAGTGTCATGAGATACACCTCTTGCCTGGCAGATATTTTTCTTCTCAACAAGGGTGTTTTGTGTTTGGCTCAGAGGTTGTGATGGTCCGAAGGTAGTGGCATAAAGGAATCCCTTTGTGCCCCACTTCAAAACATACACCACCAGAGCCAGGGCAGAACTCGAGGATCTCTGTTGTGGACACAGTCAGGAGGGGTGACCAAGCCACCCTGAAGGAGCAACAGCTCCTGGCTAATGGTCTACGGGCACTGTAGTGCCCAGTGATCCCCATGCAGCCAGCAAAGCAATGGGTAGTGCTGCCCCTGAGGAGCTACATCAGTGCTTTCCTGGTTTCTGTCCACTCTCTATGGAATGTCCTCGGCGTCTCCCTTCTCCTCCCAGCACAGCAGGTTGCTGATACTCTTCCTGCAAACGCTGGATGTCTCAACTCTGCAGAGCCCTGATAAGGGCTGCTGTCACACAGGCTTTGTTTCTCTTCATTCATTCTCTGTGCACAATCATTCCCACAAAGCATGGGGTTATGTGTGTGTGTGCGAGTCCATGAATGACCAAACCACAGGAAAACGTACAAAGGAAGGACTAAGGTATTTCCTGCCTGTGTTGAACATCTACACCTGTGGAACAGGGAATGAAGACCCTTCAGCATTTCTATATGATCTGGAAATCACCAAGCAGATACAATCTCATCTTTAACGTGGATGCAAAAGTCATTCCCTTTTCTGTTCAGTACGAGTATGTTCTTTGGCCTCTCATAGAGATCTGTCCGAGACTGAGTTGGAGCAGGCCGACATTACGAGCAAGTGGTTCCTCCCACCTGAGCTGGGATCTCACATCTGTCTCTGTTTTATTCAGACTTTGTTTTCCAGGCCAGGTGTGTCACCACTCAAACCAGCAATAATCGGGTTGTAGCCAAAAAAACATTTACTGACAAGGTGTTGGAATGTGACGGTGAAAATCAGCCCAGAAAAAAAAAAAAATGACTGAATAAGTCATAGCCAAAATCCAGCAGTGATTACTTCATCCAGAAGTGCCTCTTCCTTTTCAGTAATATATTGTATACATTTTTACATACTGCACATCTTTTTTTTCCATAAATGTCTGTGCTAAATACAGGAGGAAGTGGCCAGTAGTGAATCCTGAACACTCGGAACAAGCGACAAAGTTTTCACAATGTTTTCCCACATGGATGAATAAACATGTGACTTCAGCCCAGTGTTGGTCTGGTTGTGACATTGAGTCTCCAATCCCCCTGTGCATTGCACTGTCCCTGCAGCCCCTTGCCAGGCACAGGCCATGCGTCAGGCGTCCTCTGATGGCCAGGTGCTGGTTTTCCCTGTCCAGAGCAGCCACTCCCGTGGCAGCTCTTCTGCATCAGGTTAGACCCTTGCTCTGTGTCTCCACTGGCCCCTTTCTGAAGGGTCTGCAGCATGAAGAGGACTCCACCGTGCCCTGGAGCACATCCATCCACCCTGTGAGATGCAGCTGAAGGTCCCTGTCCTTGAGCAGAGCCCTTGGGTCTCCCTGCGCCTGGTGATGGACACAGTTGTCACCTTCACAGAGGTGTTTGCAGGACACCACAACCTGATAGTGCCCTGCTGTGGGCAAACAGTGCAGGAAAAGGCTGCGTTGCCAGGAACGGGATTAGAAGACACAGTTTTCTGTTGCTGGAAACACCAACATAATTTCTATTCCTTGCACAGAACAGATCATTTTAGTATTTTGGAAAAGAGAAAAAGAAATTAAGAAATCATTGCCGAACTTTGTCTTAACTGCGAGCATACTCAGGGCAGTCACTCTGCAGTTTCCTTGCATGATATTGTAGCTTCCAGCAACAACTTTTCCCGTTGTTTTTCACCTGCAGCACATCAAGCTATAGCAAAAAAAAAAAAAAAAAAAAAAAATG
>VXBJ01006345.1:1023448-1040742 GCA_013400055.1 Nycticryphes semicollaris
AAAAAAAAAAAACCCAAACCGAAAAAAACCCTAAAGCACTTACCCTTTGTAGTTTCCATTCCTCAAATATTCCTTGGGAGACAGACAATCCTGATCTTCTCCCTGACTTAATTTATTGTGCAGATTGCAACCTACTGATGGATCAATTCCAACAGAGTAGAAGAACCCCACACAATCAGGACAGCTGTTGCACTAAGACATAGACGTTAGCAAACACCTGAGAGGAGTTTCATGAAGGACACCTGAGCCTAATTAAGTCCTAGAATGTTGGTCACCTTCAATTAAAGTCACCTCAAAATAAAAAACATTAAAAAAAAAAAAACCAAACAAAACCCAAGCCCCAGAGAGTTGGGCCAAGATAATCTGCCAAAAAAAAAATCGAGTTTTATTTGACCACTCTTCAAAGAAGGTTGAAGTTATGCCCCAGTGCGAGCCCCCAGAGGGTTGATTTTAACTTGTGTATTTTCAGTATCCTGAGCTAATGTGCTCAGATTTGCTCTGTATTGATCTGACTTGTGGAGGCAGAGGTGAATGAGAACAGCCACAGGTGAGCTCTGAAATGAGGCAGGAGAGATAATGCTGTGTGTGGGTAGGATGCTCCCAGGAAAGCTGTTGTTGTTTTTCCCCCAGGTTTTGTTGTTCAAAGAGGAGCTTGAGTATCCTGTGTTCTGCCCCCCTTGCCCCATCCCCACACATCTTTTTTAGAGGAAATTCTGTTTTCCCCAACTGAAGGTTAACTCTCCTTAGTGACATGCACAAAAAAATCCTGGGTGTCTGATTTTTGACTGTACAGCCAAGACAAATTATTTAAGTAAAATAGATACTTTCTCCAGAAGTAATCATTCTTTAATTGAAAGGTTTTGTTAACTTTGTTTCTGATGGAAAATTTAATCTTCAACTGGTTTGCTAAAATATTTTCTAAGACCCAACCCATGTTATTGTTCACAAAGAATAGTTCACAAATGAAAATACAATGAATTGGGTTAGTACTGGGAACATTCAGTTCTTTCAAGAATACCGTTTGTCTATAAAAATAATGGTTTTTGAACACTGTAATGAGGCTCATGTTCTGACCTGGAACAGTTTATGAAAAGTCACTGAAGAGCTGTGTCCCCAGTATGGCTTGCAAGTGACTTCATGCAGGTAAATACGGTACTGAAGTAAACACGGGAAGGAAAACATAGAAAAAATAGTCTCTTTTTTATGACAAGAATCTACAGTCTGCATTTGCACCATAATGAATGGGCACCTATTGACTTAGTGCTCCAGAAAAAGCTAAATGGACAAAAAATACTTTCAGTATAGTCAGCTCTATTTTTGTAGAGCTACCTACCAAATGTAGTATTAAGCAGTCCCTGATCGCCCCAGAGCAGCGCGTTACACCGACTGGCTGCTCTGTGTCTCCGAGTGGCCACAGCTGCACTTACCTCTGTTCCACAGAGGACACAGAAATACCTTAGAATTTCCCTCTGGAAGAAACAAGTTCCCCCGCACCATAAAGAGCTACAGGAAGTAACTGCCCATGCCAATGCATGAATTAGCAGGACATGATTCTAATTAGTTTTGCAGGTTGATAAGCATGAAGTATAACATTTCAGACTGAAACAGAAAAGGTAAGCAACTTGCTTAAAGCTCAAATAGAGTCCAAAAAGGCCTTAATAAACCAGTTTCTAGCTTCTTGCTTTATGCTCACATTGTCTCCCTTTAATATATATGCTTTCACAACTCTTTCACACAGTTCCTCAGACTGATTTGTACACATACACTTAAGCAATCTAGACTCCCATCAAACAGAAGCACTTCCTCCCGCTTTATACATCTGTGTACGATACATACGTACACATATACATGCACAGGCAAAGCTCAGCACACGTGGAACTGACTGGCATTAGAAAACCAGTTCCTTTAACAGTGCAAACACAATGATTTTTGGCTGGGTGGAACCGGTGCAGAGCTCCTGGGCAGAGGATTTCAATAGAGCTCAGGCTGAAAAACAAGGCGGATGGTTGCCTATTTAAACAAAACAGTTATGGGCACAAACATATGAAGCTCTCACAAATCTCCTCCTGTGAAACAAACCCTATCATTGGGGCTCAATAAAGGGTCATTCTATGCTGTAATTTATTAGCTACAGGACAATGCTGTAAGATGCAGAGTCCAGGAAATCTTGAGGTAGCCAATACCTAGGTAAAAGTCTTCAAAAAAATACTTATCAAGCTTCTAGGAACTTCCTTTTTTCTTCCTTGGGTGTTGATAGCAGATGACGGATTTTACTGGTTGTTGATTTTACTGGAAAGAGCTTCCTGCCAGTTTAGCAGGTAAAAAATCTTGGCAGGATTTAAATAAGATGAGAGGAAGTATAAAATCCATCCCTAATAACTCTAATTGGACAGCTACAGTTATATTGGAAATGTTGAAATCAAAATCTTAGAAAAGAATGAATCTTAGTAGTGAATGAAACAGGAAAACTAACCGCCTCTACAATAGCAATTTTGAGAAATCTCTCCCCTTCTCTATAACGGATATTTAAATGAAAATATGTTATGAGACTAGGTTTCCTAAGAAACTATTTTTAGGCTTTTTAAATTTTAAACAGTTTTTAAATTTGTTATGCAATTTTAGGTTGGATAACATTATTATCCATTGTGCCGGTTTTGTCATTAATATTCACAAGTAGCACAGGGCAGAGGGATGGCTCTTCCCCTTGGGAAGTCGAGCATCTGAGGAATGACCATGGGCTGTTGAATCCAAGGGGGATATTCAAGCGAGGTTTCCAGATTCACCTGGTAAATGCTATGAGAAGCAGCCCAGTTCCTGCACACTTGAACATTTCACCATTCAGGTTGAGGAGCAGGAGAGTGTGGGGCTGCATCTCCCCTCTTACACGGTTTTAAGAAAGCAAGCACAGAGAGGTTTTAAGAAAGCAAGCAGAAATGGAGGTGGGCTCACAGATACAGGAGGTGACACCCTGAACAGCTATAAAAGGAAAAAAAATGTTTTATGTTCTGGTCTCTATCGGATGACTAAGTCAAGGTGTCAAAAGTCACATATGAAGGTCTGTGTTGCCATGGTCAGTAGTAATATTAGATTATCTGAGCACAATCAGCGGATCCTTTAAATATTTTTAAGGTTGTTCCAGCCTCCTGTGCCCTGGAGCTGGAGGACCGGGAACGCAGAAAAGGATCTCTCAGAACCTGGCTCTGACTTTAGCAGAAGCTAAAAATATTGATAATTCAATGTATTCCATTCACTGAACTAGAATTCTGTGCCAAATCAACACCTCTGACTTAAGTCTCTAGAGGAAGGTATTCCACAGCCAGTTTTTGAGGTCTCTACCAGTGCAAAACCAGGGAATTAGCACATTTCAGCACAGGCTGTGATCACATGGAGAACATGGTCCAGGCTTGGTCCCTTGGCAGAGAGGGATTCAGAGGCAGCAATAACAAGGCAGTGTCAGGCATGATCACTTACACCCTGCTCTGGTCCTTAGAGCAGAGCAGAGGAAACAGCTTTTGCAGCGATGCAGCCATGTGTATGTCCAAATACCTTCAGAACCTGCTGTCTGATTCCAGGCTGCTTCCTGGATGGGAGAGAGTCTTGGGGTAAAATGTCTGGTGAGGAGAGACCTGGTTATGTCATAACAGTGGGATAAGTTATATAGAATCTTCACAAGAGAATTTTGGTTATGCAGAAATCATCCCTAGAAATTTTGCTGATAGGAAATATGCTGCTTTAATTCTAGTGCTCCCAGACTGATACCTCAAATAGAATTATTGCTATTTACTGTTCAAGCTACTAGTCTTCAGAGAAGATGCACAGATAACACTGGTGCAAAGCACCTGCCAGGAAGACTCTGGATGGTGAGGGAGTCATTGCTGGGAAAGCAGGAGCTGTGGGAGAGCACAGGAGGTGTCTCCATGACCTCTGGGTACTGCGTGTGACTGAGGTCTGTGTTAGACACAATTCAAACATACTTTGCTGTAGTCCCAGCATTCAAAGGGTAAGGCCCTGCCTACAAGAGGTATATTTAGATTTGTTCCCTAAGAAATTCAGCACTTTCTTTTGCCCTTATGCTGTATAATCCTGACTGTAAGCACCGACAGGTTGGCGAGTGCCGCTAAAGAGAGGGTTTGTATTCTTGCCAAATATTGATGTGAAACTGTAACTATTTGTGCACCACATTTGCAATGACCAAGAATTAAAGTTATTTTCATCAGGAGTGGGTGAGGTTGTGGGTGAGTGTACAGAATATTTAGTTTTGCTTGCCAGTGGGAAGGAATCACACTAAGCATATCCTCATTATTGAAGACCATGCATTTCCAGCTCTGTTTTTTTTAATCTATAAAAGTAACTGCAGTGCTATTTCTAGTATAGTTAGATGTTTCTGTGCAAGAATAAGAGAATGTGCTTTATTTTTTTTCCCTCCTGATTCTCTTAAGTCAGGCATTTGAGATGGCAATATAAAAACTAGAAAGAAATTGTTGGGGTTTTCTATTTAGTCCCAATGATTTAATCAACATTACTCATTTATTATCAGAATTCTAATTCCTAGGATTTCATGTCTTGGCTGACATGAGCTGGCAGGTTTGCATAAACTTCAGCTGCTTCTCCAGTGTATACCTGGGAAAAGTTATTCTGATTCTGAATCACTGTTGTACATGAGTGTGTCTCGCACATTAAACTAGCGTGCACGAGCCCAACACTTTGAAGTCTGTCTCTCTACATAATTAGTGTAACTTGGTTTTGAGAGCTCTGACATGCCAAAGTCTAAAGCTCCTTCAGATCTGAGCTTGCAGCTCAGGTTCCAGAACTTCTTCCTTGGAGCACCTTAAAAATAGTTTAAATGGCAAGCAACCCCTTTGTGCAGATGTTTCTTGTGGACCATTGTTCTCAGGTTCAACATGTATTGCTCCTGGCAAATGCCTGACTTCAAACTGATCTGATTCCAGGTGTCTTAATAGAAGACTGATGTATTTTTAACCAATTTATGAAAGAAAACCATAAAATGCTTTCTGACACTTAATCTTGAATTTATCTTTCTTTTCTAGCAGTTGTCTGAAGGCAGAGGAGAATCATGGTCACATATAAGTACACATTCCAGCATCTACCATAAGCCGTGGTCTTTTAAGTCTTCTTACACCATTTCACCAAATTTACAGCTCCATTGTATGGTGTTTAACAGTCTTCAGATGAAGATTGCTCTTCCATGACTGACATAGGCTGGCTTATGAAATGCACATTACCTGCCAGTTTCTTGACCTCAAGAAATAGAACTCAACGAACAGTTAAGCCTTTAATTAAATATGTTCTGACAATTGTTTCAGTCACTGATAACTATGATCTTGTTTCTATTGAATTACAATTATAACATTGGAGTAAAAAAATTGCAGACTTTGTACTGGCTTGTTATAAATATAACATAATGCATACTCTGTTCTCTGTTATTTAACCGTATTTGAAGCAGGATACGCTTCAGTCTGCAGAAATCTGTCTTGCATTCTATGGGTAAAATCCTTTAGGATGTCATTATCCAGGTCAATATAAGTTGGCACTCTGTTCTGAAGCAGATGGGAAAAGTATGAATACACAAGGGGATGTCTTCATTTCCATACATTAAGTACAAAATACTGTTTCACTTGATGAGTTTTCAATCATGAAGCCTTGCTGGATCTCCTTTTCTTCCTGGTGTAAATGCACTATACTATGGTGTCACGGATAAACCCTTTGCAAGTTTCCTTCCCCAGTGTTCACCTTCGAGATCTGACAATGCTTCAGAACAGATGTTATTTTCTCCTGTGTCCAATTGGGTCTTGGTGCCTTCACATCCTACAAGTGGCTCCATTTAATGGCTGTGTCTCTGTGCCAATTCTAATGATGTTATATTGTACTTAAACCTTATGTTGTATCATAAACCTTCACATTTTCTAAAAAGCATTATTGCCAGTGCTATATGAATGAATGTGACTGAAAATGCTAGAACCTAGCCTATAGCTTCTAATACTCTCTGAAAACAATGACTGTAAAACTTGGGCCTAAATAAGTGAAAAGTATTTCCTGCTAAAAATTATATTTTTGTTACTTATAAGCATCCAGTTTGGAAAATGCTACAGGTGGCTGAAATAATGAAAAGATAATGATTTCCACCCTTAAGCCCTCAGAAGCAGTTCTGAGGTAAGTCATAGATGCAAACATGCCAGATATTTATCTGCAGGAGATATTTTGTTATGAATTTGAAATGGAATCTCCAAGTCCTCCAGATAATCTAATGCCCTAATTTGAGATATTCTCAAATATTAAATGAGAGACCTTTCTTTGGCAAGATGGAGGATACTTCATTTAATATTAAAAAAAGTTCAAAGTTCTGTATGGCAGTTGGAAAAAGAGGTTGAAATCCAAACACTGATATCAAACAATCAATGATGATAGAAACATTATGTTATTTCATGGACCTGGAAAGATGTTTTGGTGCCTGTCGTTTTTCCTAAATATCGTCCTTACAAAGATATGTCACATACTTGACTTTATTGCCATTTAGCTGCTATCTGTAATTATTACTGCAGCCATGTGTCACTTTTTTAAAATGCAGTTTTCAACTTTCCACAGCTTAATTTGCCTAACGTAGAAAATATCATCTCACTTATGTCTGTTTGATAGATAACATATCTCTGTGTTATATATAAATCCTCTGTAAAAATCTGAAGCAGTTTTTAGACAGGCATCAGCAGTGATGGCAGTCTAGTCCCTATAAAAGGAGAAACTGAGGCAGCAATGTGGTCCTGGTGTGGCAACAATATGGGAAATTCCTGGCTCACAGTCATACACATTAACATTTACACCCTGAAAGCTTGACTCAACTGATATTTAAAAGCAAAATAATTCCAGCTTTTCCTAGAGAATGTTCTTAGTGATTATACTACTATCCTGACTTTCAATTTTGTTCCTAGTTTTGATGGCCAAGGATTGAGATGTTTGACTTAGCTCTGGCAAACTTACATAGTAATTTTTTTCCTGTGACCAAGTCTTTTTTAGGATTCTCTGCTCTGAAGTCGGTCTTGGGAGAGAAATCACATTCCAGAATAGCAATGCAGACACGTGGGGTCTGTTTGATCTCTGCTTTTAGCCCAAAGTCTGTGTTTACTGGGGAGTGACTTGTTATGTTTTGATATAGTAATGGTAGTGTTCCACAACCACTAAAGCCTTGTCTAAAAAAGCAACCCTATTTTATTAAGAAAAACTGTACATAAATCCTTTTTAGAGGGTTTTTTATGCAATTCCCAGGAAAAAAAATCATACTGCATGCGAAAAGATAGTATTATAGAAAATTGCTAACTAAAATGCTGAAAGTAGTTCAACAAGTGAAAATAGCCAATTGCTTTAAAAAAAAAAAAAAAGTCAGCCAGGTTTCAGGGAATCTGGAAACAGTGACTGTTGCACAAGTGCCTAATAATACAGTTGTCACAGCAGTGAACCTAAGCTGACTTGGCAGTGCAGAACCACTGGGGCTTTTCTTTCAGCCAAGTTCTGAAAATTCAGTTTGTAACACCAGGCAGAAATGCACCTTTTGTAATAAGTTTACAGGCTCAGAAGCTGGGCTCCTCTCCAGGCACTGATGCAACAATGTGGTTCTGTCCGCACCCTTGGAGTGTTTGTTTATTAACTGGTTTCCCTCTGGTACAACTATTTTTAATGAATGAAGAACTGAGTGCAGAGGTTGACCAAAATCTACTTAGCCTATTGTAAAGTTACTGTGAAAAACAAAACAAAGTCCAAGCTCAAATCTCTGTTCAATATGCAGAAAGAAAAAGAAATTAAAACTTAGTTCACTATTTTAAGGTTGAGTCTCTCTTTTCCATTTCCCTCTGCTCTGGAAGTGATCGACAATGGCTTGTCTAGCACAAAATTAAAACGAATGTTCTGCAATTATAAGATCATCCCCTTTTTATTCTTCCCATCTCAAGCATTTATCTATCTGGGGGGAAAAGCATGACTAGAACATTGACCCTGAAGCTACTTTCTAATGGAATTGTGAGTTGTCCATGTGGTGAAAACGCCCTTACACGACAGAACAAATCATTACTCCAACATGCATTTTCTTTGAAAGGTTGTTTACTCACATCGTATGTCACTAACTCTATGATGCTGGAGCGTTGCTCAGATCTGGAGCACGAGGCCTTTGTGAGAAACCTGGAGGGTTGAGAACTTGCTAATGGCAGCAACAATAAAACCACAGTAAAGATGAGCACTTTGAGCCATGCAGCTGCCGCCTCCCAGAAGAGCAGCAGCAGCAGTGGGTGAGTGGGATGGGAAATGCCAGTATTGAGATGTTCGGTGGGGGTTCAGGGCAGGCTGCTTCCCAGGTGAAACTGTCTGGAGACACAGTCCTGCTGAGAGGGCTCTGCACCAGCTCAGCCAGCACAAAACCTCCACAGAAAATCAGATTTCATAAGTTCTGCTGTTTGTGGATTTTCTTAGCTTAGTTTCAATTCTGGTGGTGCATCCTAGCGCTAATAAAGTTACTTTAAAAATCACATATATGGAATTCTAACTTAAAATGGTTTATACTGTTGGAAAAGCAGTAACCTCTTTTGAGTAACCTCAAAATGTCAAATAGTAATTTCTGCCTGATTTTTTGAGTACGGAGCACTTGTTTAATGCCATAAGCGTGGACTTGTTTATTGAAATGAGTAGTTGTTAGGGTTTTTCCTCCAACCAACTTTACAATGTCTTGGTCCAAACTGATCCCACATTTGGAAAAGATTTCTGCACCTGTTTGATAACAAGTCCCTCATGTCTGGAAGGCCAGTTACATTTCACATACCTACGTCCTACAGAAATTGAGTTGCTGAATTGCTTTGGGGCAGTATGGAACTATGAGACATGCTCTCTTAAAAGGTCCTCCTTGCTCATCTATCAGAGGAGAGGTGACATGGCTTGTTTGTAATATCCAGCCAACACTGATAAAATGATAACCTTTCCAGCCTTGTTAATGTTAGAAGGAATATGATTTTATGGTTAGGAAACAAGCCAATAAAATATAGTCGTGAGGATGTTACTTTATGCCTACACGGGATCACTTATCACTTTGGAACTAGCACTGTCCAAGTGACTCTCTTTTCTCCTCTCTTTTCTCCTCTCTTCCCCCCCCCCTCTCTCTCTTTTCCCCTCTCTTTTCTTTTTCTCTTTTCTTTTTTCTTTTTTTTTAGATGGTGAAAGCTTGCAGAGTTCTGGAGACTGCTACATAAAGGTGGTGAGTAAAGTTTTTAGAGGTTGGTTTGTTTTGCTTGCAGAGTTTTCAGAGTGCACTGGCTGACGTAAAACTGAACTGTGGTCATTTAAAAAAATACACTATGGCTTGTACTTTGATTTCTGAGTACTTTGACGTCTGCCACTTCAAAGTTTGAGGCGAGCCACAGCATGCTGCGGGACAGCAGAGCAACTTGAGAAGGGAGGAATTTTTCTTTTACTATATTCAGTTGGGTTTTTTTGGACATTTAAATCTCTCAATATTCTTTCCCACTACAGGTATTATGTGCCCTGCTACCTTCAAACCAGCGGGTATTGTCCCATCTACTGTGGTAACTGGATGATGCCAGTTATGGGCAGGAATTTGAGTCTTATCCAGGTGGTTCTGTGTAATGCTGTTTTGAGAAAAATGCTCCCTCTGGGTAGTGTGTGTTTCCTTCGTGGAACTGATGGAACTAATTTTTTAGGAAGCTTGGAGTTAGCGACATTTGTCCAAGGGATTTTATATCGGTATCTAAACACGAACGGGAGAGGGGGAATGCTGTCATCATACGTTTGAGGGCGATGAATGAGAACTACCACTAGGAACGCTCTTTATTCTGGGAAACCGCACCGGAGCTATCGCTCCTGCCCCCCGCGGTTCCCGAGCACTCGGAAGGCCGGCTGCTCTCCCGGCCCCCACCCGCCTGTGATGCGCAGCCCTGAGGCCCGCCCGCCGGTCGGATGCCTCTCCGCCGCCTTCCCAGCATGCGCAGCGCGACTTCCCGCCTGGCTTCCGGCCGCGGCCGCCGCCATCTTGTGCCGGGGCGAGCGGGGCAGCCCGGCGGCCGCCATGGAAGCAGGTGAGGGGCGGCGGTTGCCGCGGCCTCCCGGGTGCTCGGGGGAGCGCGGCTCGGAGGCCCGTCGCGGTCGTGGGCGGGTTCTGAGCCCGCGTTTGCGGAGAAGGGGCCTCGGGGCAAGCGCCTGTTGCCCGCGGGCCTTCCTGTATCCGCCGGCTCAGGCCAGCCCCGGACCGTTTTGCTCCCGGAGGGACCGGCGGCTCTCTCCTCCCCGGGCCCGTGGGTGGGAGGGCACCCGGGGGCGCAGCCGTGGTTGTAGAACTAAACCTCGCTTTCCTGAAACGCCTCATTAGCGGTTGCCGCGGATGGGACCCCGGCTTCGTTTTTGACATTTGCTCTTGAATCAGGAGCTTCGAGCCTGAGAGCATGATGCCTTCCCTCAATCCCAGTCTGGCCTTCGTCTGTACTCCTGAGGACGGAGGACGGCACTGGCTCTCACAGTTCTCCGCGAACCCTGGGCTAGTGGCTGTGCCTGGTGGCTGTCTAGAAAAAGGAAGGCGTTTCAGCCTTTTTAGAAATACGCCCTTAGGGTCTGTCGGTGCCGCACTGGGTACTGGAAGCTCCAAGGGCAGAGCCCGAGGACGGAGCGCCCAGCTTCCACCCACATAGGCTGGGACGTGTTACTCATGGCTGGGGCTCAGGCCTGGTTACTGTCAGCCGTGTTCTCAACGTGCATCGCACAGCTCCTTTGCTTGCTGCTCCAGTTTCTGATTTTTTTTTATTTTTTTTTTTTAAGGACACGACATTTCTCTGTAGAATGGAAATGGTCTGAGGTATGAGATGAAGTCACTAAGGAATGAGACACTTGTAATTAAAATGCAGTGATAAATATGAATTCTACCACCTAATTTTTATATCATAAGGCTTTTTAAGTATTACATAAATAATTACTCCAACAAAGTATTTTATTTAGTCTTTGTTGATGCTACAAAAGTTAAAAGAACTAAATGCAGCGTGGGCTATTTAAGCAGATTAAAAATGACTGTCTAGTAGTTTTTAAAAAATTATTTTAAATGTAGAATCATTTACATGGAGATTTTTTTTTCCCTGCCAGGATCCCCTAGATCTTATGTTATCAATGAAATATTCAATAGTTTTCAAAATGAATACAAATATGGGGAAAATAGGAGAGAGAAAATCTGTAATAACCAACCTGGATCAAGTAACATCATTTACACAAATAGCAAAGAGACATTTTTCCAGAATACAATGACACTGAAAAAAAAAAAAAAAAAAAAGATACTTTGATGGAGTGATTCTAAAAATCAGGAGGTCAGTTGATTATTCTCCTCTTTTGTGTGGAAGCCTCTAGCTCTAGTCATGGACATAAGTGCAGAAATTAAGTTAATTTCTTGTGACCGCTGCTAAGCAGGCAAAGCTTGTCAGTACCTATCAGTACCTAGCTTTCATTTGATATTGGGCTCTTGGGAGGCTGTTCTTCCATTTTTGCCTTTCAAGATAGGACTGTAGCAGAATTTCAGAATAGTTGATGTTCAGTGGAACCTTGGAGGTCATCTTGTCCAGCCTCCTGCTAAAAGCAGGGTCAGGTAGACCTTGTCTAGTCAGGTCTTTGGTATGTCCAAGGGTGGAGATTCCACAGCCTCTCTGCGCAACATGTTCCTACAATCAATCACCTGAACAGTAAAAGAAAAAAAAAAAGGGGGGGAGTGGGTACCATCCCCCTCACAAACCACAAACAAAGAAAATCCCCCACAAAACCCCAAACTTACATTTAAAAGGAATTTCTCATATTTCAGTCTGTGCCTGTTGCCTTTTGACTTTTCTCTGGGCACTGAGAAGGGTTTGTTTCTGTCTTTATTCCTGCACATAACATATTTATACACATTGATAAGATCCTCCCCCAGCTTTTTGTGCTCAAAGCTGCACGGTCTCACTCTCTCAGACTCTCTTTGTGTGTTGGAAGCTCCAGTCCCTTCATTATCTTTCTGTCCCTTTGCTGGACTTGATCCTGTATGTCCATGCCTGTCTTGTCCTGGGGAGCCCATAACTGAGTGCAGCTCAGCAGAGGACCTACCACTAGTGCTGAGCAGAGAAGGGTCACCTCCCTTGTCCTGCTAGCGGTGCTCTTCCCAGTGTGGCCCAGGGTGCTGCAGCAGCCTATTGCTGGTCATAACTTGCCCACCAGCACCCCCAGTCCTTGTCTGCAAAGCTGCTTTTCAGAAGGTTACCCCAGCCCATGCTGTTGTGCTGGGTTATTCTTCCTCAGGGACAGGACTTTGCATTTCACTTTGTTGAATTTAACGAGATTCCCATTGGCCCATTCCTCCAGCCTGCTGAGCTCACTCTGACTGGCTGCACGACCCTCCTGTGTTCAGCCACTCCTCTAGTTCTGTGTGATCTACAAATATGCTGTGTGAGCACTATCACATCAGGTGTCAAACAGCACTGGATCGTGTATCAGACCCAACAGTGTAGCCGTGGTGACTGGTGTACGCTGTACTAAGGGAGCAATGCCGTATTCTCACTTGTGTACTATATCAACATACCATTCTGCAAAAAAGAAAAAAAGCTGCTTTGCAGTACTTTAAAAAATACATACATCTAGGATTTCAGTGGGCTGTTGGCCATTCCCTCTTTTTACCTCCTTAGTTTTCCCTGTACAGACATTCCAGGCTTCTTGCTCTTCCCTTTTCCTTCACTCTAAACAAAGTGCCAGTGGACATTCCTCCATTCTTTGCACTTGCTTGGCTGATTAAATATCCAAAACAGTGTGTTTAGTAATGCAGGCCCAACACTAATTCATGTAATGAAGGCTTTGATAAATTAATCCCTGTTTATTACGGGGTGTTACTGCTTCTTCTCCTGTTTAAACACGTTCTCTCTCTTTGTATGGCTCAAACTGAAAAAAAAAATTATTTCGAAATCTGTTGTGTGGGTCCAATTCTTACTGTTCTTTTTCATGTATCAGACGATACAGGAAATCGACTTCGGTTCCAGCTGGAGTTGGAGTTTGTTCAATGTCTGGCAAATCCAAATTACCTCAACTGTGAGTACTTAAAAATAAATACCAGGATCCTGAGGAATGAATATAGCTTAATGTTGTTGGTTTTACTGGTAATGTTAAACAGGGAGAGACAGGGCTAAACAAAGAAAAGGGAATGGGTCTTTTACAACATAAAGCTAATCTGTAAATTAACTGTTCTAGATATCTAACAAGTGGGTTTTTAAAATGCAAAGTGTTTTATTGGTTGAAATGACAAAAAAAAAAGCTGACTGGTGGAAGTAAAAATAAGAAGTTCAAGTCTGTGGTTAAAAACTAATGTCAAGTTAACACTATTCCTTTATCTAAAACCAGAACTTTACTAATGTTAATAATAGTTTCAGATTCTGTACTAAATTCCCTTGAATTCCCTGCTCGTTATGATGATGATGAAAATTTCCTGTTTCAAAAAGCTGTTATCTTCCTTGCTGTTGTGTGAAAGATACCTACTGTAACAGGGATGAGACTAGTATGGTGGCATACTTCTCCTGTGCTTTTTTTTCATTATGAATTGTCAAAATTTGATTGTAATGATTAAGTTTTGACTGAAGCACCTCTTTGTGTAGTTTTGTGAATACATACTCTTCAAGTTTGGCAGATTCTTTTTTTCATGCATCTGTAACTGACAGTTCCTTATTTGTCATTTTATTTCAGTTCTTGCACAAAGAGGCTACTTCAAAGACAAAGCTTTTGTAAATTACCTTAAATATTTACTTTATTGGAAAGAACCTGAATATGCAAAATACCTGAAGTAAGTGTTAAAATCCCTTAGGCTTCTGCATTTTAATGATTGGTTGTTTCCGTTATGTACTGTCCAGCAGCATGTCAGTATTTGATTCCTGCCCGTAACCTTACCATTGTCCTCCTCGCTGTGTTTAGATGCAACATAGTTTTTTTCCTGTTTCCAACAGTCCAGATACAGCAATAGACAAAATTATAAAACTTGTCTTTCATGAGTCATGCATGGAATCTTCCTTTTGCAGCTGGCATCTGCACTTTACCATTTGTAAACAGACATGGTAGTTGTTAAGTATTTTAGTAAAATCTAGCCACTAGAAAAGCTTCTCTAAGCAAGCGTTTGTTATGCATATCCATTTGGTAACTGTTACAGGACTCCTTATTTCCTAGCCTGAAGTTACAAAGTTACAGTGTGTATACATATGTAATACCTAAGTGGTTCGATACCTGAGTAAAGCACATACAGGATGAAGTTAAAATTGCAGAATTAGTGGAGTCTCCTGGTTTACAGTACCTCGTAAAAACTTGTATTAAAGTATGTTTATTCTTCATCCAGGTATCCTCAATGTTTGCACATGTTAGAGCTGCTCCAGTATGAACATTTCCGCAAAGAACTGGTAAATGCTCAGTGCGCAAAATTTATCGATGAGCAACAGATTCTTCACTGGCAGCACTATTCACGGAAAAGAATGCGCCTCCAGCAAGCACTTGCAGAGCAGCAGCAGCAAAACAACACCTCTGTAAAATGAAAACCCCTTGGAAGAGTGATAATAAGATGCACTCTGTGTCAGCTGAAGTATTTACATGGCAAGAACGAATCCTTCTGTAGGTTTGACTCTGGGGGGGTGTACGTTCAATTTATCAAGTGACTGTTTTTTACCTTTTGTCAGCTTTTTTCTGCAATTTATTTTGTAGCATGGTCAATTACTTACTGTTATTATTGATTCCTCTTGATGTTGAAACAAAACAGTTTTGAGGGCATGAAGTATCTAACACAAAGTGTAGCTCATAAGCATCATCTTGGGAGGCATTTTCCCTGGAGAATAATGACACATCTCAAAGCCTGGCTAAGAACTCCCTCACATACTACTGTTTACAACCACAGGATGAGCAAAGTTGGAAGTGATGATATTGTGCACAAAATCTAAATTATAGGTTTTTGCCTGAAACCAAGCTGAGCTATTACTTGTCATTTGTTTACCTGGTAGTCATCGTTGGGGTCTTACAGCATGTTTTAGAGATGGAAAGCGAAGTGTGATGAGACAAGGACTGCAGGAGTGGAGCAAAGACAAGTAACAATAGACTTTGCAGAGCTTACTTCAGTCTTGGTTTTCTGCCAGCGGCTGCCCTTGGGCTTCTCTATAGTACGTGTAGTGCGAACAATTTGTGTTACAAAAATGGGTAAACGCTTGCAGTATTGGAGAAGCATTTGGCATTTATTCCCCTGTAGTTTTTATTGGAAGAACACAAATCTTGGCAACTGTCAAGGATTTTTTTTTTTTTTTATATTCATGCTGCGTTCATGTTGTACTTGATATCCTTGTAGAAGCAGGTATTGCAACTGTTAACCTTTAACGTGATCGGTGACACCGAGGGTGTCAGCCTCTAGCTTATACTCACACTGCACGGATAAGCCATTAAACATCCCTGGTGCTGAAAACTTATCTAACAGCTTCAGTAACAATGTAAAGTCAGATTTAGGAAGAATAAGCAGATTTTTCTGTTTCTTCTACCACCCTTACTCACTATTAAAGGTATAACTTCGCCGTTAAGTCTTCCTCTGTTGTAACTGTAGGCTGCTTTCAGTTTATAACAAGCTCAGCTCCTTTGAAAAAAGACTGTTTCAAACTCAAGTTTATTGGAACATGAGAGGAAAGATACAGATTTTGTTGCAAGATTGTAGTGGAAGATTTGGACCTAGAATTTAATGATGTTTATCTTGAGTGGTCTGAAGTAATTAAGTATTCTAAGGTTCTAAAACAGGCTAAGGATTCCTTCACAGGACACTGGGAATAACTCAAGATTAATGTCTTCGTAAATGATTGACCACTGGAGGATTTAGTCTTCAGTAAACAACATGCGTACGAGCTCTGCTTTAAAACATTCTTCTTCAACCAGCTTCTGAGGCTGAAAGAAAAGTTAAGATGTTTTAGGGCCAATTAAAAAGCCTGTTGTAGCCTAGAGCCATTTGTACATACTAACATTTGTCATAGTCCAGCAGTTGTTTTCCCGAGGAGGGTGGAAGGTTGGGGTGGAGCAAGCAGGGCAAGAATAAGTGAAAAATGCCTGAGGGGTTTCTGGCCTTGGAAGAGGCACTTCTGAGAAAGAAACTGCTAATTTAAATAATATGCACAAGTCAGAACTTGAGCTTTACTGCACATAACTTTGTTTCTCTCCCATAAATTAACATTTGGACCTTTTAAAATTTGAGGAGCTGCAAGTCAGTAAGCTAACTGTATTGCTAAGAACCCTCAACCACTGCATGCTAAGTGTTCATATTTGCTTTAATATATGTTTGTTGTAGACAGCATTGTACAGAAAACAGAGTGGTTTTCTCTTGAGGAGCCATGTGTGACAGGAGTGCGTGGGTGAGAGCAGATGAACTATTCTTAATTGTCCGCTCTTTGTAAACTAAAGTATATCAGAAAACCTGCATTTACAGCCATCTGCGCCTGCCAGTTTCCCATCTGAAGGCCTGTAGGTCCAGAGCATACAGTAAATCACTTACTGTTCCATATTTCAGTAGTGTAGGCACTCCTGTTAGTTTCAGATTCTTCCTGAACTCGTTGTTGGGATCTTTCCAGCTGTTGAGGAAGAAGGGGTTAAGCACAGCTGTAGAAGTGTGGTCTTTGCCTTGGGTCTCCCCAGCCCACCCTCAGAATAAGCATGCAGATAGTTCACATTGGGGATGGTGTAGGCAGCAAAACTCAAAAAACCAGTGCATTCCTTGCATAAAAGGACAGTTCAGTGAATCGCTCAGGTTAATTAAACTCCAGGAACAGCAAAGATGATCTCAGTTACTCACTAGGCTCTGTCTCCTACCAGGCAGTAGATGAATACGGACTCATCAGGCATGTTGTGAAGTTCCTTCCTCACAACCGGTTCAGCTAGAGAGTAATTTTTAAGATCTATTAGTAGTTAATATTTTTGCTGTGCTACAGAACCACATAGATGTACTTTGACCAGCAAGGCTGCTAAATTAGCTCTCTACCAGAAGCAGGCAGAACACTATGTTTTGTTTCACCTGGTCACCTCCAGGCTTCGCAGAATTTACACACTCGGCGTTGAAGGGCCTGGTCTTTGAGTAAAGACCAATTTCTGCTTTAACAAGTAAGAAAAACCACCGTTGGCTCCCGTGGGGCAGCTCCCGGTGTGTTCTGGACAGGGCAGCGATGCGTTTGCTGGGAGCTGCCCTCCCGCTGTTGCCGGGCACCTGCTGGGGTCGCCCTCGACCCCGGAACCGATTCGGTGCG
>VXBJ01006345.1:1041011-1065106 GCA_013400055.1 Nycticryphes semicollaris
CCTCCGCGGCGGCGGTCGCAACAGGCGGGTTCGAACGGCGGCCCGGTCGGTCTGTGCCCTCCCTCCGCGGTGTCGGACCGTGCCCTGAGGGTGAGGTGTAGACTGTTGCCGACCGGGCTGATCGGCCGCTGGGGTCGGGGGAGGCGGTGGCCCAGGGAAGGGAGCCCTCCGTGAGGGCCGCGCCGCGTGGGCGGGCGGGGCCATGGCAGGACCGCGGACCGAGCTGACCCAGGCAGAGCTTGTGCTTCAGTTGCCATAGAAAGTTTCAGCGGCGTTGTTCGTGGGGTCCAGCTCATTTTTTAGTTCTCGGGCAGACGAAGGAGACGTAGGTCTTTGGCTGTCTCCACGCATGGCTTTTTTTTTTTCCAATATATTTCCGTGAGGAAATGGGGGTTGGAGCATGTCCTCGGTCTGTGCTCCCGCGGCACTGACGCCTCTGTGCCTTGGGCTGCCCTCTCTCTGCTCTCCCCGTCGCACGACTGCCATTCAAGTAGTTAATAGCTATAAAGGTTCTGAGCCCCGTGGTTTGTAATGGTGCTGCTCAGCTCTCCGTGGGGCATGTAAAAGAAGGATATAAATTGTAAATTTTGCCTTAAATGGCAAGAATGTACCCTCTATTTTGTGTACCACCTCTATGAGTTCACAATGCATTTTCCATTTCTGATCCTTCTCGGAGTGGTTCTCTGTCTTGTTCACATCAGACCCAGGAGTGATTTTGAGAGGCAGAAATAATGCATGTTTCTTCTTGTGTTCACAGCTGCAATTGTAAGCAAAGGACAAATAACTGGATTTTCAGCATCAAACCGGTGTGATGGGACCAAGCAAGCCAGTCGTGTCTGATGCTACATTGGCATTTGCTACCCACCTATACAGGAACGGAGCAAAGGCTTTACAAACACAGGTATTATTTGACTTCTGCAGAGATGCTGAATTTGTTTCCATTTGTGATCATGACAAAAAGATGATTATGGCCCACTTCCTGAGGTGGCCCACTAGCAAATGATAAATCTTCATGCTTGCTTTCATGATGCTGTTATTGAGAATCTTGACAGTGCCCTTTCATAAGGATATAGATCAGAAACTCTACCTGTAGATATTATTTACCTATCTGCTGTGTTTTAATCCCAGTAGGCAGCTAAGCATGAAGTCATTTGCTAACTTCTCTCTCCCTCAGTGGTATGGTGGGAGAGAATCAGAAGCTTAAAAGCGTGAAAACTCATGGGTTCAGATAAAGATAGCTTTTTCTTTTTCCCCCTCCTCCCCGCCCCATTTTGGAACAGCTCCAGTTTAATAGAAATGTTCCTGCAGTTCCAGAGAACTTGGCTCTCAGATTCTCTAACCCTCGTCCAATTATAATAGAAAAACTCAAGGCATCCAGTGATCAGAGAAATCTACCTGAAAGCGGAGACCTCAGCGTAAAGAGCTCTAGCATGTTTTCAGTGATATCAGAAGAGAGACTAAAGTTGGCAGTTCAGTTAGCCAAAAGGGACATAAAACGAAGACATCTTGAAGAGCAAGTGAAACAGCAAGTGTTTGGAGATGCTGTGAATAAACCATTGTTGGCCCAGAAGTCACAGCAGCAAAAGACTGTAGTATTTGAAAATAAAAAAGCAGTGAAGCATCACCAGAAGCTCAGTCGGCCTTCCAAAGTGGAGACCACCACCTCTGGTGCTAAAGTTTGTCTCTACACACCAACTGAGGGAAAGCTCATACCAGCTGGTTCGGACTCTCCACCCACCTGTGACACAGGACCGGACCCCAAGACAAATGCAAACAAAAAAGGAGATAAAAATGTGCAGGAAGTCCGACGTCTGCAAAAGGAATTGAGGAGCTATGTCCAGAAAATTGAAGAACTGACTAAAAAAGGTGTAAGACTGAACAATAATTATGTTGTATAAATGTATGGTGGTTGGTTGATTTATTTTTTTTTTTATTTTTTTTTTTTGGCTTGGATTAGAATTCACATTTAGTTCTGGATTTTTGAGAATCATTTGCTTTTTTCAAAAGTAGATAAAAGCTGGAATGGCTAGCCAGTTCAAACAAAAGTAGGGTTTAATATCTCTGAATGTCTGTGGTGAGTCCAGTCCAGCCTGCAATGATAGTAAATTACTGGCCATTTAATGAAGTGGGTGAAAAAATGTCGGTGTCTGTAGGCATATTGGCCAGGTATTCAGGCTGCAGAAGACAGGATTATAAATGGCCACATTCTTATCAGTGATGAGAAAGGGGACAACAGCTGGTAAAATTTCATTTCATGAGTCTGACTCACTGAATTCATGGCTGTGAGTAACACAATAAATGTGCTTTCTGCGACTGCATTGTGGGATAACCCTGACAGCAGTGAAGCGCTCCATGCTTGTGCCTGTTTCATCCTGGCAGGACAAGAGACAAAATAGAAAGATTAAAAGCAAGAAAACTTACGGGTTGAGACAAAGATAGTTTAGTAAGGGAAGAAAAGAGGGAGAAGAAAGAAAAAAAAAAAAAACCACATCAAAAGGTTAAAGGCAATCACTCACTACCTCCCACAAGTAGCCCCAGCGACCAGCTGATCTGTGGGCATTGGCTGCCTTCCCCAAGAAAACCTCCAATTTTTATTTCTGAGTGTGTCACAAGATGTCCCTTGGATCAGCTGTGTCCCCTCCCCCCCCCCTCCACTGGCAGGGATGGTTGAAAAAAGAGGCAGCCAGTGCTCGGCAGTAGCTAGAACACGTGTGTGTTGTAAACACTGTTAGTCATAAATCCAAACCCAACCAGCTCCGTGCTGGTGACTGCCAAGGAAACTAACCCTCTCCCAGCCTGCCCAGCACACCCCGCACTGGTGCCTCTCAGCTAGCCAGACGGTTAACTGTTCCTAACTCTGAGTGCTTTACCTGCAACTCGGGCACAGAACTAAGGGGTCACCTGTGATTTTGTGAGCTGTAACCAATAAGCTATATTGTATAAGAATGTTTGGTCAAATTCTAAATAGAAACATGGTGTAGAGTTAAAATAACTGGCAAAATACACGATACGTTATGTATTGGTTCTGGAAGAAAGAGGCTTGTTACTAAATTATGTTTGTTATCATGGCTTAATTGGAGTTTTCACAGGTTAAATTAAGATGTAAAACTTTATATTTCATGCTTTTTAGGGAGAGAGAGAGAAATTTTAGATCCTGATAAAGAGCAGCAAGATTGCACTAGGAGAGAGAAACAAGCTGCACGGTCAGCTCGGATGCTGTACGTACTCCAGCAACAGGTAGGAACCAGCATTTTAAGCTGGGATGTAGAGTAGCTAGATACTCTGATGAATTTGCCAGAAGTGAACTGAAACAAGAGAAATTTGATGGGGTTATCTCTGAACTTCCATGACATTCTAGTTTGCATCTGAATGCTGTGACTCATTTCTCACAATTGGACAGAGATGAGCGTTACCAGTGGAACGTTTGTACTTTCACACAGACATTACAATGAAGATTAATTGTTCATTTATAGACATGGATCTAATTCTATCTGACTTTTCCCTCTCCCCCTCCTTTCTTGATTAACAGGTAAAAGAAATTCAAGATGATTTAGAGAAACTGACTCCTCATAAAATCAAACATCCTAGAAAGGTAAGATGTAATTATCTTTCAGGCTGTGAGTAACTTATTAACAGAAAGTTTTCGAGCTAATTGAGGTTGGTTGTGTAGGGTACACCTGAGCCTTCTCCAGAAGGGAGATTTTCTTTGCATCTTGCACCTTTCATCCCTTACTCACAGAATTGTGTCTCACTTGGTCTGATTTTGCCTTTGCGGCTTCTCATCTATTGCAGTAAACTGGAGGTGAATGCTGTTGGTCTCGGCTTTTATGTGGCTTCTAATTTCTCCTTCATTGGAGTTCCTTTTCTGAATGACACTGTTCTACTCTTTACTACCTTGTTTAACTTGCTGTTGATCTCAGTCAGTCTTATCAGCCTCCTTTTTGATTTTCTTTGCAAGCTTGAATGTTTCTCCACGAAATTTTGGCAACAATTCTTTGAATAGTACCAGTATTCTTAGAAACTGTAGCTGTTAAAGCATTTCTTTCTCATTTTTTGCAGTCTCGAGCAGTATCCAGGTTGGCAGCTGCACACAGAGGAGCCGTACGAGCCTTGCAGGCGTTTGCCAACCAGTTTGCAGATCAGACAGACCAGCAGATCCCGACCCACTACAAGGAACTGGGCAGCCTCATTCGACAACTCTCTCTCTGTTCTGCCAAACTAGAAGTGGATTCTTCCATTTCTGACATTATCATAGATATTTTGCTTCAAGTTGAGGTAGGAAAAAACATTTTGGTTTTGCTAAGGAAGAAATGATGTACTGAAATATGAGATTGCAAAATATACTGTGTTCATGAAATGGCAGACTATCTTACTGTTGTGGTTTTATGTTTGGATCATTTTGTTTTCAAAGGCCATATTTTCTAAAGTATAAATAGGTTTCTAATATTCCTAAATAATGGTGGTCTAAAATAGAGTTTCATCCTAAACACAGCTGTTCTTGTTGGTGCTGCTTCAGTCCGTGATGGCTCTCTGGTAGAGTGAGGACTGGTATTGACAGTGGAAACAGAGCACCAGTTTCTGATTTGTTTGCCATTTCTGGGACTGAAAGAATTGCAGTTTATACCTTGGTGCAAGTTACATGTTTATTGTTTTGTGATGTATGCTTTATTCGTCAGGATTTGTGATGGTTGTCTGAGCCTCACACACGGTGGTGGGTGCAGGATTGCCCAGGCGGAAGATCGAGTTGTAGCTACAAGAGTTACTTACGTTCTGTTGCCTTCAAATGGCTTGTGTTAGTGATATCTGATGTCTTAAAACATGTTGTTGGTGTAACAGAAAAGTTGTGATTCACATTTCCTTTTATTCTTTTTAAGTAAGAACCTATGTAATCTGAACTGTTATGAAACCAGTATTTAAATAATTTGAATAAAAGCAACCGATACGATAGCGATAATTTATTTTCCTTAAAATATTGTTCCAAGAGCTGTGTTTTTATTTTTACTGTTCTGCTTATGAGAACAGTGACAATGCTAATTGCCTGGGAATGGGAAGGGAGGCAGAATTGTTTATTTGATGTGTGTCTGTCTATCTTAACATAGTCGTGTAGGCATTTTTGGTTTTTGTCTGTAGCCTTCGTGTCAAATTCTTTGTGGACATGATGCAAGCACATAATTTACTGAAGTCAATTGTAAATACAAAAATGCAAGCCTTTCCTGTAAGATTTAAGTTATCAATATGAAGAAGCCTCTGCATGAAGAATCCATCATGAATAATCACTAGCAGAAAAACCAAGACCACACCAAAAATTTCCAACTACTTAGAATCTCTTGAATTTGCTTCTCATTATTGCATCAAGTTTACTGAAAGTAATTAACATTCTAAATATTTGATGCAGGATCTGGATTCACTGCTAGAAAAGAAACAAACACCCAAAAAAATGAAGAAATGTATCTCTGCATCTCAGGGCAAATCTCCAAGGAACACTGAGACCTTTCCAGTCAGAAAGCAGCTTACATCTCTGAATAGGGAAAGCAAACCTCTCATCTTAGAGGGACAGCTTGGACAAGAACGTAAAAAACCTCCCTCCGCCAGAAATCTCTTGACTGGTTTGTATTTTGAATTACTAAATACATTTTTATCAGTTGATTTACCATCTGCAGCTCAATGTTGTAGCATGTTACGTATTGTTGGTCAGAAGTATGTCACAGCCCATGTGTATTTAGCCCATTCACATTGCTTTGTTATGCAGGTTTTTTTCATGTGTTCCCCTGAGATGACAAGCCTGCAGATTTATCTGCCCTTTTAATACTGTATTATCATTATAATCACTTTCTTCCTATTTTTATCCATTTCTTTTACCATGCTATATTTGGATTGTTTTTCTGCAGTGTACATCTAAATGGCAGTTTACAAGTTGACATTAATGATGCACACAGAATATTTCCAAATATCTACCTAGTTAATACTGTCTAAATGTATTATTTTTGAATGTAAAGTCACTGACTGGAGCAAAGCTCCAACAAAGCTGTCATTGTTTAACTGTTGACAGTGAAAAGATACACTGAAGTCTTGGCTCAGGATTTCCTTGGTTTGTGCAGTTTCTCTACTTTGGAGAGGGATGGCTGGGTTTTATTCTTGCCAGTTCATTAATGTTAATGTCTTCTGCACAGTAATCACAGTTTCAGTACTTGGAGACACGTTAACAGAGAGTTAAGCTGAAGAGTCTGGTATTTTTCACTACTAGTTTCCCCATGCAGCCACTGGGAATTCGTTCACTTCATTGTTCTTTTATTTTGTAGATGAAAGGAAATGAGCTTCATTCTTTCTCAAGGTGTTGTGAGATAAATTTACCACTCAAAGTGTTTTGACACCTCATGAAATCCATTACAGATTATTACATTATTGTATGACCCATATTGATTGGTTGTTTTTTTTTTTTCTTTGGGGTTTCTTTCTCATACCGTTTTTTACTAGAGTAGTAATTGCTCCTTTATACCACTAGGTAAGGGTGAGAAGAATTCGGTGAAATCAATTCATCTTTGGCAGTCCAGAGAGACAGTATATTAACAAAAGGCTTCCATGTGTTTTGCTGCCTAAAAAAGAATGTTTTGTTGTCACTAGCTAGACCTCATATAGCAAGTGCTAACAAAAGGCTTTAGCGTGATTTTCATATGTATGTGCATTTCCAAATATATATGTACATATAAATGTGCGTATGCACACAAACTCCAACAGTGTAAGAAAGACAATTTATTTAATACTCGTCAGGAAAGACAAGTTGGGTTTTTTCTTTATTTGATTTTTATTTTTTTTAAAGTATGATAGAGCCTAAAAGTTCATTAGGTATATCTAGCATAACAGAAGTATCAAATGTGGAAATTCAAAGTTTATTTATTATTTTTGATACAGATCAATACTGACATGTTACAAATATTTCTGCAGTTCAGAAGGCAAACAGTTGTGCTCATATATTGCACAATAAATTCCGAGAAGAAAATGACTCACCTGCTCCAGAGAGAAAGGTGCCTTTCCAAGGAAGCATGGATTCAGTGGTGAGAGCTCGAGCTGTAGGAAAAGATCAAATCCTTGAAAGCAGACCTTTTAAGAAGAAAGGCATGTTATTACCTGCAAAGTCACAGGTATGGAAGTGATAAAAGAATTTATGCTTTCTTCTGCTTGCCTCTAGGATTTGTTGTGTAATGTAAGATGCTGCCAAGCTTTGCGCTTCCTTGCAGTGTTTTTATTGTGGGGTAGGAGACATAGGGAGACATACTGTCACCTGCCTACATTATTTTTGATAGCTATGACTATTTTTTATCAAATGTTTTTTGAAAGTAGTGTTATTGTTCCTTGAAATTTCACTGTACAACTAGAAGTAATGACTAACAGAAGTGGCTTGGAAAACTTTCACCAAAACTATTGTCATGTTTGAAAATACATTGGTTCTTTTTCAACTTGAAATTAAAGCTGAAATACCTTCCTCTTATTGGTCCTCCTCTGTCATGAAAAATGCCCTCAGCAGTAATGCTGTGCTAATGCTAATGTTAGTAGGAGGAGGTAAGTTAAGCAGATTGACTTCATTGATTACAGAAATTATAGAATTTCACAAATCAAATTCTGGTTTCTGGTAAGGCTTTATTGCAACCCTCACAAGGCTTCTGTAATGACAAGTGACTTCTTTAAAGAATGTTTCAAAGTGCTAAATTTTGCAAATAGTTGAGGTGTTTTATGAAATGCTTTTTTTTTATTTCCCCTTCCTCAGAGTATGACCTTCAGCTCAAAGAATCATAACTGATACTGTAACATAGGAGTTTGCATGGGTGCGTGAGGGTGGCAGAGCCTTGAAGAGGCTGCCCAGGGAGGGTGTGGAGTCTCCTTCTCTGGAGATCTCCAAGCCCTGAGTGGTGTGCTCCGGGCAACCCCGCTGTAGCAGGGGAGTTGGACTGGATGGTCTCTAGAGATCCTTTCCAACTCCAACAATGCTGTGATTCCGTGATGCGTACCTTGCACTGCTTCTCACACCTGTCAGTCAGGTTCAGCGTTTCGGTAGTTCATACTGAGAGGACAAGTCTCAGTGTCCTTGTGGCAGTTACAAATATGGCAACATTATAGCTTCATGAGTGAATAAAACCTTCTGTTTGGATTTATTACGAGTTAACATAGAGTCTAGTTCTGAAAATTTCCAAGGAGCAATGCTGGAAATACTGGAACTGTTTGCAAAGATAGTTGCAGGATTAAGCATGTTCTCTTCAGGCACAGTTTTTCTTCCCTTTAAATCAGTTGTAAAACCTCCACATAGGTTAGCTGAGCCTCAAAGCCAGCAAGCATGTCTTCAGGACAAATTCTGAAGCAGAATGCAAAATACTTAAAAAATTCAACTGGCATATATGTTTTAATATGATTGTGTTAATTTTAAGGGAATACTGAAATCTCTAAAATCAAGACAGGTACACCCTCAAGGAAAGCGTGCCCGATTTCAAGAGACAACTATAGCTTTCCAGCTGAAACAGAATAAACGACTTCAGGATATCAGAAAGCCCTGCATGTCTCCAGTCCCGGTGCCTCCACCTGCTCCACCCCAGCGGTACGTCCAGGGGCTGGGGTCCGTCTGCCCCGTGTCTGTCAGTGAGTGGGTGGGTTTGGCCCAGCACAGCTCGCTGCCGGGCAGTTCTCTGGGAGAGCCATGAATTGTCCTGTTTGCCTGTAGCAGAAACATAATTGAAGATCCCTGGTTCTCAACAGAAATTCCTGGCTTATGTGGTCTTAAAGTCACCGTTCATTTTCACTCTAAGGTTTTTTGCAAGTTTTTTAAACTAATACTCAGAATCACATGATTCCATTCTTCAGTTAAGTGTGCATTTTGTAACCCTCCTTGTTACTATTGTATTTCTGAAGACTGACAAGGCTTGAAGCTGAAACTTCAAGAGAAGTGAAGGATCTAGCTGACATTAGCAGAGGAGAAATGAAAAAAATACAAAAGTTAAGGTAATGACTTACTTTGAAAGCTAATAAATGGTGTCAGATCTGATATGATCTTCTCCCTGTTCCTGACAGTCCCCCAAAAAGTACATTGATACGTTTGGGTTTTTGAATTGTTGTTGTTGTACCAAGTCTCAGAATGGCATTGTCATTTGTTCTCTTTTGTGTAGGTCACAAGGTGCTTCTCCTGCCCTGGGTGCAGCCAGAGTAGAGACAGCAGGACAGGAGCGCTCAGAACCTCCAGCAGACGGGACACAGGTAGTAGAGTCCACCCCACATCACTCTGTGAAGGAAGCTTTTAGAGCTGTAAAACATTTATAAAGGGGCAACGCAGTTTCTTTTCAACTTAAGAGAAGTCGTGTTTCAACACAGTCTTGGACATTTGGAAGGTGTATTTCCATTTCCACTTTCTTGAATTCCTGGCTGAACTCTGAACCTGTGACAGTTTTGTCTTCAATTTGGGAACACAGTTGTATAGCAAGCTTTTTCCATATTCATTGATTTTGTTGGTATAAAAAACATAGTAAGCTGTTTTTATTGATTTGGCTTATTGTGTGGGTAGAAGGAAAACAGGAATTTATTTGGAATTTCATTGAAGAGAAAAGTTGAAATGACAATTAGATTAGTTCCGTGAGCTGCTGTAAGGAATGTTAGACTTGTAAGCATTCTTTCACATCCAGTTATTTTTAGGTTTGGTTTTCTTTTTTCTTTCTTTTTTTGCATTGGCTCTGTGGGGTTTTGTTTTTTAACAGCAGGTTGCAGCAAATGCAGATGCTGTGAGTGAAAAGCTATTGGATGATCTGTTGGATGATGCTGCTCAGGAGCTGTGCAGTATGGAGCAGCATGAGAGACTGCAAAGCTGGTCTCTGCCCGTGGCTGATACTCACACTCTGGAGTCAATGTGGCAAAGAATGGAAGAAATTGAAGTAAGATTTTCTCTCTTGTTTGGTCTCGTTAGTGCCAATTTCTTGTTTACTGTCCATAAATTGTAATATCTGTATCTACAGTCTTAAATGAAGCAAAGTCTGGTTTGGGTCAGTGTGTGAAAGACTGAAAGGGGTTTGCACTTTAGCAAAACACAGTGTAGGAACAGGAGAATGTTTGCCCTTGTGGTTTTATTGCTGGCTTTAGAGTTGGTGGAGCTGAGTGTGTTTCCCAGCTCAGGACTGTGCTTAGATCATCATACATGAACGGGAGAATCAGTATGGCAATTATGCTGATTGTCTCACAGACTGCAAAGTAATTGAATATTTTTGTATATTTTTTTTTTTCATCTTGTTGTGACATGGGATCCTACTATTCTAGTAGCACAAGCATCTCCAGGAAAATATGCTCTGGCAATCCAAAATATTTTACAGAGCAACATGGGGAAGTCAGACAACTACATGGTTATCTGTGCCCTTATTTATCTATCTTTCTATGTAAATATTCACAAGGCTATCATTTACTTGACTTGAGCTTTCTCCTATATTGCTTGCTTAAAAATTTTTTCTTGACTAGCTCTTCCATAGTTTTTAGTTTCAAGTCCCACTTCAACTTTCCTGTCAGTGAAATTTACGGTAACTTTCTGTGTTACATTAACTAGGCAAAACAAGCCTAGTTTGAGGAGGATCACGACCTGCTTTCCTATAACTGGAGCAGCTGAAATGCTAAGTGTGTGTCGATTGATTAATGTTGTGTGTTCAAACCCAGAGACACCAGGAGGCTGTTCGCAGGAGATTAACCCAGATCGTGTACAGTGATGCTGAGTTCTGGGCCCAGGAAGACAAAAGAGGTAAGTGTCTTTGTAGCGCAACTTGATTTTCCTGTAATCTGTATCTGTTGTTTTGAAATGAAAACCACTGGATTATGTGGTATCAAATAGCACCATCCAGACACATTTTTTACTCTAGGTCCTCCTTTCACGGGACTGTTTCTGAAACAGTTCTAAAAGCAGTATTGTAAAGAGGAAGGGTCTGTTTTGATAACAGGCTGTCATATTCTACTTGCTTTTATTTGGGCTGCGTTTGGATGGAAGGCACTCTGCTAGTGCAACTTAGCTGAATGGTGGGAATCTCTGTAACACACACTTTCCAGTCATCAAATCCTAAGTTTGACTATTGTCCCTTTAAATGTTATTTTCTTGCTTTTAGAACAAAAAATGGCATCAATAGCTAAAAGACCTACATCTCCTCATCCAATTCAGATAACCAAACTCAATGGACTCACAGAGCCAGAAATGGAAATTTTATTTGAAAAGCTTTCTGATGGCCAGTAAGTAGAATATTTGGCCCTACACTGAACTGTGGTGCCATATGAGTTGTATGTGTTCTGTATAATGTTTAATTGCAGAAAATTGCAGTTACTATTTTAAGAGATTTTCATATCTGTCATAAAGATAGTTGAGGATCTAGTTCTGGCTTAATGACTATTTTATATTTGCAGAGATATTGATGAAAACAAAGAAGCAGAGGAGAAATTGCAGACTGGAAGAGACATCCTGCAGCCTCTGACTCAGAATTCTCTACCTAAAGAATGCTGTGTGTCTCTGTCCATGCCAAAGTGTATGCTCCAGAGCATCTTGGATTATAACAGTAGATACGAGCATCGCTTAAAGCTTATTTCCCATGAGGCCGTCGGCAGTTTCAATCCATGGCAGATTGCTGAGAGGTATATGAACTATCTTTGTGTTTTTGAAGCTGATGAACAGTTTTTTGTCCTTATTCAGGAAAGGAGTGGGGAGGGGGCCATTTAAATTCCAAATTGAAAGCCAGAAGCAATTGACTGTTTGTTTGCTGGTACTTGGTGTTTGTGGATTTTTAAGGTAGTTGGATACAACAGAAGAATATGGGAGCAGGATGTCCTGGGGGAGTGATTATTTTTCACATCTGTCTATGGTGATACCACAAAAACAACTGTGTGAAATATAGGGTAACAAATTATTTTCAGAAGACTATCATCAACGGGTAAATTGAAGGGAAAAAAATTAACCTTTTTTTCTGAGTGAAAGAGAAATAAAGCACTATAAGTAACTGCCAATTTTAACCTTTGTGGTGAGGGATTACGAAGTTGATGTTTCATGGAACAACAGTAGATATCCTTGAAAAAGAGACCAGTGGCCGTAGCGCAGATTTCAGTGCTTCCTCTTCCACAAGTCTTCGTGCTTCATGGAGTTCCCTGTGGGAAGTGAGATGTAGGTGACATCCCTTACCATCCTTTAGTGTGAACAGAAGAGGTGGAGAAGCAATAACTGTCTGCTCTTCACTTCCTGGCAAACAAAAACTGTTTAGCACGCTCAATGTCTGCTAAGCAAGTGGAGCAAGGTGGGCTGAAATACCCACCCTTTCACTGGAGGTTAAATAAGTGTTTTGATTGCTCAGTAACAACTAAATTATATCACCAAGTATCCTTTCCTTGCACTTTTCTTGAGTGATTGCCTACAATTGCCTAGCAATCATTTTCAGTATATATGATGTATTTCAGAAGTCACCTATTGGTCTTATAAAGTCTCAGCACAAAAAAAGCATGGAAATACAGGCTGAACTTGAACCTTGCTAGTCTTGTTCTTTTAGAACTGAAGAAATACTGACACAGCATCAGTTGGCAGAGAGGGACAATTAATTCCCTGCATGGTGAAAATCGGAAGACTTCTTATGGGGAGAAATGAAAGAAGAAAACTCTAGAGTATTAAGAAAGAATTACAAAATCTAACTTGAGGGTTGTAGATGGAGTGATTTGTTCTAATTGTCTGTATTGGCAGATTGTACGTCAGACTTAATTGCCAAGAGCTTTTCAACTCCTGCACACATTTTTAACGTAGGAATATTGAAATCAGCAATACATCTCATTTGAGTAACATTTGGCATCTGCACCGGTGTTTCCAGGAGCAGTATCTCCTGCAATACTTGAGATGATTTGCATGCGTGGAGTTAACCCTGTGTTGATGGTTTGCTTAGCTGTAGAGAAGCAAGGCAGATGATTTAATAACTGTGGTTAGACCACTATATTTGTATCTACTGAACTAAACCACTGAAATATGCTTTGGTGGTTCTCAACGCTGAACTGTACTCCTTCTTATAGTTGTCTGAGGTCAGTAGCTGAAAGACTGGCACCTCCTTGGGACCAGCAGAGGGATTAAATGGCAGTGAATCTTCCAACAGCTGCTGCTGTTACTTGAAATCAAGTTTCAAACAGCCCCATATCCAGCATGCTTCGGTGACTTGCTCTTACCGCCAGAGGGCATTGTAAATCCTTTTATATAGAACAGTATCACACAATGCTTAGAGGACTCTCACATGCTATGCTCAGAAGGTCTTAGAATATTCAAAAAATTGATGAGAAGTTTTCAAGAGGCCAGTAAACAAATGTGTTCTTACACTAATATAGTTTTTCCTTCTGTAACATGGGCTCTGGTGCAGAGATCGCTGAAAACTGAAATTTCTCATCTCACTTTTCCTTAAACTATTGCTCTTGGTAAGGCCTGATTCAGCAGCAGCTAAAAGCAATAAGAAGCTTCCCATCTACTTCAATGGCCTTTGGATGAGAACCACAGTATGTTAACTCTTATTCTCAGAGTAGGATTTGTATCTGAAGAGTTTGAAAGAAGGAAGCAACTGAGATCTCTCAACACTTCTAAGCCTGAAGTATGTTCTCTGCTCTGAAGCAGACTGAGGAGAGAATTTCTGATACCTTATATATCACACACCAGAACGCAAATCAGGTCTTTGTTTGGGCTAAGCAGTAGAAAGAATGAAGAAAAAAAAAATGAGTACTTGCCTTTAAAATCAGAGCATTGATATCAATGGAATGAATGACTGGAGTGTGAAATGTGACTTTCCAAACCTTTTCTGTACTTCCCTCCCTCAGCCTGGCAGAGCAGCTGGCAGAAGAAGCCCTGTGTGCGGTGGCAGCCGAACTGCAGGATGTTTGCGAGGACTATGCAGAAGCTGTGTTCACATCAGAGTTTCTGCAGCCAGCGCAGTAAATGCTTTCAAATCTGTTTATTTCTAACATTATAGAGATAAGCCTGTTCTTCAGATAAGCCTGTTTTTCTTCAAAAGATTAAAGCCATATTATCTCTACGTATGTGTATATATGATTGTGAAAGCATTTTCAAGATATTTTATGTCTTAATAAACGACACTTGTTCCTTAGGGCTGAGCATAGTTTCAATGTGAGAGAACTTTCACGGGAGCCCCTTTGGAATTGTTGACACCAGCACCAGGGGAGCACCCGGCAGTGTCATGAGAGCCAGACACCGCCTGCCTCAAAGTGACGTGGTCATCTGCCAAGGTAAATACACCTTCTCCATCAAACCCCACCATGCTGTCAGCAGTATCCTCTGAATGACGATGCCAAAGTGGACTTTTATTCTGGGTGAGAATTTTGTGGCATTTGGGTGTCACCTTGGAGCAGAAACATGAGGAGAGTGAAGGCTTTAGGTTGGATCCTTGATTTCACTCTCTTAAAGCTCTTTAGAATGGACTGACACTAAAGGGTTCTGTAATGCATCGTTTACACATGCCAGATGGACAGTTGTGAGGTTTCTACCCTGAAAATTTTCCTCACTGCAGGGCTCCCTTGGTGGAGTGGTGCCACGGGGACAGCCATGCCTGTGTCCCCCCTTGCCCAGACTCATTCACCCTGTCAGCGGCTCCTTGCCTTTGCAGCGATGCCTGGGCTGTTGGGGTGGGACTGGTTTCCGTCACCATCTGGCCCCGCTGAGGAGCTGTGGGACCATGTCCTGCTGGGGCCATTGGGGGCCCTCTGACCCCACTGGCTGTCCTTCTGCTCCTGGGGCAGCTGCGCTCCCCCCCGGCTGACAGCTGCCATGCAGCGACCAATGGAGCTGGGGATGATTGTGGGGACCCCAAAAAGAGAACCATGCATTTGCATTCTACCAGCAGCTCCTGTGACTCCTGAAAACATGCAGTCTGCTCTGTAAATATTTAACTAGAAATTAAACTGGCATGCTTCTGGGAGTGAGGTAGTTACGGCAACAATGTTTGCTCTACCACCACTGTGGAGAGCTACTTTTTTCTACTAACGCTGGACCTAATTCAGCTTCCATTAATGTCAGTGTAAGAGCATAATTGAACTCAATTCTTCTCTCTGGCGTGCTTTGTCTCTGGGTTACTCCTGGAGGCCAACTTTCTGTACGTCCTGCTCCTCTGCCGACTGCCGGGCACCGATGCCTGGTACGGGAAATCCCTCAGGGTACCTGAAGGGGATGGAGTCTTGTGTTCTGCTTCCTTCGCTCTTGGGGCACATGTTGTCTTGGTTGTTTATACTTGATGGAATATCATAGAGTGTTTCTCTGCATGGGCAGATTATTTTAAAATAGACGAGGTGCAGTGGAAAAGGGAGGGGGCTGGAAATTGTAGTGAGCTTGACAAGGAAAACCAAGGTCTCGTTAGTCTGTCCCACCTGCTGGCAGTTGAATGTTGTTTCTAGTAACACGTGCCACCTCTTGGGCTGATGTCTTTTTCATGTTGTTGTTCATTAGATGTTGAATTAAACTTATAGAAAAGATGTACCTCAAGCTCTTTAAGATGCCTCTGAGGTTTACTTCCTCATTGACATGAAAGCAGCACTAATCAGTTACCATGCAGTTGCAGTTCTTGCTCTGATGAGCAAGTGGCAGTCAGTAAAGTTATCCTGATCAAACCAAAGGCAGAGCAAGAGAACAATCAGCATTGATGAAGTCAGGGACAGAAAACGCTGATTTTTTGAAATGAAATTGCAATTCTTTTTCTGCTACCACCCCCTTTGTCTTCAGGGAAGTTTTGCTCAGCCTTCTCATGAGCAGAACAAAAGCTTGAGACATCTTACTTGCATCTGCCTGATAAGAATTAAGCAATCCCAAATTTCTACAGGCTTTAACCTCTCTTGGGAATCTGAGTTTCATTCATTTATTGCTCTGATTTATTTTTTTTTTTTTATCTTTGGCTATTCCTTTCCTTCTGTGAGTCAAGTATGAGAACAGCAACATGATGAAGGTTCCTGGCTGGGGTGTGGGTCTGTAGCTGATCAGTGAAGTCTCAGCAGGGACATGCTCCAGCAGTTTCAGTTGGAGTTTAGTGCTCAGCAATTGTCAGGATGTAGTCTTCAGTTTGGAGCAATCTGCAAAGAACCTGGTCTTCATATTGTCAGTTCTGTGGGTTACACCAGGCCTGGCAGCTGAGTGAAAGCTCATTCAAGGAGTTTTCACTGGAACTTTTATTCCTCTCTGAGGCTTGTAAATGTGGCTGAAATTCAAATGAAAGGTTACACGCTTTATAATTGTCTGGTAATACTTGGGGAAAGAAGTTCATTCTGAATATGAAACTAAGTATCACCAATTAAACTAAAGGTAAGGCTGATGCTGCTGCCTTCCCCCCACCCTTGGGCTTTCCTCTCTTGCTGCTGCACCCACTCTGAGACTTTGGGCTGAGGCAAAAATAGCCAAAGAGAATGGGGTGAGCAGGAAGGAGATAGAGAACATGTAAACTTCTTTAAAGGGAAAGGAAGAAAAGAGTGGTTGCTTCTGTTGTCAAGACTTCCAGCATGGATTTCTAACCACCTCAGGAGCACATGCCAAACAATGATTATATCAGCAGGAGGGGACACCATTGGTGACAGTTATTAATAAACCTCTTGAAATGCACATGCTGACTCTTTTTTTTTCTTCTTACTCTTAACCTTTGTTTAACTGACTTTAGCAGTTTCTGTCCTTTTCTGAGCTGACATGGAACAAAAAGTCACCGGTATTACTGAAACATAAATAGCATTGTTTAAATGGACCCAAACTGAGATGCTCCTTAAGCGGCTCTTCCACCCTCCTGAAATCTGCTCAAAGCAGAACCAACAGTAGAAGATGAAGGCTGCCCAGAAAATAATACCGCCCATCAAAGAGACTTCAGCAGTCAGCACATTGGTTCCCTTCCTGAAAGGCCTGGACTTTGCCTGCAGACACAGAGTCCCTGGAGCTGGGGTGAGAGTCAGTGACATGTTGTGCCTCGTGGGCTCTTCTCAGAAGGGGTCCAGCATCATGACCAAAGACCAGGAGGGGCCTGACCCCCTATCTCTGGGTTAGATGGTGTCAGCCAAAGGGTTTATTTTGCCATGTGTATGTTTAGTCCTGAGGGCAATGTGACACTAACCCTTCAGACAGTGAGTTATGCAGAAGCAGAACAAGTGGAAGAGACAACTCTCTTTCCACTATAACCTTGATGTAAAATTTCCCCAAAACATCTGAAAACCATAAAAGTCTGCTTAACATACCTGGCTTGTGCCAAAAGGTAGGATGAATTGGGTTGTGGCAAGGGAGCAGGGGAAAATATGTCTGCAGTCCAGTAATGTTCTTTGAAAGCTCACCCAGTGCTGGGGCTCCAGGATGAAGACTCAGTGTCAAAAATTTAGCAAAATCCCCTTTGTCAGAGAAAGGGAAAGGCTGGCTGTGATCTGGAGTAGCTGAGCTGGAAGGGCCATGAAGGAGTTTGAAAATGGCAGCCTAGCAAGTATGATTTCTGCATGCTTGACCTTATACCTCCCTATACACTACACAGGTGGCTCCATAGCCTTCTCTTACATGGTGCTGATAAATGAGGGCTATGGGTGCCACCAAGAGAAGATGCTCTTTAAGTCCCTAGTCTGAGGCGGGGAGTGTAGAATGATATTGAACATCATGATGAAAGCTTCTCTAATGAGAGGTTATTAATGAGAACAGTGGGAGGGTGGGGAGTGGTGCCCAGTGGCCTCGCGGGGTGTCTCCACTTGCAATGATCAATATGCTCTTTGCTATTCCCATGGCAATGGGAATGTCCCAGCCCGTGTGGAGCCTAATTCTGGAACCAAGCAGTCCAGTGGCACCAGCCCAATCTGTGGCTCCAGGCAGCAGGTCTCAGGAAAGCTGAACCGGGGAAGATCCATCTGTTGGACAGAAATTGTGTGGAGCAAAGCTTGCTGAAGTCTGTCAGATGCCCATGGAGCGTTTTCAAGTCTCCAGAGCACCAAGTAGCATTCTTTCCAATGCATCAGTGGGTTTTGATTTGGATAATGTTTTTACTTTTCTCTTTTGACAGATATTTAGGAAAGTGGATAGGTTCACATGCCCAAGGCTGGTATCTTTTTGCTTTATTTGGAAATACTCTAACAATGGAAAATGTTGGGTTTTTTTTTTTAATCTTCGTAATAGCACCATGGTGGCTTTTACTGAGACAGTAACCTAACTGGATCCAATCCATCTTAGCTGGGTTGGAGGGTGCATTTCACTTCTTCAATGCACACCTTCTTACCACATTGAAGAAGTTAAATCCTCTCACTGCTGGCACTAGTAGAGCTCTTGCTTGTAGTATCTTCAGAGGAAGTTGAGATGCAGTGAAAGCTCGGAGACTCAGCTGGATTATTGCATTAATCTGTTTAAATAGACCTTTGAGACAATCTGCTTAACAAATTAGAGCATCCTTAGCCAGAGTTTTGCCACTCAGGTGTCAGCTTTGTCCAATCCCCCTCTTCCCACCCCAAGGCTGTGATTTCCAAGGAAATTTCAAATTAATGTTGAGATTTTTCCCTCTCCTTTGCACAGCATTTTGTGACTTTGTCTACAGGTAGAGACTTTATTACGTTTACTCATTTTACTAGAGACGGAGAGGGTACTGAAATAGCTAGTGCCCAGTGTGCAGTCTCACTCTGTGTGTAGGGCAGGACAATAATTGACTGTTGACGGGAGGCTGTGAATTCCTGAGGAGGCCGTTTCCTCAACACATAAAGCAAAGCTCAGGTACCTGCTAAAGAGGGGAGAAGCTGATGGTTTCGGTGAGTAGGTGAGTCTGGGTTGCTTCAAGAGAAACAAGTACTGGAAATATTAATAGATCTAGAATTGTATCACAGGCAAGGAAATGCATCACCTGCCTTTCTTTACAGCTCAGGGAAATGAAGGGCTGTGCATGGAGTCACCCAGAGTGTGCACAGCAACTCACGAGTCAGTCCCTGGATTTAGCCTGGGCCTTTCTGAGTTGATGGGTAAAAAAAATTAGTTGGGGCGGGGCTTCCCTTCCCTCCCCCAATACATCTTGTTTTGAGTTGGTTCTGAATAACTTGTGTACCAGCAGAAACCAAGGTGCAAGGCCCAGGTTTTTTAGGAACAGTGCGTGTACATTTCCTGTTCTTCCTCTATGATGGGATATTCCAAACTGTTAGTTCTCTAAATGTAGTATAAAGCAACGTGTATGCTATTGTCAAAGTATAATGGCTGTTTATAGCTGACAGTCTCATTTTATTGATTGCAATATATCTATAGTAGTGGAGAACTGCACAAGTCACTCCCTCGCTTCCTGCAGATGCTTTGCAGCTTCAGATAAGCTCTGTGATACCACAGCTGTGGTATATAGCCTATAGCCTAAAGCTGTTAGTACCTGACAGTAATGCTTTAATGCCAGCCTCGCTGTGTCACACTGAGTTTCTCAGCTGCCATGGTCTCGTATCCATCGAGGACAGGTCTGACTTCAGTCCAAGTGATGTAGGTGGCCTGGCAGGTTGGTGTGAAAGTCTCCGTCCTGCCAAATCAGGTAGCTACAGCTTCAGCTGCCCTTCCCTCCCTGATTCCTCACCTGCCTTGCAGCATGGGTTTTCCCATCACAAAGCTGCTGTCTGCCAGCTCAGCAGGGAGCAATGGGCTGTGGACCCGTAGCAGAGCTCAGCCACCTCACAGTGTGGCTCCAGCAGCAGACAAGCTGCTGAGACAGAGCTGTGCCTGAGAAAGCCAGTGGAAAGGGAGGTTGGGTCTGTCTGTGCAAAGAGCTGCTGCTGTTGCAGAACGGGAATGCTTCATAGATGCTTCGAAAAATCCCAATATCACAGTCTCTCCCTTCCTTGGCATTTCAGTAAGGAAACAGATGACTAAAAATAGCCTGAAGCACCCAGCGAGCTGTGCTGTCTGACTACTCCTTCAGCATTTAATTTTTGTTCTCCTGAATGTATCCAGTTGTTGTCTGTGGGTTGGGGTTTGGTTTTGTTTTTTTTTTAAATACCCGGTCCCTAATTTTGTAAAAGAAGATGGGTTTATGATCAAGCTGATATTCATCAACAAATTTTCTTGCATTTATCATAGTCCTTCCTCCTGCTGATCTTTCCTAACATTCTACTCTGCCATGGATCAGCAATTCAGCTCTGGGAAGAAGGCTTCCTAGCAACACCTTAAGCCACTATGACAATATTTTAGAAAAAAACATGCTGCCTTTATGAAAAATAACATTGGGGAACTATGATAGACTTTTTCACATGGAAAGAATAGATGCCCTGTGCTTATCCACTGAAATGGAGAGACCATGCACTTTTATCACCATCTTCCTCTTTTTTCAATGGAAAAATCAGAAAGGGATCAATAAAGCAGAGCAACTATTGGTAATATTGGAGACTGGAGAGTCTGGGTTATTCCTTAACGGTGGGTTAGAATGGGGACGCAAGAGAGGCCAAAATCTGAGCTGTTCTATTTTGAAAGAATGAGATCAGAAAGATTATAGTATGAGCAAACCAGTATGGAGCTATGGCAGGTTTTAGCCTTTGTTTTTAATCAGTAGATGCTGATTAACTTAGGCTTTTTCTGGGTGTTTGCAGCAATCCCCGTAAAAACTGTACACTTAAGTTTGCTTGCTTCTCCCTTCTTTCCCTTTCAATGTAGTGGTCTGTCGCTGTCCTGTCCTGCTTTTTGAGTGGAAAGCTTCACAATCATGACCTGTATTCTAGCATTTTGAAAATTAAGACATTGTTCTCCTTTTCCAGCTTCCTGCCCTCCCCATGCCAAAACTTGACAAAAAAGCTCCCACTTGCCCTAAAGTAACAGCATAAAAATAGACAGCTGCTACAATTTTATACTTTCCTTTAAGTTTCCATTCATGAATTTCTGAACACTTGGAGTTTTTAAAATCTGTGGAACTGTTCTTCTGAAAATTGCTAATACAGCTGTCCTTGGTGTGCTGTTTAGAGTGGATAAGGGGAATTGCTTTTTCAAAGTAACTCCTTCCACAGCACTATCAAGTATAAAAAGTCATGGGTATATTTGAATGTGGGAGCTTACCTGTGGGGTCTGGAGCACAATGTCCATGTGCTCTCATTTTACCCAAGGAGTTCTGTGAGCTGTATTTCTCTCTCCCATCTGGAACTGGAAGCTGTTTGCCTTGTGTTCAGCATATCTCTCCCATTTATTAAAGAATTGTAAACAGCGTGGGGAAAACAGACAGTCTTGATTAAAGTAGTGATTCTGCAGTGTGGTAACAAATACTAGATAAAAATTAATTATTTATTAAATCCTACTTCGTTCCTGTGATTTTAATTCTTATCAACTTTCCATCTGTTTTTATACCTTGTGCTTTCCTCCTCATGCAGCTGGAGAGCACTGGAGTTAAAACAGCAAGTACCAGTTTTCCTTACCTGCATTTAAGAAGGCCTCAGCCCCTGACCTTTAATTGGATAGGCTCTGGCTACTGTGAACACTTGAGGCAGGAGGAAAGAGCATCTTTCAGTTCAGAGCTGATGAAGAAGTAACATGAGACTCCCTCAGCTCTTGCTTTTGCAGCTATTGACAGTCATCCTGGCCATTAGTTCGACCCTGCCTCTCTGCAGAGCGGAACTTGTGACATTGGTAGGAAAATTTTCATTGCCTGACATTGGGTGCCTTGTCTCTGCTGTGGACTTTTTACAGCCACGCATCCAGCTCCAGCTGCAAAGATGAGTAATCCTGGTGTCCATCCCTTTGTAATAAGGGCTGTACCAGGCCTTTCTGGTATTGGGGATTAACTAGAGCTGGCAGCAGCCTGGCAACACTACAGCCCCCTCACCCAGCCACGTACCTTCCTGTGAGACTGTTCCCTCTTCCTGGAGTACCATAAAGTCTTTGTTGAGACCCATTGCCCATCCATTGCTGTCTTCTGTTCTGCCTCTACAGATTGTGACTCTGCTCCCTTTGTTTTTTGGCAGAAAGCTGCTCTTCTCTGAAGTACGGAGCTCTGACATCCTGTCTCTTTTTTTTTTATTTTGGCTGTGCGTGACATGTAAACAGTGTGGAGAGGCCTCTCAAACTATTTGAAGTTATGTTGCCAAGAGTTGCCATCTCAAGGCTTGTTCTTGGATCCTGGACAGCTTCTCTGGCTTTTTCACTGGCAAGACCAGCCACAAAGCAGGTGTATCTGCTGCCAGAGAATTTCCCAGTCCTTCCAAGTAAAATAGCACAGTGCAACCCATTTCTTGTGGGTGGCTGACGTGCAACACTTGGCTGTGAGCTGCTCCACTGCCTGCTGTTTCCTCTGACTCAATATGGTGTCTGCTCCTTAGGGCTGCCTCTCAAATTCTATGGTGACTCCAGGGAGGATGTAGGAACTGAGTTTAATGGGTTCTTCTGACCTTCACTGCACCCTCTTCATCAGCTGCTTTCCTGGAGTCCCACACTACTGTATCCCTGAAGTCCCACAAATGCTGGTGGAACTGCACTCAGTGTCACCCCTTCTTGAAATAAGCTATTATCTTCTGACTTTGGACAAACAATGTTGGTTCTACCAGTACTGTGTCCAACTTCAGATTCCTCAGCACAGGAAAGACATGGACCTGCTGGAGCTGGTCCAGAGGAGGCCACAAAGATGCTGGGAGGGCTGGAGCACCTCAGCTGTGAGGACAGGCTGAGAGAGTTGGGGGGCTTCAGCCTGGAGAATAGAAGGCTCCAGGGAGACCTTAGAGCCCATTCCAGTCCCTAAAGGGGCTCCAGGAAAGCTGGGGAGGGACTCTTGAGGGAGGGGAGCCCTAGGACGAGGGGGAAAGGTTTGACACTGAAAGAAGGGAGAGGAAGATGAAATGTGGAGAAGAAATTCTTTGGTGTGAGGGTGGTGAGAGCCTGGCCCAGGTTGCCCAGAGAAGCTGTGGCTGCCCCATCCCTGGAAGGGTTCAAGGCCAGTTAGAACAACCTGGTCTGGTGGGAGGTGTCCCTGCCCAGGGCAGGAGGTGGCACTGGTTGGCCTTTAAGGTCCCTTCCAACCTAACCCATTCAGTGATTCTCTGATTATGCAGAAATCATATCGATAAAACAATTTTATGCTTCCTTAGGCAAAACTTGTGTTTACTGTGCTTTACTTGGTGATGGTCTGGCATGTTGTAAAATAAGAGCCCTCTCTGCCTGCCCCCTCCTATTGGTCCCACAGGATGACCTGCTATTTAAGATGTTATTTGAGGTGAGTTTCTCCCAATTCTTGGGAGATGTGGAGAAGCTGGGTACTCTACTTTTTTCCTTGATGGTGTCAGAGAAATCCCATAAGTGAGGCAGCCTCTTCCTCCCAGCGTTCCCTCATCTGACTCTCAGCAGACAAGCTGCTTGTCAAGTGCTGAGGCTGTTCAACCCCTGCATTAACACGGGACTAGGCAACAGGCCAAGGGTTTTTGTTGTTAAACCCGTCGCAGCCGCTTGCTGGGGCAAGGCCGCGCCGGAGGTGCCCTTGGGTCAGACCTGGGCAGAGGCCGGCGGCGCTCGCCCCGCGGGCCGCTGTGGTGAGGAGTTGGGCCACAGGCAGCACCGCCCCGCGCCCGCGGCTCCCGAGGGCACCACAACGCCGTGGGGGCCACCGGGCAAGGCGAGTCGGCCTCAGCCCCCGAGAGTCTCCCCACCAGGCTCTCTCCCCGGTGCGGGTTGCCGCCGGCAACGGCGCGGCCAGCTGAGGGGAGGCGAACGCTGTGGGCCGGCTCAGGGGCAGCCGCCACAGGGACCCCGGCAGCCCCTGCCCCTGGGCTCGGCGTGAGTTGCCCTATCCCCGCGCTGCCCCGGCCCGGCCTCCGCTCTCCGTGGAGCTGCTCGCTGCGCCTTTAACGACGGCGGCTGCGCCGCGGCGGGCGGCGCGGCGGGGCCCGGCGGCATCTCCCGGCCGCAGGCGAGTGGGCGGCGCGGGGCCTTCGCCGGGAGCCGATGGAGCGGCGGAGCGCGGGGTGCCGGCGCGGTGGGGCGGCCCCGTGGGAGAGCACCTGAGACGACCGCGACGGTTCGGCTGCTAGCGGCAGCCCCGACATGGCGAAAGCCCCGCGCCCAGGTGAGCACGGAGCGCACGGGACGGGACAGGACGGGACTGGTGGGGCCGGACAGGGCAGCACTGAGGGAGGCGTGGGGCGGGGCGGGGCGGGGCGGG
>VXBJ01006345.1:1065176-1184802 GCA_013400055.1 Nycticryphes semicollaris
CCCGCCCACCGGTGGCCTGGCGGGCAGACCCGGCTCCATGTCCGCCCGCCCCCCGAAACGGTAAACGCAAACTTGGGTGAACGAGACGCGGGTGCGTTAGATTCCCTGCCTTGTCCCGGCGAGGTGCCTTGGGCGCCCGCCTCGGCCAGTGCTCGGGATCGCGGGGGCCGTCCCGGTCGCTGCTGCCCGGCCACCTACAGATGTGGGGCCAGGAAGGGTCTCTGCAGCGCGGGGGAGCTCTGCGGCTGCCGCCCTGTGGAGCTGGTGCTCGCTGCCACCTGCCGGGAACAACGGGCCGGGACGCAGCAGCCATGGGCTGCTCTGGAAACGGCAGAGGCGTGTTGGTGGGGTAGGACCCGCTGAGGGGAACCGGCCGGTGCGGTCTCTCCCGCCCCTTGTGGGTTCGCGTTTTAACGCCTGATTCCCCCGGCGGCCGGACAGCGTGGAGTGGGGGGGGCGGGGCCAGGGCGGCAGAGCCCCGGTGCCCCGCATCGGGTGGCACATAGTTCATGTGCGGGAATGGCCGGGGCCGGTGACAGAGCTGATGTTGGGCTCCGGCTGCCGCGGAAGGGATTTTCCCACGGCCTTTGGAGGGGAAGGCCTAACCCTGCAGTGTGGCGGGGCTGTGTGTGACACTCGCCCAGAGGTTGGTACCAGTTCTTGGCACACCTTTACAGCACCATAGTAATGTTAAGGCCAAGCCCAAAGGTTTTGCCCAGCAGTGGTTTTGTTTGGTTTTTTTTTTTTTTTTTCCCCCAAATATACCCAGAGACATAGCACTCAGGAGCATGAAAGCATGAATAATTTCAGAAGGTGCAAATGTAGTATTGAACTAGGTGGTTGTTTTTCATCTTTGGAAGATGAAGATACAATCAAATAGGGGGAAAGTCTCATTATTTTTTCTTTGGCATTGGTTTGCCGTCCATTTAACTTTCATAAGAAAATAAGTGAGCATTGCTTTCCCTTTCAGGGTACTTGAGCAATGTAATAGCTTGCTTGTTCAAACCCAACTTTGCATGGGAATTTCAGAGGATGGTACTTCTCTTGGATGTGATTCCACTCACTTTGGTAGACAAAATATGACTTTCACTGCCAGCCTTATAGTGTTGTTAGTACTACTTACTGTAAAGAAAAGCAAGAACTGACCGTTCACAAAGGAGCTTTGGCAGAACCCATCTGGATTAGGAGCAGGGGAAATGTGCTGCTTTTATAAATTGAGCCTACTGAGTTTATGAAAGTGAGCTGGAATGCGCATAAATACAGAAATGTTGTGGCTGCTTTGCTTTTGCTTGCCTTGCAGCCTCTGTCAGTGCTGTAACCTTATCACAAATACAAAGAAAGACCATCATTCTGGTAGCCATGAATTCTGCAGCCTCATTACTGTTGAATGACATGTGCTTATACAGAGCTTTTAGAGACAGTCGACTTGACTTATTTGAGTAGCCAGATCTCAACTAGTGGGTTCTAGATTTTAAGCCCTTGGAGTAGTCCCTGCACAGAAGTGCTTGGACATTTGCAGGACTGTAGGTTGCAAAACCACAAAGCGGCAACTGCATGTCGCTACCTGACATATCCCCGTGGGGGTGGTGTGGTATCTGCTCTTCATCACCTACTTCATTTTTTAACAGGCAGCAGTGACTCAAAAATGCCAGATCCTCCTCAGAAAGCCAAAATCTCTGCACTGTGAAAGTAGAGTCTTTCAGATGTGATGCAGGCAGTCCACCTACAGTCGTTGCAGGAAAAGGTTAGAGAATATTCATATCATCTTTGGTTTTGGGGAGTGAATTTGGAGGAGGTGATGATACTGCTGAGAAGGGAGGGTGAAGTTAATTTCTGTTGTGTGAAAGCTGGCATCTGAAGCTTCAAGGAACAGCTCTAAGAGATGTAGTACATCTACAGAAAAGCTTGATCTCGAATTTGGACCCTGAAGAGCCATATTAAATCTCCTCTCTCTCTGCTTCATCTCACCAGTAATCCTATAAATGTGCAAGACTGAAAATGTCACTTACAATAGGGCTAATTTCTTGATTCATTTCTTGTACTCAGTAAGCAAATATACCTTATATAAGTCCTTAAATATAATGCCTATAAATATAAGTCCTTACCATCTGCTGCAAAACTGCCAGTTGAAGGATGTACCGTGTAGGTAACCAGGGACTTGTCATTGCTGAATTGCTATGAAGTGAATGATACCGAGTGAGGGATGGGAGAGGGGAATTGGTTATATTGGATACTTCTGACCACAATGGTATCCAGACTGTTGCTTCAGTTAGCTCTTTGGCTTCACTTCTCGATAAGGGAAGCTGCATTTGGTGTGGACTTTCTTCTGACTTTAACTATGTCTCTGGCTTTGTCAGCTGTGCTCATTGCTCTCCTTTTGATTTTTATTTAGGGACTGATGCAGCCACAATGAGAATAAAGGGAGCTCCTGACTCTTTCCCCTTTCTAGCCTTTCCTGGAACCTGCTTGATGTTGCTGACTCTCTTCGAGCTGCTTCTCCTCTATGCTTCCACTTATAAGCTTCTTTCTTTCTAAAACTGACTACTTTATTTTTTGCTTAATGCTTCTCTTCACCTCTCAATTTTTCTTTTGTGCTTGTCAACCCTTTTCCCACCTCTTGGAAATTCTGTCTCAGTACACTGCTTCCGTCAGCACAGGACTACTCTCAGAGGGGGTACTGTAGGTACTGTAACATCTCTTCTCCAGGCTGTGGCTTCTCTGATAAACTTAGTGACTTTGTTCACTCTGAGATCCTGCTTGCTTTATTGCCCATTCGGGATTAACTTTTTTCTCCTTTTCTCCCACTTACATGCTCCTGATTTCTTGCCTTTCATTTTGCTGCCTCTTAAACCAGGAACGTTCTCCTAGTGCTTGTTCTCAAAGCTCCCACTTCTGTCCCTTTTAATTCTTCCTTTTCTGTCTTCTTTCTGAGGCACAGCAGTGCTTCCAAGTCTGCAATTCACAGGACTGTAAGTGAAGGCAGATTTCAGAAGGGCAGGACTCGGCCTGTAGAACTGCAGGTTCAGGAATGGAAGGTATGGGTTGATGATCTGCTACCTGGCTGCCAACAGCAAGAGAAATCTTGTGTATTTTCTCCTCTTTGCTATGCCAGTTCCCAGGTTTCCCCAGCTTTTCCGCACTCTATTTCTGGGGGGGAAAAAAAAAAGGTAGAAAACTTTGTTATCTTAAATTTTTAGAAAGTTTGTTTTCTGCTGGTTTTATGGTTTTACCAGCTCAACTGCAGGGCCAGGTAACGGCCCTCCCTGGTGAGAAGGAGGGAACAGGATCACATCCCTTATAAGCAGCTACAGTTATGTTAGTAAGACACCTTGCCCCGCCAGCGTTGGCCACCCACTCCTGTATTTGCCTCTCCTCTCTGTTCCCTCTTTTCCTCTCCCTCTCCCTTGGCCTCCCACTCTTTTATTCTCTTCCCCCTCTCTCTTTTGGGGCTCCCCCCTTTCCCACTCTGCCCCCCCATCTTCCTCTGGCCTTGCACGCTCTCCCCCTCAGCCTCCTGTTGTCTCCCCTTCCGCCTACCCCTTCCTCTCAGTCTCAGCCTCCATCTTTCTCATCCTGTTCCCTTGTTTATTTTCATCCTTCTCTCCTCCACCCATCTGGCCTCCCACATCTCCCTCTGAGCACTCTCCCCTTAGCCTTCTACTTTTTTTCTTCCCCTTGTTTTTGTGTGCTCTCTCCAACCTCCCTCACCTCCACTTTTATTTTTCTCTCCCTCTGGCCTCCTCCTGTCCCCTTTGGCCTCACACTTCTGTAGGCCTCCAGCTCCCCCCCCCTAGTCTCTCCCACTCGCAGTGGATTTCATTGCAATTTCCATTCCACTCTCTGCTGCAGATTCATGGCATAACTTTCGATGAATTCTGTGTGGCCCTGGTGACCGTAATGGCATGTATGGTCCTCTCCTTTTCTGGTGGTCGGTGCACGGGCGAGGGCTTACTCTGAGCATAGTTCACTTTTCGCTCTGCTATAACTGAATGGAGGATCAGCAGCTCCCCCTGTCTTGCCTGAGCTCCTGAGTCTGAGGGGTGGCACCAGTAGTTAAATTCACATCTTTTTAAAGTACATCTTCAGTTTTACCTTTGTCAAAGAAGAAATAAAGCGCAACTAGAAAATAACAGTGGGTAATTTTGTCCTGCAGTTAGTCTTCACTGTGTAGTCACTAGGTAACACTGTGTGGGTAGCTCAGTTAAATCACTTAATGGGTAGGCAGGAAGCATCTGAAACCAGCAGAAGAGAAAGAAGTATTATTATTCAACAACAATCAGTGGCACCAACAAAGGTCATTCCTGCTACCCAGCACCTCTTTCCAAATGGAAAAATTACTTGTGCTTTTTAATTTTTATTAGGAAAACTTTCCCTGAATTCAAAATGGTCACAGTTCTAAAATTACTTTTTGCAAGTGGAAATGTTTTGATCTGTGCAACAGAGTTTATTTTTGATGTCTTTTTTTGTTGTGATTAAGTCAACCCTCAATACTTTGCTACTTTCAGTAGGTATGAGAACATAGTGTGCTATTGTGTCTCTGCTAACTAGATTGGTGTGGTGCTAGTGTTCAGAAGTGCATTTTTATGGTCTTCTGTCTGTGGCACATGCTTACATTGAGGCTTGATTGGCAAATGCTTAGTAAGCAAAGGATGTAGCAAACTGCTGGGCCTGCTGGAAAGCTCCAAATCTGTGACAGTATGACAGTGACATCAATCGCATTGAATTAGTTTTTCAGAAAAGCCCACTTCTGTGATCGTGTCCAGCAGTAACGGCTGTTCTTATCCCAGCCTGCTGAAGTGCACACCTGATCCTGGAAGGTCTGTTAGACCTGGTTGATTAGTGACAGTGCCAGCGCACGAAGGGCTGCTGTGGCTGGCATTCAGGTCCACCAGCTTTTATTCTGTCTGTCCTATTTGCTTGGCAAACTAACCATTGATTCACGCATTGTTAAGGAGAGGAGGGCCCTCAGGGGATACTGGAGTGATTCTTAAACTGACACTTCTGGACTTCCTTATACCCGAATGTGGTTTGGGTATAAAATCATTGCTGTTTCATTTCCAAAGTGTTTGTGCTGATCCTGCTGGTGAGGTTCTGCTGCAAACAGCAATGGCTCGAGTCACGGTTTTCTTTTCCAGCTGCAGTCGGTGTTTGTAAAAGCTTATTCAAGCTGAGGAGAAGGCAGGGCCAGTGAAGAAAAGCAATGTGGCTGTGGTTTCACAGCAGGACTAGGCTTACTTCCCCAGGGCATTTGTAAAATGACTTTTCAACCCAATAGATCCAGTGGTAGAGCCCTGTATCTCGGTCAAGTGTGCAGTCCACTAGAGGATACAATTTCTGTAGGCAAACAAACATTCCTTCCATTTTAGAGAAGCTATTTCTGTCCTCTGCACGCACTTCTGCCCCTGTGTGGCACCTACAGAGCTGGGGCCTCCTATGTACAGTATGGCTTTATCCCAGGTCTGAGGTATTGCCAGTTACTGGAATGGAACAAATAAATGCTTTTTCTTTCTCCTGACCTGATAGGCATTCTAAATACAATCCTTACATAACAAGTAATATTGAAACAGCAATTTTGGTACTGTGTGACGTTACTGAGTGAGAATGGTGAGACCTCCTGCATTAGGATGTTTGGGACTTATAGGATGAGTGGGTTTTGGACACCAGGCCTTTTAAGATGATATAGGCAATTAGTTAAATTAATGTGAGACCTTGGCAGTGCCAGCTATTCAATTTTCAGAGGAAGACCTTTGTTTTTTAAAGTCCTTTTCAGATCATCTTAGGCCTTGCTTCACTTGTCTGTTTGTCTGCTTCTGCTTCCTTAGTTATGAGAATGTTGAATACAGACCAGTAAGGTCACTTTAATTCCTCTTATGGTTTTCCAGTCACATGCAGTGAAGTGTACTCATGCACTGCTTAATCGTCATATCACTGCCAGTTTGTCACATTTCTTAAAAAAAAAGTGCTTTTGGAAAGAATTTGCGTTTATGCCTCCTGACCAAGAGAAACTAGACCAGATTCTTCTCTGGTATACATTTTTCAACTACAGTTAATTTCAGCAGGATAATTTGCTCATGAAACTGTGAGAAAATGAGCTCTGCTGCTGTTTGTGGGTGAAAGTGGAATTGGCCTTTCCCCTGGCAGTTCTGCTCCTTAGGTCTATTTGTGGAACATATCGAAGGTTGCATGATCATAGTGGGTTTTTTTCTTCTTCTATGGATGGATGGCATTAGAAGCTGCTGATACATGAGTGGGAACTACTTCTCCAGTTTGCTGGAACTGTGTACAGTCACTAAACACCAAGGATGAAATTTGCCACGTATTTAAACTCGGGTGCCACCTACTGAGGTGCAGCCTGACTTGCCCTCAACCAGAAGTACCAGTGTCACATAATACGACATGAACCATTTCTGTAGCAATTCTTATTCAAATAAGATCCTGGGTGCCCCTGGTAAGAGGATTTTGTTAGCTTCTTTTTATTTATTTTACTGTTCTGTAAATGAGGGTCAGAGTGGCTGAGGTGCTCATTCAAATGTGGGGTCAGTTAGCTGTTTTACTGCCTGCCATAAGAGGATGCAATTGGTTGTGTCTGTGGCTCTCGCCCTTACGGGGAGCCCTGGCTGCACAGGATGTAAGTTTCAGTTGTGATCCTTGTTAATCTTAGTAATCAGATCTCAGTAATAAGGAACTCAATATCTGATGTGGGTACATTGGCTAATGAGCATATTATTATAAATCCAAAAGTGTTACTTTAACTGATTCTTTTTCAGGAATGTTCAGAATTGACTTTGCTTTTAATTAGCAAGTTACATAATGAGTCCTACTGCAAGGCTGGGATGTATGGTGAAGTATGGTGAGTCATGAGTCACAAACCCAGACCTAGTGCGATGTGCAAAATTGTTTTCTGTAGGTCTGTGAAGAATTGTCTTCATGCAGATATACGATAGCATCAGCCACAGAAAAATGAAAAAGCGAAATGATACAGTACAGGGAAAGTGAAGAGAGTGCTGTTCAAAGTTGCATTGTACTTGTGCATTGTGTCGCCTCATCTTCCACCCTCAGGTCACAGATGTGGGAAAGTACCAATGGATTTCCAACTCTTCTTTGTTGAAAGAAAAAAAGCAGGAAAAAAGAAGGAAATAGCTGATTGTAGTCTTATCATTAATATTAATTGCAATTAGTGCCTAACTAGAGAATTCAGCTTCTTGTCTTCTCCTTGCTGTGTCTGTGGCTGGGTGCTCGGGGCAGCCCTGCAGCTCCCTCTGAAACAGGAGAGCGTAGCAGCCTGCAATGCTGTGCAGAAGAAAACAGTTTCAGTAGGAAATTTTGCTTCTGCTTCTCCTAGAAGAAAAGCACCTGTGTGTTTCTGTGAACCCTCCTTCTGGCACTTGGAAACGTTTCATGTGTGTCCTGCTCTCAGTCTGTCATGCTGCCTCGTGCCTGTGGGAACTACTGCACGCGCTTCTGGTTCAGTTGTTGTGACTGGGAAATGTGTTATGTACTGGGTGTCTGTTAAAGGCATTGCACTTCTACATGATTTCCCCTTCTATCCTCAGAAATTGTGGTATTGAACAACTGAAATAAAATGTAAGTTGCTGCCCTGCCTGCCCAAAAAAAAAAAAAACTAAACTGAAATCTGCCTGCTAAGAATCAGTCAACAAATGCAATAAAGTTTGCTGACACAGAAGCATCAAGTGTCATTACTGAGGAGTTAGCCTGTATTTTGAAGTAGAGCTGGTCTTTCTGTTCTCCGAAACAAGATAATAAAATAAAATATGCAGCAGTTGACACTGTAAATCAAATCAGTGAGTCCAGGCAATGCCAGTGTTTAATGCAATCAAGAAATGTTAATAGAGTCCTATTAAGGTGGCTAATGCTAATCTGTTGGCACAGACAGAAGCAGATTCTGTAAGACAAACGTATGAGGGCAATGCAATGCAGCCCAGCCAGCAAATAAACATAGGTGTGGAGAACTGCAGCAGTGAGTTTACGCAGACTTGTGCTGCTGACTGGGGCTATGGTAAACTGCTTCCAAATCCAGAAGCATTCCTAGTGCAATATAATAAAACTGATATTCCCAAGGGCCAGAAATCATGCCTGGAGATTTGTGACACTTTTCCCTGCCCTCCCTTCTCAGTCTGCATCCAACTCCAAGGTCACTGGAAGCGTGAGCTTTCTTTGTGGGGCCAGCACTTCTACTGATTTCCAGGCAGGCTAGTGGCAGTTCTCCGGGGAGCTGCTGCTTTCTTCTTGTGAAGTCTTTACAATTTCGTATTTTTATAGCCTTCTCCCTTTGTTCCTTCCCAGCAAATTCTGGTGGCTGAAATGGAAAGCTTTTTATTCTGGCAAAAAAGCAATAATCCCTGCAAGGCCTTTTAGGCTCTTATTCAGGCAGAAGCTCCTTCAATTTTACTTTATTCATCATACTTAGTCTAGATTAAGTAACACTAGAATGGGGTTGGTTATGGAGGTGGTCATGGTCTTTTGAATCCTAAAATGATGAGTAACAGGACATGAAGTGGAATGACATGGTTTCACTCCATATGCTCTGAGACTATCTACATATTTCTTTTAACTGGAGTTTGCCCCAGGGGTTTTCCTGTGAAGCAATGCTCTAGCCAGATTTCTGAATCATTGTTTAAACACCTGAATGAAAGTCTGGAGATATTTACAGGAGGCTGATGCAGGGCTATGGTGTCATTATGGTTGCTGAGCTTGGAGGCAGACACATAAACTTACTTGATACATTGACTTCATCTGTGCGAATGGATCCCTGCTGAGGTAACCGTTGACCCCAATGAAGCTATGCCAGAGTGCAGATTTGGTGCTGTTAGCCTCATTTAATGCTGAGGTGTTAGTCTTATATAGATAATGAATAGATGGAAAAAGGCAGAGCACTGGAGTGGAGTTGCGAGTTGTTTGTTGCTACATTTGAAAGGCCTCAGTCTACCCATGAATTTAGTTTACTGACTGAAGATGAGACTTCTACTGGGATGTTGGTTGTGAAAACTCTCACCACGGTGTCTCTAGGACACTTCCTTCACATTGCAAGACTTCTGATGCGCACACTCGCAAGCACCATGTGCACAACTGTCCATCCGTCTTGGCTTTATTGGTTCTTATTTTGGTCTGGAAACAGCTCAGGGTGAGGATCTTCTTTTTCTTAAAGTGAGTACAAATTTATCTGTATTTTTAAGGGAACTGGGAATATAGGAGAAGTGTTGGCTGTTACAGTTTTTAAACAGCTCTCTACTGTATCAATGAATCATAGCAAATGAATGATAATCATAATGACGAATGAGTCTTCAATGATTCATACTTACTGCATCAGGTGAATGCATAATTGGAAAGTTTTTCAAATGGATGTGTGACAAAAAAGAAAATACCGTACCAAATGTGATCCTAGTGTCTGATGGTGTATTGGGTGGAGCTTTTGCAGTGGTATTTTTTAACAAACAATCTAAATATACACATTACTCTGTTAAGTAAAGGCTTGAAATGACTCTTCCTTATTGGCCTGATGGTTTAAAAAATTGCAACCTTTAAAAACATTGTATATTGTTACAGAGGTTTTCTTAAACAGGAATAAAAACAGAGGTTAAAAAAAGGGTGAAAATGTGAAACGAACACATTGTTGGTACCGCTGCTTCCATCAGAAGAACCATATTTTAAAGCTTTATTTTTTTTTTTTTTTTAGCATTCTGTTTCTCATAAGACTGTCAACCATGGCTTCAGTAGGAAATGGTTTTCTGCACACTGTGGGGATTTAAATGCAATCAGCTGTGTTCTGTAATTACCGTTGGGCTGGCCTTGGGAAGTCATGCATCGTTGAGGTCTACCATCTTGGGGTATTTTGTACTCCAAATTAATCTGAGTTTGACAGCCAAAATGTCAAGTAATGAATACAGTCCTTAAAAAAATACATTTTATACCAAGACTGAGTTTATTTGGATTTTTCTGTTGTTCTCTTGAGATTTATATAATTTTTTTGCAAGACCTCTCTGTTCCCTCCAGTCAAATGCAGATCATATTATTTTCACAATCCAGTTGAAGTTATCTGGAATGAAACATTAATATTTTTTATTATTATACTTAAAAATGTTTTAATTTTGTGTGTGTGCCAGACTTCCTTGATAAATAGCCTAAATTCTGAATCCTTTAATTATAATTTCTGTTTCAATTCTGATATGCAGAAGTGGAGCGCAGTCATGTATGTCTTGATCTCAATGAATTTTTATTTGATTGAGAAAACTATGCTAAAAATGCCTTTGTTATTATCAGATACAAATCTGTAAATAATCTGGATGCTTAATCTACCTTACTCTTCAGTAATTTTTGTAGTGGTTTTGTTACTATTTTCTGTCTTTGTGATAGCATTGTCTCAAAATGTGTTAGGTAAAAACAAAGAGTAGCAGACAGTTTCTTCCCAGAAGTGTCTGTCTTCAGCAAAGCCACCAAATAAAAACAGAAGTGAGAAAGCAAGTACCATGAAATGGAAGGAGCTGGTCTACGTGTCACATATGTTGGATTAATCCTGTAACTGTGGATTTTGCAAGGGGACTAGGTATCAGGAGAGGCAAAGAAGAAAAGGAAGGAAGAAAGAATGAGTGGCTCGTGCTGGTTTAAATCTTAAGATTTTACTAGAGAATTATGGAAGTCCAAGGCCATGTTGAATGGGACTTCACCATGCATGGAAAGCATAGCTGGCTGACGTAACAAAAATTGGAGAATTTTTAAAATTGTGATAAGTTAAATCCTGAAAATAATTCTCCAAAATACCAGATGCTTATTTCTTCTGTTTTCTTTTCGTTTGTTTATTCTTTTTCCCAGTGTTTGTTGGCTTTGGATACCTGCATTTGTGGTGCCTGATGAGTGCATACAGTTACATAGCTATAAAAAGTGCAGAGAAACTAACTTCTGAATGTCAGGTCCCTAAATGTCTCTTCAAAACAAGTTATCTGCAGCCATAAGAGGACATATTTTGTTGTGGCATTTTTGTTTGCTTGTTTCTGCAAGCGTAGCCCTCTGGCTTCTTGTGGAGTCACTGGATTCTCAAAATATATGAATTTCAGACACCTCAGTTTTTAGCCTTGGAAGAACTGTCATCAGTACAGGCATCTGGTTGGGAAAATCTGAGCAGAATTTGCTCAGTGTGAAATTTATATTCCTGCATCTACAGGACCCCAAAAGGCGTTAACTGTGTTACCAAGGAAGTCTGTCCATCTGAGTTTGAATATTCCTGTGGTTTAATAAACATCCACGGCACAGAAATTCAGCTTCAGTCACAGATACTCGAAGGACTAGAGTCTCTGAGTGGGAAGCTGCTTTCTTGCAGCGGGAAATTCTGAACACTCTTGAGATGTTCAAGGAGGTCCTTTGCATCCTTGACCTTCTCTCTGTCCCATACTTACTCCCATGTTCTGTGGACCTGCCTCTCATTTATAGGTTCTTCATAAATTTCATAATTTACTGCCTTGCTTCTTCCTGCTCATAGATCTGACCACATGTGATCAGGAAATCTAATATTCTTCATAAGCTGAAAAAGAGTAGTATACTCAAGAATTTTTTTTCTAAGAGTAATAATACTATATTTTGGTTTTCAAAGCATCTGCAAACGTGAGGCAGATTGTTCCTTCCTTCTGCTCTTTTGTACTGTGTGAGCTCTTAGCCAAAGACTGAAATTTGCAAATTCTCCCTTACCCATCTGTCACTCTGGTTTTTTTTTGTGGTGCTTCCCGTTGTCATGCTTTGAAATCTTGGAATTCCTGCTCTTCCAAGCATTGATTTTTCTTCATTAGAAATTCAGAAATGTGTTCTTTCTACCAGTATTTTGACAACCATAGGGATAAGTTTGAAGGTATTTATACTTGAATGAAGAAACAGCAAGGTGTTGTTTGGCAAGGAGTAATTCAGTTTGCTATCCCCCATCAGTAGTAAAAAGTTCCAGTAGTCTGTAACAGTTAATGTAATGATCTGTATGCATCCTCTGTTAGCTGCCAAACACCACTGGATACATTCCCAATACACATAGTTCTCTTGTAATTAACGATGACTCCTTAATAATAAATTATTTTTAATGGTTTGGGTTTTTTTAAGCTATTAAAATGCTATTAACTGATTATTCTTTTTACTCTCTTCTTGGCCAGCTAAAATCTGGTTCCTCCTGCCACCTTTCATTTATATTTCTTATTAGTTCAGCTATAGATGAAGTAAAAGTAGAGCAAAAGGCTATGACCTAGTGGCACATTTCCCCCAGCATAAAGTAGAGGGATGCCGTCCCCGCTTCAGTTGCTTTTTACTACTGGAAGGAGGAGAATGCTTTTTTGGACAAGGCCTCAGGATATTAGATTTCAGATCTGATGTCATCATTTGGAGAAATGAATGAAACCAAGAACACTGTTCTTTTGGTAACAAAGGTCCTTTCTACAATAGCTGTAGTGCTGTTATGGATATGGTGGATTTGATCCTTGTTTCCCCACTGATTTGGAAGAGACTTTATTGTAAATATAAGGAATATGTTTCACTACTATTTTGTAGTGTCAGGTTGCTGTAGGTAAAAGGAGAACTGATATAGTTAGGCAGGTCTGGTTTACTAATTACGAATTAGTTTGGTATGATAATCCGCTGGGACCGTCTAAGTTGTCTATGACTATATCTGCTACTGCACCTATTCTAACAGGGATTTGCCTTACGTCCTTCAAATGAAAGCCCCAGGGTTTAGCAAAATGCAGCTGAGGAAAACAGCTCAGTGAGTGAGAACTCAGTAGCTTGCCTATAAATCTGTGAGTTAAATAGGATGGCACTTCTTTTAAAAATGAAACTGAATTTAAATGGGAACTACTGCCATGTCCTGGGGAAATGCTACTGCATGTCTTAGAAACAACGTACAGTTTGAGTGTTGGAATTGAAGAGCCCAGTGAATTCAACAGGGAAGAACATATCTGTTCAAGTCACTACATTAAATAAAACTAATGCAGGTTTATCTTTATCAAGAACTTGTTTTAATCGCTTTGTTTAGGTGGCAGAGGTGTAATTTTTGTGCCATCCTGAGAACTCTACCCGACTGTTGAGATTAAAGTATGTGTGCTGACCAAAATAGTCTGTGAGCCTTCTAATAGCTACCGAGCCTTCTACACGAACTGTTTATTAATGTATTATTTCTTTTCCTTTAAGCTTGGAGCAGAGGTGGGTATTCCTGTGGGTTAATGTGAGTTTGTATTTCCAGCTGGCCAGCGGCGGTTCAGTGGAGCTCAGTGGCACATGCAGAATGTCCTCAAAGACTCTGTGGAGAGCTCTGACGATGAATTCTTCGATGCAAGAGGTCAGTACATATTTTTGTCTTCCTCTTTCCATTCTTTCCCCAATTTTGCAGCAAGTCACTAAGCTCCTTTGGGGATAAAGAAACAACATTGCCCTCATCAGACGGAAATCTGAAAAAAATGCGAGCTCTTCTCTCAAGGATTTGTGAATAGAGCGAGGTTTACAGAAGGTGCCTGAAGAGCTGGGGGTGGATGAGTGAACTGCTGTGAGCTGGGTCTGGCATCAGTAGCTGCATAACTATGAGAATATGGACCTTCACGAGGTCTCTTGGGACTGGCTTGCTTACAGGTCAGGTAATATGTGATGTTACAGTTGGAATGCTCTCATTTACAGTTGCTGATGGAGGCCATGACTCTCTGTGTTACTGATGGCCAACTTTTAAAACCAACAGCCTAGATTTCCCACTCTTGACAAAACTTCGACTAAAGTAATAGGGAAATCTGCTTGTTCAAGAAGCAGCAAAATCTGAATGGTTGTGGATTTAAATAGTTGAATCCAAAATGCAGTGCTCCCTACAACATCTGATGAGACCCTGAATCCTGGCATGCTCTGTAACATGTTTTATGTGTTTTGTTCTGAAGTGGGAGTAAAATGTATAGGTTGTGTGCACATGCAACCTCCCACCTACAATGGGAGGTGGGGGCTCTGGTTTTGGTTTTGTTTGTAGGAGAGAAATCTAATGCTTTTCTGACACATTTGTTTTTCTGAAGAGAATAGCCAGCAAGGGGGGATTAATTCTGCTACTATTGTAGGAGAACTCTAACTACGATCTTTCATAGTGTAGGCTACTGAGGTCAGATTGAGCTGTCTTTATGCCCTGATGCTACCCAGAAGTCAGCAGTGAAGGGTAAGGGAATAAACTTGTTGAATGTCCTTTGGCTTTTTGTAGCAAACCACTTATTCTTCACTTTTCTTTCTCTACGTTGCCTACTATAGCTATAAAATTTGTGACAACTTTAAACTTGAAAGACAAGCTGCTTCTATGACAGTTAGATATTTATTTTTTTTTAAGCACCTCCTCCTTCCCCCAGTAGGGAATAGCCTCAGTCAAACAGGGGAAGAGAAACTTTCAAAATAAATTGGAATTTGAAAACTTGGCACAAAAATCCTCACCCAGAACACTACAACTGTCCATTGAAATTGAGCAGTTCTAAATGGAGATGGATATTGTAACAATGGGGCTTTTTATGAAAGTCAAATGATTTCTGTTTGGTTGATCAGGTATAGGAGGACAGAACTATTTGATACGGCTTGTTCAGGAAGTCCGGAGAAATGATTTAATGGATCCTTCTATCTCTGTGAAACATCCTCTTCATTTACCACAGCTAGGAAAGAGTCCCTGGCTGTACAAACATGCTACAGCTATTGTGTGAAAAAAGAGGTGCAGAGCTTCTTTCTGACTTCATTGGAAAGGATGTCCTATGGTATGTCGGTTTGTTGGGGCTTTTTTGTTTGTTTTATTTCAAAAAAAACAGCACCCAGCTACATTGTGGGGAACAAAATTCCCTCATTTGTTGCCTGTAATAAGATACGTATTCAATTCAGAGCCCTTTTGAAGTCTGAGGCATGAGATATGCATCAAATACCGTTTTTTTTCCCTTGTTCCTGTACAACTAGATATATAGTAAGAACTACTTGACTGGTGTAGAGGGTTCTGTGTCTGAGAAATAAATAATCTGCAGGAGAGTAAAGAAGTGAGTGACCCAGAAAGGTAAATTAACAAGAGGTTTTTTAAAAAAATAGGTATTTTTACCTGTTAAAAAATACTGATATTTATACCTATAAAATGTATAGGTAGGCTGAAGCACAAAGCCAGACTGTGTTGTCTGATGTCACAATGCCAGCTCAGGCTCAGCTTGAAATCAGCTCACATCTGCATTTCTGAGCTGGGATTTAGCAACCTATCTCCCTTTGAAGAGGAATTTGAGAGCTCTGAGTGAAGAGCTGTGAGCGCTGTGTGTGACACACATGCACATGAATGCACGTTGCTGAGCACTGATTATTTTCTCCTTGTTCTGAACCAAATGGCTCTCTTATCTGAAAGAGTCTTTTAGCACAGGGATGTTCCAGCTGTCTGCTCGGAGAGAGGAAAGAAATACGGATGTTGTAAGCTGATTTGTCCCTTGTAATCTTTATTGTTGTGGGTAGGCACACAGACACTGCAGCTGGTATTCAGATGATCCTTGCACCTAGAGGTTTTTTCTTTCTCCAGGCAGATGCTTCATTATTTTGGAAATTTAACATCAGATTATGATTGCTGTAAGTTGTCATAGGTACAGAGCTGATGTGAATGTGTAACTGAGATTTTGGAGAGAGGTCTGTGTGTGTGGCGTATGTGTGTCGATACAGATTTTATCTGCTTTTTTAACCGTAAGAGTGGCAGCTAGTCACCTTGTGTTTCTGAGGCAAAACCAAAATCTCAAGGTATTTGTGGCATGTCTCATGAAAATCCATGCCCTTGAAATCCATCTCCGTCTATAGAAACCTCCTTGCACTGAGAGAGCTAGTAAACAATAAATTAATTCACCAGTACAGAAAAGCTGATCAACAAGAATATAGAAAGGTCTCTGAGTTTGGTTTGGCTTTGCTGGTCAGGAGGGATTCTACTGTTTTGGGAAGGGGCTTTCACTACAGCAGAATTGTAAATAGTTGAAGTGTAATGTGAGGAAGCAAAGCCCTGTGACACACATGAAAATTGGTGTTGAAGATGCTGTTCTGAGTTGCAGATACTCAGTGAAGTGAACCTGTTTGGCACTGTGAAAAGCTGTCACTGTAGGGAGATAGCAGTGTTAAATAAGGTGATGACCATTATGCTTAAGTTTGACTTCAGATTCCTAGTGCCTACTCAAAGGATTGACTATAGCAATAGGGTTTGGGGTTGAATATTGTTACTTGACAGGCTAGGGCCAAATTTGCAAACATTTACATGTACAACTACTGTAAGCCTTATTTGGAGAGTTTCACTTCATAGTCAGTCAGTAAGTAATTGCTTTCACTGATGACAACATCTAAAATTATGCTCCTAAGTAATCTTTGTGTTCTCACTTGTGCAACTTCAGCTAACTCAGCCCGATTACCACAACGGGTGTCTGAGAACAACTGCTGTTGAATATTTGATCCTTGAAGCATGACGGATTGCAGAGCCATTTGGGAAGGGTAAATTCTGCAGCCTTCAAGAAACGTGTTTAATTTTTTCTGAGCAATAAGGAGAGAAGGATTCTAGCCACAATGATACTGAAACAAGGCCATAGCTGTAACAGTGGTCTGTGGTTCTCTCATCAAAATGTGTCCTGGGATTCTGAGGCTGACATGTAGGTTAGGGCTTGGCTATAAAAAGGCACTGCAGGCTGTCTAGGTGAGTAGCTTATGAAAAGCAGCCTGTCTGGACTGATTTTGAGAAGAAATAATTTCTAGTGCAAAGTTCCAAATCTTACTCCGTAAGAAAACTGTAGAAATCAAAATGTGATGTCTTAAATCAGTGTTTGAGTCGCACCTTCTAATTTATGAAATACATATCCACAAAGAAAGAAATCTCTTGAAGAGGATTAGGAAGAGATGCAGACAGGGCCAATAGCTGCTGTGTGTCAGGAGAAGTCTCCAGAAATGAGTGCATGTGCACCAATTCAGTCTGCTATTTAATTCATTAAAAAGGAAAGGGAAAAACCTGACAAAATCTAATCCTACATGCAGTTGTCAAACAGTCTGTTTCCTCCTCCTTTCTACTTTGTGTTGACAGAAATTGAGAAGAACCAAGGGAAACAAATTAGTGCAATTAACAGAAGACTCAGGCCTTGGATTTTTCTGTGTTTAAGATGAGTAACACAAACGTTTTCACTCAGAACCATTTCAAGCAGGGAAGAGTGAGAGCATCTGGAATTCTAATCTGTTTGGAGTGTGAAAGTTATAGAAACTGGAAAAACTGCACCACTGCTGGAATCAAGTCTTTCCTCAAGACATGTAAAAGACTGATTTCATTTTTGTTTGTATTTTTAAAAGCTATAACATGCAAGAATAGATGTGTGTGTAGATGAGGGACTGCCAGAGAAGTCTAATGAGTTTTCTTAAATGACTTTTCTAATGATTTTTTTTTCCATCACATAGCCCTAAGAGGAATTCTGACTTACTCCATGTTGACTTCACCCTGCTGTTTGTCCCCAGCACAGAAGGGTTGCTGCTGTTTCCTTGAGTGTCAGACCTGGCTACACCTCGTTTGCAAATGTGGCACTTTCCTGCCCTCAGAGCCAGGGTGCAGGAGCTCCTGTCCCTTCCTTCAGAGAGTCAGGATATCATATTGCTATTCCTGACTGAACTGCTAAATGAAAAAACAAGTGGAAATATGAGGGAAAGTTCTATTTGGGCACTGGACTCTTTATAGGAGGCAGTATGTGGTGGTCAGTAAAACATACATGGACTGTGGGTACATAGGGTCTATTTTAGGGTGCTGATTTTCTGAGTCATATAAAAATATTGTTTCTAGGTTTTCTTTTTTCCAATTGTAAACTACGATAAATCTTTCCTTGCAGGTGCCTAGGAATTACAGTGGTCTTTAAGAGAAAGCTGTTGGTGATGGTTATCATTAAAGTACCTGGGTGTTGATTTTGGGCTTCTTGAGGACTCCATCAGAAGAAGCAGTTTGTAGTTGATACCACATTTGTGATAAGATGGAAATGGTAGTTGCTGTTTGCAGGGGATCCTGTAGCCACTTTCTGACCTACTTTAAATTCAAATGAACTCTGATTTCTACAGTTATTCTGGATTTAAACTAGTCCAGCAGATGAGGATCTGACCTATCAGAAACATAACTTCATCATTTCTCTATCTCTGCATCAGGCTTCCGACTTAAAATCTGAGGGCATTTTTTCCCCTTGTCTCCTGCGAGTGTAACTGGCAGATGTTATAGTCAAAAGCCTGCTGACAGCTAAAGATTGAAGAGGTGGTGTGTCATACAGCTGCCACATTTTCTCTAGCTGAGTTTATTTAGTCTGCATAATACTTTTGTCATTAGTTTTGCCTTCTTAAAATGAGCCTTACGGCACTGTCTTCTGTATTACTGTGTTCATGTAATGCTGAGGCCAATAGATATGTGGTATCTGTATGATCTCTCTACTCTTGAGGGAATCCACAGCTCCTCCTAAGTTCGTATCATCTCTGCTTTCTCCCAGACAGCCTTTCAGAAACAACAAAGTGTCAGGAAAATGTGCACAAAGGCATAGATACTAGCAGAAGACGCAGAAGGTGCTTCTATGCTCAGAAGTTCTCTGGGTGATGAGGGAGCTTGTGTCTTTGGTAGAGGAAAGCATACGTCTGGGCTAAAGTAACAGGCATTATCAGTGGGTTAAAGGTGGCACCAGAGGGAGTTGTGCTGGAGTGAGGAGAACCTGGCTAGGAGAGAGACTGTGGCCTTCACCTCCTGCACCTTCATCCTGCCTCCAGCATTATGCTTCCTGTCATGTTTCTTACCTGTATTTCTCACCCGTTCTCCATTATTTATAGTGTGCTCCATCAGTGCTCAACATTCTTGCAGCTGACAGCGCTTTCCACATAGTGCAGCTGGGGCTGAGCACTATGTTTCTTTATGGGAGAATTTGGAAGCTGTCCCAGACTCTCCATCTACCCCTGTGTAATTTGCACTTCAGAGACAGCCTGGAGTAGGAGGCAGAGGGCACAGCAGTGGGCACAATTAAAACATAACATTAGTGAGCTGCTTTTGCATTCTGAAAAACAGCTGGGGTCAAACCCCAGTTCCTCAAACAAAGACATTTCTGGCTGTGCCAGCCTTGTAAACAGAGTCCAGCCCCTGTGTTTGAGATGGAGCAAGAAAAAAGAAAAGCATAAACCATCACAAAACTTTAAATTAAACCATCTGAAGCACTACGATCTTGTTAACTTGATTGTGAGAGTGCCAGTCAACCAATGAAGGTTAACAAAATTTTGTGAGTTAACAATAAGAAAAATAGGAGCGATTGTCACAAAAAGAACTATACATAACTGATGCAGATGCAATGCTTATAGTTCCTTGATTGGTATTTCTTCAATACGAATTCCATACGCACAGAATGCTCCTCTGTAATGCCAGTGGTTGGTTTGTTTCCACGTTGCTGGTCGGTGAACAGACCACCATTGTAGCCAGGAAACAAAATTATCCAATGGCTAAATGATAGTGAAAGACTTAAGTGAATTTCTGGCTTTCTGGGCAGAGTGTCAGGAAGTCTCAAGTATCCCAAATTTGGTATAGTTTGGGCATGGAGGGTATGGCCTGTTTGTTCCTCGGCTGATGTGCGTGGTGGGGGCCAGGGAGAGGCTGCGAGTGCTGGAGTTGGGCACAAGGTGAGGGCTCTCCCCAAAAGAGAGGCCTCTGTCCTGGGGTGAATTCTCACTTTACAAAGCCTCCCTGCAGTACATGTGTTCTGGCGATATGCATAATACACACATACTATTCTGTAGTATTTTTGATATTTTAACCCCTGAGGCAGACGCAGCTGTTTCTTGTAAGTATATTGTGATATTGTAGCTCGCCAGAGCAGGATAGAGTAGCAAGAGGACAATCCAGTGCTCTGAAGTGAAATTGCGTTTGAAAATGTAGATTGTTCGTGGAGGTAAAGACTGCCTGTCAAGTCGGAACACCTCAGAGTCTGTCTTGGTTTGCATTATGAAAAATAGTTTGACCTACATCCCATACTGCAGCTGAATACTCACAGTATTTCGTCCTTGTGCCTTCCCAGGGGGCAGGAGCCAGCAGCTTGTTTCTGCTTTGATACTTTCTGGGCCTCTTTAAGTGACTGACTATAGAGGTATAATAATCTATTTTGTGCTAGAAAAAGTGGAGACTTGACATTTTTGTATGCAGTCTGGTGAGGAGACAGAATACCTTTTATTTGCAATATTTTCTTTTTCCTATTCATTGATGATGCTCGCTTGAGATTGAAAGTCATAACAAAATTCAGAGTGGATTGTTTCCCCACTATCCCTTCCTTCTGCAAGCATTTAACAGTTTCTGTGTGGTCACCCTAGGTACAAAGATCATTCTGGGCTATATACAACCATATATATAAATATATATATTTAGTAAATCTATTCAGAAAGGACTAATGCAATCTTCTTGCCAAACAGCTATTAATTTGAAGGAAAATGTTTTCAAACAGCTTCTAGGCCCATTTATTTTGGGTTTTTGTTTTTAGGAGAGAGAAAATATCTACAGGTCATGTTTTGTGCTTTCAGCTTTTCCCACCCCGTCCCTGAATGGGATCCCAATAAAAGAGATTGTTCTATGTGCTGTGGGCTTAGTGCCATTCCATTATGTCTCTGTGTCCCTGGATGAAAATTTAAAGCTTAGTGTAGCACAGGTGGATTTTAAGCTGGTCTCTGTCCACTCTTCCCTCTGTTCTGCCTTTTGAGTATTATGAAGTAAAAGTGAAAAAAGAGATGACTTCCAAGAAGGGGAAAGAATTCCAACTAATTCTGTTACTTGATATTAAACACTCAAAGTGACTTATTATAAACTTTGTTCTTAAGTGACAGCTCAAGGTAAGAGTAAAAATTTGGGCAGTCCTTGCTTTTCTACGGTTTTCCTGCTCACAACCTATGAATCATGTAGGTACGCTGTAGGGCATATCAGTAAGAAAGAAGCTTTCCTGCATATGCTAACCTGTTACCTGTTCCCATTAGTGACCATGATGAGTGTTTATTTCTGTCTCGATTGCTGGTTCTCGCCCTGTCTTTTTTTCTCCTGTTCATCACTGCAATTTGTTCCATTCTCCTACAGAAGAGATGGTGGAAGGAAAAAGTGCCATTCTCATAGGCATGAGCCAGTGGAACTCAAATGACCTTGTTGAGCAGATAGAAACAATTGGGAAGCTGGAAGAAAATCAAGGTAATGTTCAGCTTGCCTTACACATAAGTTTAAAGTGACTACTGAAGCAATTAGTTTTCAGATACCATGTAAATACTCAACAGAAATATTATTCGCAGTATTCCATTGTTAAAAGAGTCACATAGAAATGTAAGTAGTATTTTAGAGCTGGGAAATGAATTGCAATGATCTCTTTCAGGAGAATTCTTCTCTGGCAGGCCAGATAATACAAATTCATTTACTTCAGTGGGAAGTCAATGTTGGACTTGTCTCAACAACTGTGAGACAGATTAAAAGACCACAACTTATGTATTGCATGTGTCCCGTGCTCAATATACATGACACTTGTTGGTCATAACCAATGGGTTATTTTTGCTCCTTAAAGCCAGAAAATAATTATCTGGAATTTTCAAGGGGACACATATTTTCAGGAGTATTTGAGGCCAGTTTTAGGTAAACATTTAGGTAGCCCTGTGCCACTGAAATGAGTGGAAAATGGACACTGACACACCAGTAAGAATCTGGGAATAAGACAAAAGCGTAAGCAGTCTTCCTTCAGTTGTTACTTTGGCTCCTAAATCACCTAGTTGTTGGAAAATTAAAATGACCTTATTGACTTGAGGAGAGAGAAGGACTTGACTTCCTCATCCATTGGTGGTATGGGGCTCATGTATAATGATCCTTGTTAATTAATCTAATTTTTTAAAGAATTTGTTGGATTTGTCCATTTACAAACCCTTTTAGGAGGCTTTTCTTTGTGAATTTGCTACATATAGTCAATCCTGAGGATAGCTGTGAGCAGGTTTACTTTACTATAGAGGTATATCAAAGTCATATTTATCTGAGTCACAAATTTATTGATTACCTACCATGAGAATGATTTATTTTGGTAGTATTTAAGTGACAGGTAAACACAATACACACAGTATATTCACAATTGTTAAATAGATGATGAAAGAAGAAAAAACTTCTCTTTTGTGTTTGCTCTTAACAGTGGTATCAAGGCCTCATGTTTTTTAGTAACTTACTTCATTTGAAATGGCAATTTGTAAGAGAAACTGTACGTGTTGTAATGATGCCGTTTTCTCTGCTAGCAAGAAAAATTAATACAGTATTGCATCAGATCTGATTTAGTTTTCTAAATTACTTGCCAAGAACCACCTATCCTTGCATTGTTGCAGATACTTCTCTGTTTCTTCCAGGGCCGACAAAGATTGAGAATGCTTATTTTCATTTCAGCACCACCATATGAGAATGGTTTTTTTTGGTTTTTTCATAGTGCCCTTTGTGTTGGGCACCAGGGAAAGAGTTGTAAGAGACTGCTTTTAAGAGTAAAATGATTGCTGTTTGTATTATTGTCGTGGTTTGGGCTGAGCTGGCCACTAAAACGTTGAACACCTGCAGCCAAGAGGATGTGAGACCCAGGGTGGCATGGGAGGCCTGTGCAGAAAGAAAGGAAGCAGTCCCCTGACTCATAGTTGATCCTCTTTGTACAAGGGATGGTACAAGGGGTTTCTGTTTTCTTTTAATCTAATTCTCTGCGATGTTCTGTAAAAGAAAGACTTCTCCTCCATTCTTTTAATTAATTTCTGTTCACACACAGCTGTTAGGAGAGACTTTAGAGCCAGTGAACTCAACCCAAAGCACCGGACAAGTTGGCCTATGTGTGAGATGCGTCTGTGCTCCAGTGTTCTGCCTCTGGGTCTCGGTTCATTGTGTTCATTTGACCGTTCTTGAATAGAGATGTCTGGCAAGGGCTGAATTCGTTAAGAACTGGGCTAGCACAAGTCTGAACCAATATTACATATACCATATCTCGTTACACCGGAATGTGATTTCACTGCTTCAGTAATGCAAAAGAAAGTTGAGTTCTGGCTATAATGCACGCTGCCAGTTAGAAATTTTCCCTGGTCCACCCCTGCTAAAGATATCCATTTTCTAACTAGACAAAGCAATTATGTGCATTCCTTCTTTCCTCTGCCACCTCATACTCAGATTTAGTCTTACCGATTAGATACTTGTTGATTTTTTTTAATTATTAGTTTTCTTTATTTCATTACATATGCTCATCCATATCTTACCATCATGGAATTATCTGGCAAATGCTGATAGGTTGTACCACAGTGGTATTTGTGCAGATAATCGCACAGTGCTTTTGTTATGACTTAACAGGACTGAGTAGTGTTACTGATTCAGCAATCATCAGATACAAATGATAAACGCAAAGAGGGAAGGAGGGGGATGTTTGTAGGAAGGCTGTTGTCTCCTGTGCCACAGCAGAAAGATATTTCAGCCTTAGCCCTGTTTTCTATAGGTAAAAATGAAAAATTCAGGCAGAGCTGGATTCTCTCTTTAAAAACACTGTGTAGAAGAAAGAAAGATGTCATATATGGCTTCTTTCCCAGGGTATGTCACTTCTTCAATGGAAGAATGTGAGGAATATGGTCTGCTGATTAAGGGAAAATATTACACAGAGACACAGACACACACACACCCCAGCTGGATTTTCTTACAGTTCTTGGAGAAAGATGGGTCCGTTGATTGATTGCAGGGAGCTGCATTACAATTCAGACGATCTCTAGGGCCAGTGGTTTTGTGCTTGTGCAGACAGCAGAGTACTGATTCTTTTTCATGGTTTAATAAATTGATTAATCAAGCACGTAATTGTGGGCTCTTTCAATAAATGAAGATGTATGAGAAGATGTAGTATGCTCTGGGCACAGGTGAAGATCCACTGGATGCTACTTACTTAGGGAATGCTACAGGTGTAATGTGAGACAGACAAGGTCCTCAGGAACTTTATGAATGGCAAGTATGTAATTTAATTCAATCTTAGATTCTCAGTAAGTATGACTGAGAGCACTTGATCAGCACAACCTTTCTCATCAGAGGTAGTAATAAGTCTTTGGGGGAAAACTGGCAGCAGCGTTTCAATTTATTAAGTTTTCAATAAAGAGTATAACACAAAATAGCAATCAAGCTGAATTAGAACTTCATACAGCTGCATAATTTATGCAGATGTGTTTCCTGTTGTGAACAAAAATGCATGACTGTGATGCATGAAAATGCTTAAATTCACTCCTGGTGTCAAGTATCTGCCCGTTACGTTAAGGACAACGGCATGTACTAGATACATGCACTAGGGGCAAATTCAGCCTGTTGGGTTTTCAGTGCTTTGCATTTCCTCCAGCTATCTTGAGTTCATCTCCTTACTTTAAGTATATATTGTTAAGGTTTTGAGGGTGAAGTTTTTTGGTTTTGAACTCTTGACACAGTGCAGTGAAGGTGAGGTGAAGTCTTTGCAAATACAGCAGAGACTATGTGTATACTTTGAATCAATATATGTTCTATATTTCATTACTTGAGTTTCTTTATAGCAGGAAATGGTTACTGTACGTTTTAACTGGCAAACCAGGCATTTACTTGTTACAGGGGAAAAAAAAATCAATCCAAGCTAGAAATAGCCATGTAAACTTAAACATGTGGAAAAAATGCTGGAGTAAACATTACCCATGAGGTAATGCATATTTGTTTGAGACAAAACCTGTTTAAGACTTAAAATAATGTCACACAAATAGCAGGGTTGTCCTCTCCCCCTCAGTTGCCCATCTCTTGTTATATTTGTCCTTCTTAAAATGTGGACCTACGAGCTGAAAAGTGTTACAAGATTTTAACATATCATTATTTTTTTTTTCTGTCTCACACACAAATTAAAGTATGAGGGAATCCAGGAACATCTGAAATAGATGAATAACAACAGAGCTCCACAGGGGGAACATAAGTGCTTGCCATTACAGCTGGAGAGTAGCAGACCTGCTGTGATTCAGTCTCTGTATACAGACAGCAGGCTTTACTGCTCTTCATCCTTCATTTTGTAACCTTCTCCCCCTCCAGCCATCTTATTTTTCTAAGGAGTAGAAGAAACATGCAGCTGTCAAAGAATGGGCAATGCCAATGTATCTCGGCTTTGCCTGCTGACCATCATCTCCCATCTGTGAACATGAACTAGGCGTTATTTATGTTGAGCTGCAGCTTTAGTAGGTCAGGTTGTCCCTCCTGAGTCTGTAACATCCACACTGGGGAATTTCATTCACCCCTGCCTTCCTAGTTGGTAAGCAGAAGCAGTTGGCTCTTTCTGGGTTGTTGCCACAGAGCTGCTGTGCATAAATTTGTGCAAGCTACGTTGCAGTTTCAGGCCTTTATTTTTTGCCCCAGATCTAATAAAACACCAAGCTTTATAGTCTTTCTTGTGTTGAGGTTCTGCTTTTGTCTGTGGTGCTCTGGTTTTCTTCCTGTCCTCAGCGAGTCAACAGCCATTCCTGGTCTGCTCTGATTCCTGATCATCTTACCAGAAATGCCAGGGAGGTTTCTTCTAGGCAAAGGCTGCCAGGCTTTCATCTTCTCACGATGCCTTTTCACTGAAAGGTGGCATAGAAGGTGTCTTGGAAGGAGAAAGATCTTCTGTAAGTGAAAGAGAGCCTGCAGCTCTCAATGCAATGGTTAAGTACACCTTTGGCAAGGAAAACTGCCAGGGTGCTAGCAATCAGCCCTGAGTTAACTGCAAAGAATGGCAGGAAGGCAGCTGTTAATTTGATTTTTAAGGTCGGTTTTTTCAGGCAAGATTTGCCTGATTTTGTTTTCTATATAATCTGTATAATAATGTGAAATACATACACTTCTTTTTTGATCCTTTCCTGTGTAGAGATGGAATCAACTAATTTCTTTTCAGCCTAACTGTATGTGGTTCTTAATTGTTTCATTGGATTTTGCATTCCTAATTTCTAATATTTAGAAAAAAAAGTTAATTTTATGATTATGTCAAGAGAGTAAAGAGAAAATGTTGCAGGTATTCCAACTTGGCTGAGAATTAGCATTTTCCCCTTAAATGGGAATGGTTAATTTTTTGCCTGGAACGGTCTAGACTTTTTGTTAAGATACTTGTCAGTTGTGATGTGAATATGAATCCGCAGCATCTGGAATTATGAGCCATGTTGAGTTGGATCCATTAAAGTCCTAAGGACAGCAGTGTTTCTATGCAGGACTGGATGCATGCTGAGATGTTTTTACTGAGCTTTTCATCTGGTCTCATTTTTGGTTGGCTCACTGATTCAGTCTCCTTTGCTACATCTGCATCTCAAAGGTTCTCCAACGTTTATGCAATGGTCAAAACACTCAATATAACAGAAAACTCTCTACGTTGTGATTCTGCTTTCAGTATAGTGATTTTTACCTTGTACTAGTGTTTCTCTCTCCTCTCGAGAGGAAAGAGAAATAGGCTGCCTGGCCTATTCTTGTCCACAGAGTTCTACGTAAACAAACTGCTGTCTTCTGTTCCCCTGTAGTGTGTGATCTCCCTCTCCTTGCTATGTCCTCCTCCTAGAGTCATATAATTAATTAAAGGCTGTTTGTACAAAGATGACTGTAGTGTTTATGCTGCTATTAAATTTATTGCAGTAGCATCTGCCACTGCCTAATAACGTGAAAAATGGCAAACAGAAGATTTGGCTTAGTGGAGCAAGTTGTGGAAGGGAAGGATGGAAACTAGAGTAGTCAGCAGCATTCCAAAACACATCAGATGGCTTGTAGAAAGAACACATTTACTTCTAGCAGCAGGTTTTAGAGAGAAGCAGTGAATTGGATTTCTGAATATCATCCATGGTAGCAGTTTATATGAGGGCAGGTTACCAGTGTTCTGCAATTGCTGTCGTTTAATTTTTGGTGCTGTATGTTCTAGAGTACAGCTCTGCAAATGCATGAACATAGAGGAAGCTTAAAGGGATTTTTTTTAGCTGAGAGCCATGTCCTGTTGCAGAGAGTATTGCTTTCCTCGCAGTCCCTCCACAGAGTCCCGTTTCCTTTTTCAGTCTGTGTTAGGATCCGGTTCATGTGCTAAAATCAGCATGTGTTCTCCATCCACTCCACTGGGCCTTAAGTCTCCCTGGCTGCCATGCCCATCCAGAGGGTCACGCCATCTGTAGCTGTATTACCCCTTTCCTCTCTCCCTGCTTTCTCCAGTTTCACGTAATTTTGCTCACACCGGTGGTAAGTTTGCCATGGTGTTAAAAAAACCCCAAATATAATTTAAGACCCTTATTTGTCTATTCAGAAGCTAAATTTCACTGTGTTCTTGCTGGAACAAAAGCTTCTGAAATGGAGCATGATCATTGTTCCAGTGGTGTGGTGGTGATGTCAAATTAATTCAGGTGATTATAACAGAGAAAGTCGTGCACAGCGTAAAGCCGGCTGGCACTGCAGGAGCTGGTGGGGCGGATCCCCCAATACCTCACTGGTGCTCAGGGACACAGCTCTGCGCTGCTGTGCCCTCATCTGATGCTGACCCCATCAGCGATGTGTGATGACTGCGACACTAGAGGCAACTTTGTGAATCTTGTTTTCATCTGCAGACACTTTATCTGTGAATAAGATACGATAATTTCTACTGAGGTTACCAATCCTTTGTGGGAAAGTAAGGTGGATTCTATTCTGTTTTCAACACTGCCCAAAGAAGTGCTTGCTAATTTTTTTGTAGCCTTGCAGTAGCTGGTTACATGCAACTAGAGTAATTGCAGTTCATCTTTTAATTCCAGGCCAGAGAAGTGGCAATTTCTTGCAGATTTTATGGAAATTACTGTGTGATGAAAATATCTGGAAAAATATGAAAATATTTTCATATGAAAATAAGCCTCTGTCAAGCATACGTCACACTCCGTTAGAGCATAGAGGCAAAGGCAAATTGTGTCTGACAAATTTGGTGGCCTTCTATGATGAGATTACGACATTGGTGGATAAGAGAAGAGCAACTGACATAATCTGCCTGGGCTTGTGCAAAGCATTTGATAATGTCCCACACAACATCCTTGTTTCTAAATTGGAGAGAAAAGGATTTGATGGACAGACCAGCTGGTGGATAAGGAATTGACTGGATGGTCACACTCAAAAAGTTGTGGTCAAGCAATGGCTGAGTGTCCCAGGGGAGACCAGTGACAAGTGACGGTCCTCAGGGGTCAGTCATTTCTGTAGTGGAGCAGTGCAAAGGTGTCTACTGTCCATGGCGGAACGGGGAACAAGTGAGCTGAGTGCTGTAGGAGGCCTTCATCCACATGCATAAACTAAATGAAAGGCCCTTCTATTCCCGTATCCTTGTATTTCTGTATTTCAGGTTTTTGTATTTAGAGCTGAGAAAATCCATTTGTACTTGCAGCTTTCCTTGGACAGGTGGACTGTGGGAGGGAGTGGAAGGACAGAGACATTCTTGAAAACACTGCTAATTAAATATTGGGAATAAGAATCTATTTTATGTTGCTAGATAAGTTATACTAATTCTTAGTTATTTAAAGATTCAGGTAAACAAATGTATTCCTAGCTATAGTTTCATTGCTTATGATGCCCTTGAAGTGAAGAGTGAAATCTGGCTTTCTAAACTATTGATGAATAAATTGGAGCAGTTTTCAAGTGTGTCCTATGCTGAGCTATTCCCACTGAAGCCAATGGGAATTTTCGTATGGTGCATGGTGGTCAGTTGCAAAATATTTTCTGCATTACATTAGAAAAAGTAAAGCGCTTGATGTCCACGTAAAGCAATCCTGATTCACATTGTGTTTTTTCCTTTTGCAGGTGAAGAGTCTGCATTTTGTTCATCTGGCTTTCTACAGGAAAAACAACGTGAGTTATAAAGTTCTTGTCATTTGTCTTTGTACCAAGGCTGTTCAACAACTAGAGACAATAATGGCATAGAAATGTTACCCAGCACAAGTCTGGTGTAATGTTATCTTGAGAAGGGAGATGGGTGTGGAGGGGCCAGGATTCTTTTGAGTTTTACTTTAAATGTTTTGTTTTGAACATGGATTGTGGAAAATGTTCCAAGAAAGCGCCTGTAACATTATTTAACACTTTAGCACCTCATAGCATTGGCTGGAGTGGCAGAGGTGGAGAATTGGAGGGTGAAGCTGCACATATACGTGACAGCTCATACAGGACAGTACAATGTGGGTCCATTTGGAGAGTAAAAGCCTTCAGTGCTTTGTGCGTTGGACTTCCTTTTCCCATCTCTGCTTGACAAGGTGTGCAATAGGCATTTGTGTTAAAGTTTGAGTGATACAGGAGTGAAAATCCCATGTCTGGAATTGCGAGGGTTCCTTTGCTGCTGGTGTCCCACTCTGAGGAGTGTATTCACCTGTCGCTGTGCTGATGATCCTTCTGTGCTTTCACATTGCTTGCTAAAGAAAGAAAATTGGCTGATAAAAATGAGTGGTGTTAATGAGAGTGTTTTCTTTCATCGCAGTTCTCTCTGGGAACAACTGTCCATGGCCCTCACTGAGTTTACGGTGAAGCAGCTGTTTGCTGTTCCTGCAGCTGTGTTCCCGAGTTCCCGCTGTTGTTCTGTGTGGCTCCTTCCCTGCTGGAAATCACGCTTTGCCCAGCTCATCTGGGCTGGTCTGAGGGCTGGAGCTGAGGAGGACTTGGAGTCTGGATTCTCTGCTAAACCCCTGTGTGTGGCTTCTCCTGCAGTGCTCCTCAGCGTGTGTGTGTGAGGCTCGTTCAGTGAGGAAACGAGGGAAGTTAACGCAGGCGCGATCTCATCTTGTGGTTTCCAGAGCAGGATTGGGCTCAGTGATGCGTGCCATTATTTTCCTTTAAACAGGGCCGTTTGCAAAACTGCATCTGCAGTGTATTACAATATTCTTTATCATTTGTTAATAGAAAGCATATGTTACAGCCTTCATGTGAACATATTTCTCATGATGGATTTGTCATTATAAATGGCTAGTAATAGCACAGCAGATGGCAAGAATTTCTCATGAGAGTGTGATGATGGAAATAGTAGTTTTCTTTGGGGACTATCACCACCTTATGCTTTGCTTTGTACCTAATCAAGTTCTCTTGCTTTTACTCTGAATTCCTCCCCAATTAACGTGGCAAAACATTAGGGAAGTTTGAAACGGTCTGTGGAAAAAAAGAGAAGAGGACCTGGCTTGATTCTTAGTATAGGTTTGAACTGTACCTCATGTTCTCAGAAGTTTGGGAATGATGATGTGAATTCTGTTCTCCTAGATTCAGGGTACTTATTACTTTTTTGCCACAGAATGAACTGATGCTCTTCATGGCTGATTGGGGGTGTTGAATCACTAGGTTTTCCTTTCACCTGCCTCTCCTCTCATGCTGGTGGCTTATCTTGACACCTGATGTCCTCCATGGGCAGTGAGTTATTTCAGGCAAGGGTATAGATACACAACTTTCTTGACATCTCTGTAAGTCCCTGAGGAGCATGAGCAACACATATTATGCATACCAATTCCAGTGGGAATTTGACTCCAAACCAATCCCTGCCTGAGGTGCTTGCTCATTGGTATCTGTGGTAGCAGTGTATGTTTCTGTCTCCAGAAAAAATTGGTAAATCTCTTCCCTAGTCATTAAATCAGTTGGCCCAGGTGGTAGCCACTGTTCCTGGATACTGACTGCCAGACTGAAAAGCAGTATAATTCCTGCAGCATGGATGCATTTACTTTAGCACTGTGAGCTGTCTTCCTTACAGCTCAGCCTCTGATCAGCAATAGATAAGTGTTAGTTTCTGATTTTACTCACCTGTTGACACAGTTGTTCAATAATAAGGTCACTGTTTCCACATTGAGTACCCAATATAATCTCAGCCAAAACAAATTATTCACAGTACTTACATTTGGCCACCTATTTTAATTAAGTTTAACAGGGGTGCCAGGTTGGGTGAGTTAGCCCCAGATTACAAGATGTGTCTCCAGGATGCTATTTTGTCTCAGATTTTCATCTAAACATGGGATTTTCTGTTTTCGTATTGGGTTGACAATGTTTACTTTCTCCAAGGCTTCAGCCTCTCTCTTTTGCTTTCTTTTCCCCCCAAAAGAATGAGATACATATTCTTTTAATTTGACTTGTTGCAGTTGGAATATAATAGGACTTACTTTGTTCTTTCTGTCCTTGATAATTCTGTTGCTGGTATTGGACTACAAACCTGTAGAAAGTTAGGGAAGGTGTTTGTCAAAGCCTGGATTACAGCTCTTGAGCAGAGTTTATATTAAAATGTCGAGAAATTTCCCTGGGGAGGAAATGGGAAATTGAACACTTTAAATTGTCACCACTGCCACGTATACACAACTAACCAGTTAGTCTGGGTGCCTGCAGAGGACCTGACCTTGGGGCATGAGATTTCAGTGGGTTCTCCTGTGCCTATGTCTCCTCTCCTTGTTCCAGGTTTGAGAAGCCTGGTGGAGTCTGTATCTGATGTGTTTGCAGGTTAATTAAAACCAAGACAAAACAAATGAGCAGAAAGGTTTTAATCTTATCCCACCCTGACCTTCCCTGACTCCACCGCTGGCTGGTACAATGTAAGCTATTGCAGTACACTGATTTCCAACTCTGTATGGGATTTGAGTACTTTTTTTGTTACTGTAATTTATGTAACAATACAATTAGCATAAATTGATATAATGATGGTATGAATCAAGACAGCTGGAAAAAAATCTCTAAAACGCTTATAATGTCATCAGAGAGGTTCAGTCCAGCAAAACCATGTTGTTATTTTACCTCATTAAAGGCCTTCCAGTAAATAGTAAAAGACATAATTTCTCTGTAATCAATTTCATTTCAGTGCCTAATTAAATTTCTGTTATTTTCTCTAGTAGGTCATACTGTCCATTTCTGTCTCCTATGCCTCTGTAGCTGCTAAATAGTCTTAGCCTTTATGTTGTCATCATGACAGAGAAGGTCCCCTAGTTATTTCAGTCACTAGTATTTAACCTAAATGATACGTAGACCCAAAATCTGATTATCTTCCAAGCACGTGCTCAGCACATCTCTTGAAATAAAGGCACGTGCTGATTCCCCTCACAATCCACATGCACAACACAGAGCCCTCCATTCTGCCCCTCTCTGGGACTGCTTTGAATTCAAGCAAGTGTGGGGTTTTTTTGGGCAACACAGTGCGGCACATCCATTGAAATTCCTCACTAGCTTGTGCTACAAATCAGAAAAAAACACCTGGCTGCCTTCTGCCTGGTTTTTTTTTGCATTTGGTTTGGTTTGGGGTTTTTTTGTCTTTGCAGACCTTGTTCTTTTTATGCTGAAACTGTACTTCTAGGTACAGATTTTCAAATCAAGACACAATATGTTCTAACTACTGCAGCCTGAACTTTTGGCAGTGCAGGAGTGTTCAGAAGACAGTTGAGCTGTGCACATTGGTATGTCTTAAAGAAAAGAATACCTCGTGTGCTTCTAATGACTGATCTGTGCGTCATCATTTCTGTGATCCCTAGTACTGCAAATTGATATTGTGCTTTTTTCTTTCTTTTTCTCAGCTGAAATGAGAAAGGGGTTTGGAAAGAAGCCTAGTTATATGAGTAGAGAGCTACTTTACCATTAGAATAGAAATTGTGATTAAAACAATGACTAGCATCCTGGTGTCCAGTTATCTGCGATGTTTGTCTGTGCGTGAAGCAAAGAACTACCCTGCAACCTGAAATTTGATGCACTAGAGAAAAAGAAAACTCCCTCTCCACTTTTAAAAGCTTATCTCTATAGTATCTTTAGAAAATCTTTAGATTTTCAAAGGAATGGCACACAAGCAATCCCAGGACGTGTTTTGTTTAGTGCATTGCATGTAGATAACCAAAGAGGTTTGTGAGCTGGTGAAGAGGGGTCCTGGGATTCCTGTTCCAGTATTCTCTGAAAGATAAATACTGCGATTCACTGTAAGGTGGTGCCTCATGGCCCTGAGCAATCCTTTTTCATGACACAAAACTAATGTTTCTGTGGTACTAGTTCTGTTGTGAGATTAGATGTTAAAAAAACTGTCACTTTTTCATACAGTCATGATCAGGAAAAAGTGAGTCTTCTGGACAGGTTTTTGGAAACAACACTTTTAATTATAAGCAATTTTAAATTGCAGGGACATCCAGTGCAATTGCATTTGGTGGAAGTTCAGGGTTTATGGGGTGTGTTGTTGCTGTTGTGTTTGTTTTCTGTTGTTTTGGGGTTTATTGTTGTATTGTTTTGCTTTATACAAGTATGAAAAGACTAATACTGTAGTCTTGCCTGGCAGAAAGGCAAGAATAATTGCCTTGCTTTTAAATATGGAAAAATGTAGCCATACAGGTTAAATACATTTCTGGATATAAGGAATATATGTGGATATAAGGAATGATGGTGGTAGAATCTGCTGTAGAATTAGCTCTCAATCCTAATGCAGAAGAGTACAGAGTGTTTGAAATGTGTTTTGGACTAAATTCAGTGATTTTAGAAAAACCTGGCCCAGACCCTGCTTAATCAGTGTTCTTGGCGAGGTGAAAATTACAGTCAGTGCAGGTACGGTCTGGCAGACGGTCCATAAACACACATCAGATGGAGCGAAACCACAATCAGGCTGTGAACGCAGAATGCCAAAGAGAAAGGTAAACCGAGTCCTCTATGGCATTATGTCATGCATTTATTTTCTTCTGAGGTGCTGGAAGAAACAGAGGACCATGTGTTTACAGCCAGAAAGCTGTCAACAAACTACTTCAGTTTTATTATTTGGTGCAGTCCTCTCATTCACTCCTAAAACATGTATCTGTCATGGAGGCAGTGAAGCCTCCTGGTTTTTCTCAGAACAGCTAACCCCTGTGAGATGAGTAGAATTTCAAGGCTGCAACACTGCAGTCAGCTGAAGTTTTAAATTGCATATTTCTGGTGGTGTCAGTCTGAAGGGTTTCAAAGACATCTCCTTCCCCCCAAGGAGAGGTATTACAGAGACATGAGGGTTCACATCTTGTACAGAATTCCATCACTGTAGAAGGAAAAGGCACATTTGCCTTCCCCACAGAACTGAGCCCCATAACTTCAGCTGAAGTAATTCCCCTTCAGTGACATGTTGCAATATTTAATTTCTCTAAGTCTGCTGAGGTAGAGGAATAAAAGCTGCTGTCTAAAGACAGCTTCGCACTTTTAGTTTGTAATCTCTTCCTTTTAAATGAAAGACTGGCATAATTTGACCATATCATAGTTTTCATGAAGAACTTTTGCTGATCTCTGTTGCTTATTACTATGCAAGAGTGGTTATATCTAGGCAGAGGTTGAGATGCTGGACTTAGCAGTAAGTTGTGGCAATTTTGCCATTTTGGCACACTTTAATAAATGGCAACTAACTTGTAGCTTTTAATATTCTATATTTAAAAAAGAAAATAATATTCTGGAGATCAACAGCATATAAGGTATAGAAGCAAGCGTCATGTAATGAATAGGAAAACTCATGAATAGGAGCACATTTAAGAGATAAAGCAGATTGTATCTCTACCGGTCTAGGTATCACTAGAGTTTGTATTTCAAGAAAATGGATTTGTTGTTCATAGATCAATATTGGCTGTTCATAGGCTGCAAGCAGACTAAAATAAACTCAGCTTGCCAGTGGTTTACGTGTTAAAGTTTTCCTCTTGGGTTTACCTGTAGATGTTATCTGTTTCCTGTCTTAAGTAAAAAGTCACTGCTAGGAAACTGAGGTGGTAGCAGAAGCAGTCACATCGTGGATGTTTTAATTTCTAATCAGAAAATCATCAGATTTCAGCTTTGCTACTCTCTTTTTAGCACCTTTTTAAAAAAGCCAGCTGAGTGCTGTAAAACTGGAGTTTTCATAATACTGCTAGAAAGTCAGAGAGAGCATCCTACCAAATACCTGGTTTGTGGGTTATAGTGCCCATCGGGTACTAATTTTTAAAGAACTGTTATGTTGTGAAGGCCAAGAAAATCCTAAGTATTGTGTTCCAATGTCTTCTAAGTCAGAGAAGACTGAGATTGGAAGGGACCTCTGGAGATTTTAGAGCCCAACTCCTCTGTTCAAAGTAGGGTCATATAGAGCAGATTGCTTAGGGCTGCATCCAGTCAGGTTTTGAATGTCTCTGAGGATGGAGACTCCATAACTCATTTGGGGAATGCATTCCAGTGTTTGACCACTCTCACAGTCAAAAAGTTATTTCCTGTATTTAAATGGAATTTCCTGTATTTCACTTTGTGCCCATTCGCTCTTGTCCTGTCACTGACCATCATGAAGAGGACTCCAGTTCCATCTTCTTTACTTTGTCCTGTCAGGTATACACATTGATGAGATTTCCCCTGCATACTCCAACCCTTCTGTTCTCAAGGACAAACAGTCCTGTCTCTCTTAGCTTCTTCTCATATCACGTGCTCCTGTTCCTTAATCATCTTTGTCTCCCTTTGCTCATCTTGCTCCAGTGAATCCATGTCTTTCTTATACTAAGGGCCCCAGAACTGGACACAGCAGCGTAGATGTCATCTCACCAGTGCTGAGTAGTAGGGAATGATCACCCTCCTTGACCTACAGACGCTTTTCCTAGTGCAGTCCAGGATGCGGTTGGCAGTCTGCTGCAAGGGCACATTCCTGGATCCAGGTCACTTTGTTGTCCATCAGGATACTCAGGTCCTTTTCTGCAAAGCTGCCTTCCAGATGGTTGGTCTCCACCTATGCTGTTAAGTGGGGTTATTCCTCCCCAGGACTTTGCATTTCAGTTGGTTGAACCTCTTGAGATTCCTTTTGACCCATTTCTCCAGCTTGTTGAGATCCTTCTTAATGGCAGCGCAACCGTCTGGTGTTTCAGCTATTCTCCAGTCTATGAGCTTGCTGAGAGTACACTCCGTCCCATCTTCTGGGTCATTAATAAAGATGCTAAACAGGACTGGAACCAGTAGTGATCCCTTGGGGTGCACCATTAGTCACTGGTTTCCAGCTGGACACTTTGTGCTACTGATCACAACTCTTTAAACCTGGTGGTTCATCCAGGTTTCAGTGCATATCACTGTCCACTTAAGTAACCCACACTTTCACAGTTTCTGTATGAGGATGTTACGAGAGGCAGCGTTGAAAGCCCTGCTAAGGTTGAGAGAAACAGCATCCATTGCTCTCCCTTCATCTACCAAGCCAGTCAGAAGGCTGTCAGGTTGGTTGGACATGAATTTTGCTTTGTAAATCCATGCTGACTACTAGCAGTCACTTTCTTGTCCTTGTGTTTGGAAACAAAGCACAATGGCCAGTGGAATACTTCTTTGAGACAGCAGCAACTCAGAAGTTTGATGTTTTTATTCTTGCCTGCTCTTTCTTAACCTGAGAAATCAGTGCTGCAGGATGTGATTGCAAACCCCTGTAAGCTGAAGTAGGAGTAAGTGGGCTTCAGTGTGTTTTTTGCAAAGCTTTGCTCGTCTCCTCTGATGTAGATGTCTCGTAAGTGCTGCTAGAGACAAGAGTATGGAACATTCCTTCAATTTGTAAGGAAGAGATTGGACCCCATGTATAAATGTAACAATGAAGCTGACAACTGTGCTAATCAAATTTCATCCTACAGCTGTTTCCTAGGTAACTAACACATGCAGCTGTAGAAAAAAGACTGCATTATGAAGAGGCCATAAAGATCCTGTAGCAATTCTCTTCAATGACTGAAGAAACATGGGGCGGGGGGGGAGGGGGGGGAAGGATACTGCAATACTGCAATATCATCAACATTTTTGTCCTCAAGGACAGAGAAGATTTGTTCAAAGGGCAAGACTTTCATACCCAGCTGTAGAAGTTTTATAGAATAGAATATTTTCAGTTGGAAGGGAGCTACAATGATCATGTGGTCCAGCTGCCTGACCACTTCAGGACTGCCCTTAAACAAAGACAGGCATGGGGCATCAACCACCTCTCTACGAAGTTTGTTCCAGTATTTGACCACTCTTTCTACAAAGAAGTACTTCCTAAATTTTGTTTCCCAAGTCCAGACAGTGGACAGTTTCATGGTCTTAAAGCTGATACCGTGAATATTCCACCACTTACAGCAGGTTACTGTCCAGCCAGTCTGCCCAAGAAGTAGTCACAAGTGGGTCTTTGGGTCCATTTGGTTGCCCGCATTTTGTCCTTTGGTCATGCTCTGAAGCGGGGACTTTCATTGTTGTGTTTGTAACGGGGAATGTTGCATTCATGATCCTGTTGTGGAAATGTGTTACCAGAGCCCAGTGTATGTCTGCAATGGTACTTATATTTTACAGGTTACGGGGTTTTTTGCAGAGAAACTGTCTTTTGCTCTATAAACTGCTACTTCTGTTTTACATCCTGGTAATGGAGCACAGCAGTTACTTCAGGGAGTTTCCCAGGTAGTCACAGGTGTCTGTGGAAGAGCTGGATCCTTTGGAGAAAATTTGCTTGCCTATATAGATGTATAGTGCTGCTTCAGACGTACGAGTATCTAAGATGTCTGTATGGGAGGAGCAGAGAAAATGCAGAACCTCGGGTGACCTTTGCTGCCGCTGCTCCAGAAAGGCACAGATGACCCACAGCAGTTGTACCAGTGCTACAAACCTCTATATAAGGACCTGAATCCTGTTCAGAGAGTTGCTGTTAAGAATGGAAGAGCCTCTAATATGTAGGGCTGCATGAAACCTTGTCTGTTGTTCTGGTTGTCCACAGGATTTTCTGTGAACTGATCTTTCTGTCTTGAAACTAGACATGTGCCTTACCTCCATAGATATCTGTAAAATACGACACAGCCAAATACTTAAATGATCAACAATGTCTCCTTTACTTTCAGGTGAATTATATAGAACATCTTTAAGAAAACAAAGGTTCCCAGCACAAGGCAGTATTGAAGTTCACGAGGACAGTGAGGTGAGATTTTTTTTTCCCAAAACAAGCTGTGCTGATTTCCAGGGATTCGATGTGTCAAATACTGGCTTTATGGAACACATTATAATTCTCTCATTTTCAGCTACTTCCATGTAGAGGTGCTAAAGTTAGCAATTTCTTCGCTTTGTCCACGTCAACAACATTTCCACTCTTACCCCTCACTAAAGTACAGGCTGACGTGCATGTGTGTGTTTACTTCTCAGCTGTCCCGATTAAACTTATTCTTGTTAAACTCAGAGCAGTTCTTCTCATTCTATATTTACTGTTGAAGACCGTGGCTTTTTCTCTGGAATTTAAGAATAAAGAGTCTGAAACTTTGCTTGATTGTCAGTAAATCATCCAATATAGTAATTAACAATCCTCTGACAAATACAATAAATATTACCATTATTTTTATTTTGTGTTCATATTTGGTCAGGAACTAGAAGTCTCCAGGAATCACAGGATCCAAAGCAAAGAATAAAATACCAGTCAAGATTTAAAAACAAATAATATCCCTATCTCTTAATGTATTACTGAGCCCTTTGAGGGCACATAACTCTTCAAGGGGTAAAAGAGAAAAAAAAAGTGCATTTGTGAGACATTCAAAATGTTTTTCCAGTCTCAAGTAGATAACATCTTGTTTATTCTGTGGAACACACCGATTATTGTCTGACTGTGCACGTATTCACATATTCATAAACGTAAGGTTTATGGATATCAGCAATGATACATTTTTTACCTTTTCAATAAATGTCTGAGTAAGTTTGCTCCATTTTTCACTTTAATAAAAAGTTGCCGGTCTCAGAATGCTGAGTAACTGTATCATCTGCTTTTGCTGGTTTTTTTCATTGGTAGAGACATTTATCTTTTTAAAACCTGTGATGATTTGAGTTAGAACCTGTCCAGTAAATGTAGCAGCCTCATTCACAATACTTAGACAAGACGCTCACTTAGACTCTCTGTGGATGTTGGAATTCTTCTCCTGTCTCAGATTTTGATGTACATAAAGCTCTTTATAATCTTTGTTGATGTGAAATCTATGTCTGTGCTGCAAGGGTTTTCTGGTAGAGCATAGATTGTGTGATCTGCCTGCTTCAGACATACTTGAATTAAATGGAACACGGGGTGCACATGCCAAGCTCTCCCCCCCCTCCCCCTCCCCCCCTGGTAAGGCAGATATCACAAGAAGATCACAGTGGGGGTGGGAGGAAAAAATCATTGGTAACTGCTTGTGAACATTGACACCAAGTATACCACCATTGTCCATAAAAATGCTTCCTCCCTTTTCATTCCCTGTTTTTGTCACAGGAAGGAGTTCAACACCAAAACTGCAAAACCCACGTGCTAATTTTGATCCTACACGGAGGGAACATCTTGGACACTGGAGGTGGGGACCACAGCAGCAAGCTGGCAGACATCAACACCTTCAGCTCTGTGTTTGAGAAGGTGACCCGAGCCCATTTCCCTGCTGCTTTGGGCCACATCTTAATCAGGCTTGTTCCTTGCCCAGCGATCTGTTCAGCAGCTTTCTCTCTTGTTTCCAAGTAAGTTGATTTCTGTTTTCTAACATTTGGCTTTGCGGTGCAGTTTGGAATGGCTTTCTTTTTCATAATTAAATGTTGCAAATTCTTCTTAATTTTTTGCTTACTGCAAGACCTGGGGCAATCTTTCATCCTTTTCTAAGTGAATGTATTTGTTTGGTTTTTTTTTTTGTTTTTTTTTTTTTTTTAAAAAAAACAAAAAGCAAAACTCCACAAAACCCCACCAAAACTGAAAAATCAGAACCCATGGTGGATTATTGTCCACATGCACCCAAAAGAAAAAAAAATAATCCTGAAGGAAACTGAACAGAATAAGAAAATGGTGATAAATGTTAACTTTTTCTTCCTCTCCCAAATGCGACCCCAAAAAGTCAGTAGTCAACTCTGTTTTGAAATTGAAGCAGCTAGATCTGCCTGCGGATATACCAACTGACGTACGTCTTTTATTTATCTGTTCGTTATTTGGCCATTGGAGGGACAGGATGGTATAGAAAACCCTCCTGAAAGTTTTAATATTTCCTGTTTTAGAAACGAAAATAGCATGTTGCTAACACTGGTTTAGGAATAAAGTGGAAATTGTGAAGCATTACTGAGAAAGTGGGGTTGATTTGAGTAAATTCTACTTTGAACTGGAAATTGAGAACAGAAAGAAAGATCTAAACCAAGAGTGATGAAACATGTCTTCTCAGTGAGAGAGAATTTACATATCAACATGGTTTTTACATTTTAAGATGACAAAACTTTGGTATTGTTCATTCCCAGTAGCAGCAACTGCAGTTTGTGTCCCACAGTGTTTTGTGGTGGAACACTCATTTATTGTTATTAATCTGTGAGAATACCGTATAAAGAAGCGTCTTGAATGGGCTACAGGAGATGCATCCCTAGGAAATGGTGGGTTTTGGCTCATGTCGGTGTCAGTGTGCAGTACAACTGGATTTGGTTGCATGAATCATGAGAACTGCGAAGGAAACAGACTTGACTGTGACAACTGGAACCTAATTAAGCACAAGAGGAAATGATTTATGAGGGAAGGAGAGTGATCTGGGTGTTTCTTTGTCGGATTATTAACACTAAGGAACAAAGGCTGGTCTTGGGCCGTATGATGAAGACATGCTCCACTTCCTTTCCACGCCCATTAAGCGGACAGGTAGCCTGACAAGCAATAGTGTCACCAACTTAATTTTACTTTTTTTTTCCCCCAACTGAAACAACTTTTCTGTGCAGCATTACTTGCATGCTAAATGAATTAAAGTTTTAGCAGGTGGTAGGCAAACTTTCCACTAAGTGCTGTAGGATTGGCTTCCACATCATCATAATGACCTGGCTCTAGTGAAATGAATCTAGAAATAAAAAGCGGAATTTTCTGTTGGATGTATCCATTTCTTCCTCGCCCACTTTTTCAGTCTTGGAATTCACTCGTTAAATGAGAGAACCTTTTCAGGTAACATTTCTTTCCTTAATGATATTTTCCTTGAAATAAATATTTTAAATGTCATGATGGAGAAAAGAGAAAAAACCATATGCCCTTGGTTTTGCTTCAGTTCTTCTACAGGTGTAGACTGGGCATAACTAGTGAACTCTGCAGTAATGGGGAGGAGAGAATCAGATTCGCTTAATTTCTTCTCTTCTAAGCAAAGAGAAACTTCTCTTGGTTTTGTCTGAGGCTTCCCCTAAGTGATGATCGCTTTTGTAGTCTTTTTGTTGAAATACAGTGCCCAAGGTTGCTTTTGAGCTTCATGTAGAGCAGAAAACCCTGCAGAAGAGTTGAGGAGGTCTACGGCAGCATTTTGGACCATAAGATGCAGAAATGGTGATGCCTGCTGTCCAGATGAGAGTTAGAAAGGACAGGGAACTCAGTAAGTTCTGAAATACTGGCTGGACTGAAAGCTGTGTCAGGCATGGGGGAAGAGGCAGCAGAGTGTAGACCAGACTGGTGGAAGGTCTGTGTGTGTCTGACTTCACATCAACAGGGAGATACACTGAAGCAACCTGGAATGGAGAAATGTGTGCATGTCCCAGCTGCTGCCCTGCAAAGCAAGAGTATTGACAATAGAAGAGATGAAGCATCAGAGAGTGTTGAGGAGGTTGTCCTCACCGATTCCAGCCCCTGGTTAACACAGGGCTCAGTGGTGTCTCTTAGTTATTTGTAACGTACTGCCTGCAGGTCTCAACTACCTGGAAGAATAGCTGGTGGAGTGGAAGGGAGGAGTGTGTGATACTCAGCCAGACTGCAGATAGCCAAGCTGGATGTTTGAATGTCCTGTAGAATCAGTCCCAGAATGGACATGGGCTTGGTATTGCCTTGGTATGTTCCTGTGTGGAACGGCTTGTGGTGTACAAAAGGAGAGATGATTCCCTGCTCTCACATTTCTGCAGCTTCATGCCAGGAACTTTCACAGCCAGAACTTCGGGATGCAGTTGTGGAACATAAACTTGTGGTAAACGTTCCCTTTAGCAAACTGTGGGGGAGGAAGTGTGTTTTTAATTACTGCAATGTTTCACTGAGGGTGAGGCAGATGACTGACTAAGCAGCAGCACAAGATTTCTTGTTTGGTTTGAACATTTTCGGAATGCGCAGGCATCATGCATGCCAAGGTGGTACAGCCCTCTCTTACCTTGGCACGGGTTTGGAATGATGCTGTGTCTGTGCTGAGTGCCTGGGCTCAGATGATTCCACTGAGACTTTGCATCTGAATGTACCTATGCAATTCTCCTCCCTGTGCTGTGAATAGTGCTTCAAGGAAAGGGATATTTCAGGGCAAAACCACTCCATCTAGTAAAAGTTCCAGGTTGTTTAATCTAGTCTGCTTCCACCACTTTCCTACATCTCTCATATAAATCAGAAAAGCACGGTTTATGCAAGCTGTGTAAAGTGAATCACAGAGTACTGGCTTGGAAGCGACCTCAAGGATCATCTGGTCCAGTCTTTCTTGTCAAAAGTGTAATATTTCCAAGCTGGCATTATGAAACAATCTCTTTTTTTTCCCTTCTTTTTTTTTCTCTCCTGTGTTTCTCCCTTTCCCTGTCCAAGGTGTTATCTACCAATTATCGTAGTAAATGAGGCCTTTTTATGTAGCGTTTTAAGGTTTGCTTTTCATTTTTGAGAGTTAGTATTCATGGCTGTAAGTCTGCTGTGCATTGGGATGATCTAATCAGCCGGCAGAATGAAGCTGTGTTCATTGGTAAATTGATACAGTTTGGCAGAGCAGCTGAGCTCTAGGACGTAGAAGCTGTTACACTACTTTGGATTAGAAATACCAAACCATGGGAGTGCTTCCGCAAGAGGCAAGTGTGGAAATGTCCCATCAGGCTGAACACAGACCAGCCTTGCAAGTCTGCTGTTCTTCTTCCATTACCCTTGTAATAGTCTCAAGGATGCAGGTTTTAGCAAAAATACAAACTAACTCCATTTCAGGCAAATTGCTTTTTAATATTGTGATAACCTACCAAGTTCCTAAAGCAAGTGAATACAAAATAGTGTTCAAGTGACCTGCCTAGCCTTAGGTGAACTTTGGATGAGCTGAATTATCCAAAATACTTCTGAATTTCCTTTAATCACTAAAGGACCGTCAACTTACTGTAAGAGAATCTGGCGCATGTTGATGTGCCTTGTGTCTTTGGCTCTCTATGAATTACTTTCCCCATTCATCAATAAAAATCAGTCAAGAGATGATTGACAGATTCACTGAGAAACTCGCAGGGTGCACATCTGAACTAAAATAAAGTTGACATGAAATTTAGGCTTGTGTTTTCAGTCGAGTCACCTCCTTTTTACAAAATATTACTATGGAAACAGTTACAGATGATTTCAGAATGTGTGCGGCTTTGTTCCATCTTCTTGAAAGATGAGACACTGTGAAGAATGTTTTTATATGCTTTTGAAGAATACATCTGCCACACTTGTGTTCTACTTCCATTGTGATGATTCGATTGTGTTCTTTGCTGGGGAATAAAAAGCTGAAACAAAATAATCTCTGCTGTTCTAAATGATGCCTACTTGTACATGGGAAAATTGCATTAAGTATGTTTAATTACAGAAATGCCTTCTAGCATGATCTCATTCACATAAAGCAGTAACTCCTTGATTTTTTTTAAGCTGTTGAATTCTGTGATAAAATGATCTTTCCTGTATTCTGTCATTGTGAGCTGCAACAGCCCAGCCCATTCCTGTCAGTAAGTAACTGTTCATTCTCTAATGCTGTGTGCTGCCTCTTGCATTTTTCCTGATGATAACGTGTCCTTCTCTAGCCTAAATCCCTATAGCTACGATGAGAGCTGTCTCAGCAGCAGTGAAGATCACATCCCGCTGGCTGCCTTGCCCTTGCTGGCTGTTTCATCCCCTCAGTACCAGGATGCAGTTGCCATGGTGATTAGTAGAGCCAATCAAGTTTACAATGAATTTCTCAGATCTACAGATGGGGCTGGTTTTAATGGACAGGTAGGACTATTTTCTTTTACATCAAATTCCTTCCAAGCAAGGCTGTTTCTTTTTAAGCCATTGTGTTGAGGGTTTTGAGTTACGGGTGTGGGACAATACTGCAAACATGATGAACAAATGTTTGCGTGGGATTCCCTATACAAAATGCCTTCTCAGTGCCCAGCATGAGAAAGACACCTCTGTAAACCTGTGCAGTATCTAACCTGGACTCACTCAGATGGTAGAAAAATGCTATACTGTCTCCCACAAGTATTTTGACCCCTAAGCTCTTACTCAGTATTGCTATGAACCCTGGTGATGTGTAGGAGTCTCGGTTGTGCACTGTGTGGTGTGCCAAGCAGGGAACAGATGTGCCAGTGCAAGTCAAAGGACAATCTGTGTAACTGAGCTCCTACCAGAGCTGAAAGAAAAGCTGGAATATCTCTGACTAAGAGCATAACGAATCCAGTGTCTAACTTTTGCCATTTCTTTTTGTGATGCCTCCATCACAATAGTAGTAAAACAACTGACTGTAAAGAAACTTAGAAGGCAAATTCTCCATTGCCAGCACTGTTGCAAATTTCCCTTGTAACTTTGGGAAAGTCAAGTAACTTTCCCGGTGTGACCCACTCACTGTCAAGTGAAATCACCTGCAGGCTTCAGGCTGGCATGTCACAGTTATGGGTCCTGGTCCTACTTCTTCATCTTTAAACTACAAAACCCAGTGCTTTCCTGCTTCACATAGAATAGATACGGTACTGCTACCCTGTACGAGTTACTGAAATTATTTGGGGGGGGAGGCGGCTGCTATGTAGCAGGAAACGTACACTTCCTTCAAGTATCGTGACCTCCAGACTTCAGAAAAAGTAAAAAGCCAAACCATTTAATGTAGAGTACAGTGTAATCGTTGAAGGAAAGCATGTGTCTTACTACACAAACAAGTTATTTTCCATAGCGGTAAAAGATTATGCTGTGGCTTATCAGTATTTTTAGACTAAAACTTGGTTTTAAGCCAGTTTTAATGTCCATAGTGCTTTTAGGCTTGAAGCAGAAAATAAGCCTGTGATGGAACATTATGAAAGGTGAGGTTATGTAAAGAAGAACTACAGCAGTGGCAGAAATATTTGTGAAAACAATTCTCTGTATGAAAAATGAGTGTTATGGATTGTTGTTGTTGTTGTTTTTTTATTTGACAAAGCTACAAAGAAGTCTCCTTGGTGTGTTTTGCAAATGTATATCTTAAAGGATTCTGCAATACCTCTGTACGCTCCACAGAATTTTCACCGTCAACAATTATTGGCATTGATACAATGGCAGTGACTTCTCGGTGCTCTCTACACTGCTTTGCTTTTGTCCTTCGTTGGAAATCTCAGCCCCACCTCTGAATAAGTCCTGCACTTTGAAAATATACACCGTATAGCCTGACCCCCCCACCCTGTTTGTATATTTCCTTTCATGTTTTGGTCTCTTCCGTCCATTTATATTGGAAGTTCAGGTTTGTAACGAGAGATAGTATCTTCTGTTAAACCAATTGGAGTTGGGAACAAGACTAGACATTTGCTTCAGTTTGAGTTGTTACCGAGGAAGATGGTAACATGGCTATTGCTGATCCTCAGACACAGGCAGGGGGACAGGGAGAAGAAATTGCCTCCCATGGGATGGGGAGTAGTTCAGTGGAATTGGCTTAAGAGATACATCCTAATGTACTCCCAACTGTTGAATTCCCAATTTTAGTACTCTGTGCGTTTTAATTCCAGGTCTGTACTTTGAAGGTAGCTTGTCTGTTTATACTAAATGTGAAGCAAGAGTGAATCTCTCTGCTTAATACCTCATTTAAAAATTTTGTTTCCTTGTCCTGACAGGGGAGTAGCGATCTGTTTGTAATCTGTTGAAATGCTCTTCCCAGTGTGAGTCTGAAGGAAATGTTAAGTGGCGTGACATCTCTGGGTGATCCAGGCTTCTTCAGCTGCAGTCTGGCTGCAAGTAGCTGGAAGAATTCTGGCCCATTTGGCCAAACTCCCAGCTAGTGAAAATAGTCCCTGGGACTATATTCTTGGCTTGGGGCATATATATTGCAAGGAAGTGGGAGAAAGTGGCTACACATTTTCAACTGCAATAAGAACCAAGCTGTAAAAAAAAATAAAAAATAAAAAAAAAAGCAGGAACAAGGGTGTAAAGTAAGAGAGCAACTATTCTGCAGTGCTGTGATGTTGGTTTTTTTTTTTTTTTTTAAACGCTTGCTACATCTCCCCAGAAAATATTTTTATTTCCTCAGGTGTGTCTCATTGGTGACTGCATTGGAGGAATTTTGGGCTTTGATGCCATCTGCTATAATTCCAATACAGCTGACGAGAGTCGGAGCAGTAGCAGGAGAGGAAGCATCAGCAGCATCCAGGTGAAGAAAAAAAATCCACACAGCTGAAACCCTATAGAATCATTCCCTGGAGGAAATCAGCTCCATATAAACCAGAGAAATTTTAAGGATTTGGTAAATTGCCATGGTAACATGGGATTTTGCTCATATATCAAAAAATGCTCTCTGGAAATTAAGTCTGCAGCTTCAGCTTTATGATATTCTGAAAACCCTAGTGAAGGCTCTATCTGTAAATCTTTAAAGTAAGGTTTGTTGTATCTCTAACTGTAGATGCAAAAAAATCCTCTGTCAGTAATCTCTGGAAGGCTCCTTGTTTAGCTAAAAATCTTTAATCTTTCTTTTAATAATCTTTTTATTTGTTCACATAGGGTCTGGAATTCCTTATGCTACTGCCCGGGGGGTGGTCTAGCATTGAGACCATTATTCGTGAATAAGTTCTAGTGACTGGTGAAAAAATGCCTCCTTCCTGATGAGGAATGCAAGTCGCCTGAGGATCTGTGAATGGGCATAACAGGGTCTATATGAGTGCTACATCTGGAAAGAAGGGAGGATTAATTCTAACAGAGATCCAGGAAAGATTTTATGACAGTTTTTTAAAGTAATGCTAGCATGTAAGCTTCACTATTGTGTTCAACACTTAAGAAATTAAAATTGAAGTTCAAACTGAAGTGGACATGGAGAAAGGAGTGTGGTGTTATCAGAGCTGACACTGAGTGAGGTGCCCATGCTCCATTCTTTGATGGTTTTGTGACCCTGACCAAAATTATTTCATCTCTTGACGCTTTAGTTAGCCTCTCTCCTCAGAAATGGGCTCAGCAATACCAGTCTGCTTGGTTCAGTTGAGAGCTGTGTGTGATGGAAGTACTCTTGAGGAAATAGACATCCTCTAAATGTTTTCAGGAGGGAGAATTACTCACCATTAATAACGTGGCTCTGGATCCTCAGTAGCCAGCCTTTGATAGCACCAGCCCTGAGGACAGGGCAAATAAATAGAGAAATGGTCCTCCTGAATCAAAGTCCTGCAGTGGGGATGATTGTGCAGGGGCTGCTGATGAATCGAGAGTGGGGATCAGGTTTTAGGGAGTGTGGGCTCTCTTGACCCTCCTGCTCTTACAATTTCAACTTGCCTGTATTTTCTTCCCTGATAGCCCAGAGCTTCTCTTCCCATTCATCTTTCCATATTTCCCCATTTCTGCTACTGTCTTCTGTGTGTTCAGAACTAAGTATTCTTTTTCGTTCTTGTCTTTCTGTCCATTGCTCTCAGCTTGCTCCTGTGAAACAGTTTTAGGAGGATTCTTTTTTTTACTGTGTGGATTTTCCCTTCTTCCTTGGAAGAGTCTGAAATGCAGAAATATAAGAGGGTTTTTTACTTTACCATTTCACAAATGTCAGGGACATGAAATGAAATTAAACTAGTTGGAAATAAGGCTGAGACTGAGGTACTCTCAACCATTGCATTTTACATTCTGGTTATAAGCCATGAAAATAAATTAAATGCATTTATGTTGTTCCTTCTTACTCTACTTATTTCGAAGTGGTCTATAATAATGAGCTAGATTGGTGGTGCAGTGACCATTACATTCTCTGTATAGTTCACAGTTTTAGGCACTAGAAACATCCTTTAGGAGACAGAGAGGCTGGTAGTTTAATGAGACAGTGTAAACAAGGAATTAGAATGGTATGTTCTGCTACCATAGGTGAGTGGGTTTTGGTTTGTGTGTTGTAGTCTGATTTCTGTATTTTAGTTTCCAATATACACAAAATAATCAAGTCAGGATTATCCATTATAGGTAGTGACTTCTACAGTATAGGCAGAAATTTTTTCTCAATGCATTGACAAGAATTCCTTTTTAAAAAGTAATGGGCACCAAGATGCTGATATATCTGCCATATGATTTTAAGGGAGTGTCACTAGCATTTTGATGAAACTCTGAGTCTTGACAAGATGGCTATGGTTTTTATTCATATCAAGTCACCAATGATATGATGTTTAAGAGCTTGACCTACAGCGCATTTAAATCAATTGATTTGTCAGTGCATTTCATGGGCTTTAGGTTAATCTCTAAAAAGTCCCTTTCAGCAGTGTGTATGTGGATTCACCTCCTTTTTGTGTGACAACCTGAATATTCTTATGCACTCTAATAAATTTACTCATAGTAAAAACACCAAATGGGAATTTTAGGCAAAGGTTGCAGAATATTTGTAGCATACAAGTTACAATTTAAAATCATAAATATATTGCATTTTCATGCCACTGTTGCTTGGGAACAAGCTAGAGATCGAAATTCATCACAAAGGCTAAGTTGTAAATAAATGCCTTGCTGAATCAGTTTGAGATAATCATGAGACAAAGGCAAAGAGATTTCTACACATGTTAGGTTTTTTCGTTGTACTATCACAGGAATAAATATCTGTGAACATGCTGGTCCTATACTAATCTTCTGCCAAGTTATTTTAGATGCTAATGCTAGCTGTATCATGTCATCCCATGAATTCTACTACTGCATTGTAAGAGTTAGTAGAAGATGGATGAAAACCAATGATTACACAACTAGAAGGGGGTTAATTGTATCTCTTCTCACAGTGTGCCTTGTTGATGTTTTTGAAGTTTTGTAAAAATACTTATCGGGCATTTTCACACTCTCTTATCTGTTGTTCTGAATAGAAGGAGATTTACATGGAATTGGATTGCACAGTTGTTAGGAAGAACCAGATCTTTCGTGCTTCACGCACCCAGATCTCACATGGAAACAGGGGATTCAGTCCAATGGCGTTTGTTTTGAAAAGCAGCATTTGCATTGGCTGCTGAAATGGATGCAAGAGTAAAAATCGTGGCGTAATAGGGCTATGTCAGGGAGGATGCAGGTGCAATCTGCAGAAGTGCTGGAGGAAATTAACAATAAGTAAATATATTTCCTATTTGATTGGGTACCTCAAAGATATGGTACCACTGGTCTCCTCTTGCATCCTGCAGAAGTTCACATTCTCAAAAATTTAGGTCCCGCATCCATGGAACACGATGAGCAAGACCATTAATGTTGTAATGAGCATTTTGTCCAATCAGGTAAGACCCCTTCTGATTACCTTATGATATTTATAGTTCTCTAAGAATAATGAAATCATGAGGGTTAAAGCTCCTCCCTCCCTCCCTCCTCCCCCCTGGAAAAATTTTTGTTCACCTTCCAGTTTTTAGGCTTTGTCTTACACAGAAATTCAGTCTTCATCTCTTTCCTTATCTTCTACTGCAGAGAGAAAGAAAGTCTAACCCCTACCACCCTTTCTTGGATAAAGTGAGATCAAATGTACAAATGCAGCCATTTCGTACTGGCTCTGTCATATTTTGGTCACTGTCTAAATCCTCCTTTTGTTGTGTTCCTTCTCTGAAGGATAATCCCCTCGTAGCAGAGGACTCCAGTCTGGGTGGCAGCAAACGCCTGAGCAAAAGCAATATTGACATCTCTGGGATCGTGGAGGAGGAGAAGCCGTTGCCCAGGAAACAAAGTGACTCATCCACCTATGACTGTGATACTATCACCCAGCATCATGCTTTCCTGACCAGGTAACTAGTCTTTGGTGGCAGAGTAAAGGCAAAAGGCTAGTCATGGAATGGAGCCTGTCAGCACCAGAGCAACAGAACCATTGTGACTGTGGTGTGTTTCTGGAGGTTTGCTTAAAGTCCCTTTATGCCCCTCAAAGGAAACCATAGAGCTTTTATATGTAGTATGAACTTAGTCACACATGGAGAGTTTTTTATTTAATCTTTTTTCGGTTGCAGGGTTTTGAATATGCAAGACAGAATGCAGGTAGTTCCATTTCTTCAGTGCAGCCTACACAAATCAAGATGGATTGAATGCTTTATAATTCTAAATTTCTGTTACATTTTTCTTTCTAAAGATCTCTGTGACTTCACTTACAGGCTTTCTATTATTCTGATTATAGTGACATAATTGTTTTAGGTGCTCCCATTGGTCTATGAGCAATTCAGATCAACTTTAAAACAACAGCACCACAAACCCCTGCATAAAAGCTTGGGTTAAATGAGAAGGAGGTTAGGGAAGGGAGAATTAACTGCATTTGTTTTCCTGGATCCTACGAAACCTTTGAAACACAGATTGGATGGGAACATGAGCATTCCTTTTGTCTCTGCCTATTATGAGCTATTTGGGTTTTTACTTACCTGAATACTTTATCCATTGTCTTATTTCCTTTATTTCATTGGGAGTGATGCAGAGGGATAATTCTTATTGTGTGTATGAAATTTTAGTTCTGCTACAATTGAATATAGTACAGACTTACTACCGTGCTTTACTTCAAGTCCGTCGGTTTTGTTAGTAGCAGTTTAAGGTCATTTCATTTTCTTGCTTTGCCTGAATGTACTTTGGTTTTGTTGACTATTTGGCTCTTATTTTCAAACTATTTGGGTTTTCTGGATATTGATAGGTTGTAAAGTGTCTGCCCTCTTCATTATTGTTGAGTCAGTGCATTTTCTTTGCTCAGCATCCACTCTAATGTGTTGAAAGACGGTGCAGACTTTCCTCCTGTGGATTCCAGTCTCCCAGAAGTAAACCTGGGCCGATTTGAATTTGAGGTGTCTGATTTTTTCCTCTTTGGATCGCCACTGGGGCTGGTGCTGGCCATGAGGAACACTGTTTTGCCTGGCCTGGATGGTAGGTACTTTCTGGGGCTGGAATACTGGCTGCTTAATGACCTGACTGTTGCAAGCAAAGAGACTCCTGTAAAAGGAGGTAGATGAAGAAGCCTAGTTAAAGACTGGGGAGTGAGGTAAGTTTCTTCCTCTAAAAGATGGGAGTGTTAGTGTAGTAGGTACTGTGGTGATGGGGGGTGTCACTGCTCTCAGCCATGTACAGTAGTGTGTCTTCTGCTATGTTGTATGACATATATTCCATGTCATATAACATGAAGCTTGCACCTCACTAAGGATCAGTCCTTGAAACAGAAATACCATCTGTGCTTGGTTCAGCATTGTATCTTGTTCACGTCTGTCTTCATAAGTAAGTTTGCCCCCCTGGTGTGTTGGTTGTGGGTCATTTTTTCCTCCTCTGGTAACAGCCTGTGATCTATCAGGCACATACAGGATTTTTTGTTTTATTTCTAAATACATCTGAATTTTGTTGGTTTTTCAGTTAGTGTAGGATGTTACTTTACTTTTCAAAATTCAGTGTGTGTTTCGTGTGTTTCTGTTTTGCCTCTTTGCCTTGTATGAGGTTTGTATATCACAGCATCTTCACAGGAAATGATACATTAATTTGTTTCATTTATCAGGTGAGGGAGAAAAATCAGTTACAATACTGCAAAGAGACAATTGAGGACTCTCAATTTATTGACTTTTGAGTAGTGTATTTTAGTGAGCTTTCAAAGTCACATGTGATTGTGGGAATAAAGTGGAATGTTAAATAAACTGAAAATTATTTTACTTGCCATAATTTTAAAAAAATTACCAAACCTGTGTTTTCAGAGCCTTTTAAAATCTGGTAGGATTTCTTTAGCAAGTTCCATGGACTTACAAGAGAGCATAATTAAACTTGCAATTTGCATTTAATTCTTCATATTTGCAATAATCAGTTTTACTCAAAAAACAAACCCAAAACCAAAGCTCAGCTAAAGGGAAAGAAAATTTATATATATTCTCCCACAAACTAAAGCTTTTTTCTTCTGTGAAAGAGCTGTCAGGGAAATAAACAAGAATTATGTAGATGATGGCTGCCTTTGAAAACTGCACTCCAATTTGGTTTTCTGTCTTTGGGATTTCTTAACAAGATTAGCAACACTTCCCTGTAAAGATGGTGGGGGTTTTGCGAGGGGTTTGGGGTTCTATTTCCTTTGCAAAATGCCTTTTAATTTTCTTTTGTTGAATATTCTGTTGGTCTCTTAGTGCTTCTTTGGCAGTTCTGGTTACCCTCTAGCACTCTCCTCTGCGGTCCTCCCACTGTCTAGCCTCAGCTCTTATTTTTCTAAAGTACTGATCCTTTGTGTGTCTCTGCCAGGTTCTTCTGCTGTTTGTGTACTGATGATCGTTAGAAGAGGCCTGCCACACTATGAACATAAATGTCAATGTTTTTTTAATTCCAAATTTATCATGAGCATTTAGTTACATCCACAAAGTGGCGCTGTTCTACCTCAGAATGCCTGTAACGGTTGGGTGTTTTGCACTTGCTCTTGATGGGAACTAATACTGCTAAATGCCAGGGTAGTAAGAAGTAATCTCCTTTGGAACATCATGTGCTATATTCATTTGACAGGTTGGAGGAGGGGTATGAAAACAGCTTGTAACTCAGAGCACATGCTTTCTTGTTGCCACTAACTATCACAATTTACCCTATGCTGACAACTTTGATAACCCTCTGTTCCTGGCTTTCTTTGTCTGCCTTCTATGCATATACAGAAGGCAGATATACACAGAAAAAGTTCTTGTGCATGAAGTATTAGAAGGTGCAATTAGGCAACTGGTTTAATTAGATTAAGCACTTCTTATATGTTTGGCTCTGACAGTTAATATTAAACATAAGAATGCTAGGGAAGGAAGTTCTAGTTTAGTAGGATAATACCCAGTTTACTGCTGTAGTTTATAAGTACTACTTCCCTAAATACATATGTCAAAGTTATAGGCTTGACAAAATATGGTTTTAATTATAATGCAGTATAATGCTTTACCTCACAGAATGTACTTCACACTACCTGGGCTCTGCAAGAGAATTACGCTTTCTTTGCAAAGAATTAATTTCTGCTGTGCTTAAAGGCAAAGAATCATAAGAATCATAAACCTAATTTCCGTACATTAGCTCCCATAACGTAACTTCAGAAACTGGAGTGCTTCCTGTAACCTACCTGTTCTGCTGTCACCCAGACTTAAGTCCTCTGGACATAACAGGCCCCATCAAACCATTTTGCTAGTAAATATTCGAAGTGCTGAGTATCATAGCTGTAACACTCAACAGTATATTTACAGGATTTTTAAATTCCTTTTTTCTTCCTACTTCTGTCCCTCCTGGTCTTCACATCTGCTGCATGTCTGCACCTCTGATTGTGATGTCTCTGTAAACTCCTTTGCAGTGAAGTGTTCTTTACCTATGAAATAGCAAACAATTTTGTTAAATTTCTTGTGTCTGGATATATGCTAGTCTGGAGTTTGCAGAAGACTGTATTAACCATGTTTTATATAGACTCCTTGAAAATTGTGAAGGGGCAATACTGAAAACTCTCTGTCGCATTCTCATCCAAGTGTGCCAGGTCCGCCCAGCCTGCAGCCAAGTGTACAGTTTCTTTCACTCTGCTGACCCCTCTGCCTGCAGACTTGAACCGTTGCTGGAGAAAAGATTCCATCTCCTGCCTCCATTCACTGTCCCACGCTACCAGAGATACCCACTTGGGGATGGAAGATCTCACCAGTTAGGTACAGTGCCTGTTTTCATAGCTCTCCTTACCGGTTGTTCTCGTAAGCATTCTCTCCTTACACAACTAAAGAGGCTTTGAAATATCAATGCACTAACATGCTAAAAACAAGTCATCTGGGACAGAAAGGCATAGACATCGTTAGCAAGTGTGGAACCAGAGGATATTACCAAGAGAAAATTATTATTAAGTTTGAATTTTGTGATACTAGTTGTGTTAAAGAGGAGTAGAAAGGTGATACCACTGCTTTTGTTGAAGTGTCACTTGCAAGCTTCCATGTCTTTGACTATAATTTTAAACAATTTATTTTTACAATTAGTTGACCTTTGCCTAGGTCTTCAGATATTGTTTTTCTTGGTCACTTGTGGTTGCTTTATTGTAGATATCTACTATGACAAATCAGAGCACTGGGCAAATCATCTTTTCCTAAGTAGGCTACTAAACAGTAGTTATGTTGAGTAGTAAGTGTTTGAATACAGGAAAAAACAGAAATAGATTGATTTGTGGAGAAGAAAGAGGAAATTTGAATGAGCAAGGAGCAAGGTTCTAGTAGAAAGAATTGTGCTGTTTTGACTTTATAGAAAATGAGATAAAATCATATAGGTGGAAAGTACCTTGACTTGTCGTATTATACAGAAAAGGAATTGCTCTGTGTATCTGTATGTGCATGCACATTAGATTTATTCTTTTTGCTACAGATTCAGATGTTAATTCAAGCCTCAGCAGGGTATTTCAAAAGGCTTTTCAGGATTCAGAGTTTAAAGTTGGAGGCTAATATAGTAAAATGGCAGTGTTTTCTATTCGTTGGAGCTAGAGGTATCGTATCGTTTGGACACTTTTCTGTGCAATAGATACACACAACTCCTTTGTTTTATCTGCTCAAATATGGTGTATGTTGGATGTATATCAGTTTGAATACAATTAAATCAGTGTTTGAAAAGCAACAGTTGACCTTGAGTTGCAGAAGGTTTCTACAGTTTGGCTTCAGTGAAATGTGAAGATCTGGCTGTTCCTGGGGAACTGACTTCAGGAATAGCGAACGTGGAGGACAGCCCACACTAGGGAATACATGCTCTCTTCTCACCCATGTGTCTTGAGTTTTCTTTCACTGGCAATACATAGGCCGCTTTGCATTCTAACTTGGAGTTACTAGAAAGCCTGACTGTGCAGTTGGAAATCCTGATGGTTAGTTAGGCACAAATTCTGTCACCAAGATATATCTAAGGCTATCTTGAAAAGATGGACCCTCCTTTAAATTACTGTCATAGGAAGAACAGTTCCCTTAGGCTGCTTTTTAAATGGAAAACCTTACGTTGGTACATTTCACCAGTTTTGTTGTGTTAAAGTAAAACCTTCAGATACAGTGATTCTTGAAGCAGAGGCTTTATAAGTGATTTGGGAACAACCGGTATTCTTTTTGAATTCATCTAAGGTGCTGGATCAGAATATTCCCCTGGAGAGCATGTAAATCTGGAAACCCTGTCTGTTGAGTGTATTATAACTTAAAAAATCCTGGGTACGTATGACCAGCATATGTTACGGGTTTTAATTTAAACCTCTGTGCAGAGTTAAGTCATTGCCATACTTTACACCTGAGCTGCGTTACATTTCAATGAATGTGAAATGCTCCCATTTAAATGCAAGTGATTTAAGGTACTTTCGGAATTTAAGGTTCATCATTCACAAAGGATTCGTTTTAGTGACTGTAATTATTTTTCTGTTCTCTGATACCTGGACTTGTGAAAGTTTTTCTTAAAATGAGAGCCTTCATGCTGTCAACTGCAATGGTAATGAGACCTAGTTACACCAAAATTATGCTTTGCCCAAAACAGCCTTTTCTAATAATCTTTCATGTCATTAAACAATCTCATTCTCTGTTTCTTCTCTGATGTGATGATCAAAATAAGAATGATTCTGTTGTCTGCCTGACATTCCTGATAAGCGCCTCTGTGGAAAAAAAAAAAATCTTATCTGGAAACCGCAAGAAGAAAGTTACTATTAGAAGATAATTTCACCAGATGATTCATAGGAACAGCTCAGCAATAAGCTGAATATTGTATAGCTCTCTTGCAATTCTTGCCAACCAAATGAAACTCTTGGAGCCAGCTGCTCTGCATAGGGTTTATCTTGGGAGCTTTTAATTTATCAAATTTTCTTTTTCTGTTGAGAGTCGGGAAACATCTAAGACTTAAATGGCAGGACTTGAGCAGGGCACACGTTTATCTGGGTGATTGCCTTTTGCATCCGGCAGGCATTGACACTTAATGCTAACTGCCCCCAGCATCATTCCCTCTGTAGAATGTGGTATTCTTTGTGTGTGTGATGGACTGACCTATTTAGAGCTTAATGGTGGTGTAAGCTGGCTCTTACGAGACTTGATTTTGACAATCACAGAAACTTGACTGGCCCAGAGAATTATTCCTCTTTCTGTCAATTACTTGGTCAGGTTGATACTATTCCTACTGTGGATGTGATGACATTATTAAGCTATTGATGAAATACCTTAATAAAATAAAATTATTTGAGGCATCATTTAAATTCAATTTTCTGAATGTATCAAAGAGTCAACACATACACATAGAGAAAGCAAAATTAGCAGAGATATGTTGGCTTTTTCCATTGCACCTTTTCCATTTTGTGCAAAGTTATTATTTTTACTTCTGTCTATTTTAGTGGGAATGAAAAAACAAAACTCTTGCAAAATTATAATGGGGGAGGAAGGATTAGATTAGGGTCAATTTACAACTGTTTCAGCAGAGCAACAACCATTCAAAAACAGAAAGTGTGTTTTAAAAGGACAACCATTTTTATTTTGGTGAGTCTTTTGTAAAAGGAAGCAGATAGTACACATCATGAGCGCTTCATGGAGATTTAGCTCTCGTTTGTGGGATTCATTGCAGCTTCCTCTGTGGAATTTCCTGTTGGTTGATGTTTCGGTCATGGTTCTGGTTCAGATAGACCCCTAAAGGTGTACAAGTTGGCACCTTCCCTGTTCCTCACTGCTTACGTCCATGGGTTCTGCTGCTCTCTTCAGTGAACTCATTTGCTGTGATATTTTAGGCCACCTAATTTGAGATTTGTTGTCAGAAGGACAAAGAGCGTTTAATACTTCTTCATCTTGTGAGGTAAGTAATAGGAAAGCAGCATTGTATTTTCTTTTCAGTTGTCTGTGTTGGAGTCTGTATAGTTTGCCTGGAACAAAGGGAGTAGTAAAATTATTCTTCCATTCGTTTAATCTTCGTCAAGCTTTTCTGTAGCCACACATAGCTTTCCCTGCTGCATGATGTCAACAAGATTCCTTTGAAAGAACGGTACATTGCAGTTTCCTTAATGAAAACTCAAAGCACATGTTCCCATGGAAACTACAATTGAATGTATTCTGTCCAAACTACATACCCATCACAAAGTGTTAGTCTTAATTGTTTTGCTGATTCAATTGGAGGGCAGCTCCTTGTGTTGTCTCACGTAGTTGAGATATTCAGGCTTACCTCTAAACAAGCCAGAATCTTTCTAGCTGTGTCTGCTTTTTGGAAGGGAGGAGATTGTAGGGAGCTGTGCTGCTATTGTGTTCATTTAACAGTGACATGTTTTACTAGTTCTGATAATTGATAGACACCTATGCTTCCAATGTGTATTTCTAAGGAATGATGTCCTTGAAAGCAGCAGCTTCTTGTTGTGTTCTCCTATGTGTGCTATTGGGGTATTCATTGCATTGATAGTTGGTAAGACTGGAAAATTTGAAGGGAAAATTTAGTCCTGGCATCCACTACGTAAAGAATTGTATGACATACTTCCCAACCCAAGACCATGTGAAAGATGAGCACAGCATAATTACAGTTATTTGTCGGAATGGGACTGAAATATGCTCAGAAATGGAGTAATACATCATCAAGGGCCATCTGCTTTCTTTTGTATTGAATGCATTGAACTCTGAGGTGTCCTTTCTTCTTTTGTTTGCTGTTTTAATCTCTCCAAGAAGTTTTTTCTCTGAAAGACAATGCTGAGGAGTCAGTTGATTTGACATGGACTTTTCTATATGTCCCGTCTCTGAGCTGAGCTTCTGCCTTTCCTAGGTACAGCGGGGATGTGCAGCCTGCTTCAAGCAAAATTATCAGTAATGATTTCATTTAAATACATGTCTGTTCTTATGTATTTCAGAAAACATCAGGAGGAAGGCTGTGTTTTTTCATTAAGTAGAGGTGGTAGTGATGGCCCATAGCTTTGTCAGACTGGCATGAATAAAGGAGAATTCTGTTCCATCTGGGAGCACGCAAACCAGTAGATATCCCTGCTGAAGGTTCTCATTCTAAAGTCATTTTGCTCATCTCGGGAAGAGGACAAAAGAAGTATCACAGATTCCTAAGGCTATGTAGCTCTTCTCAGGAAACGACTTCAAAATGGATAGGGTTATGTGTGAAGTAAAGTAGCCTCCCAACATCACTACCCAGGTTGGAAGATCTCGGCCAAGGCACCTAGCTGCCGTTGCACTCTGATGGCAGCAGGGTGTGCTTTCTGCATTTAGTCATATTGTCTCATGCTGTCCTTCTCACTCTGAAGGCATTTCATCTGGGGTCATCAAATCTGGTATTATTCAGGAAAACGGTCATTAGTTCTGTACTAAAAACAAATGTAAAAAACCAATTACACACACACACACTAGTCCCAAAGGTATGTTGTTCATCCTGTTGGTGGGGAGGTTTTTTATGATTTTCATTTCTGTAACCTGCAGGTGATGCTATCCACAACCACAGTGCTCTGTTCCTTGAGAACACCTCTTTGAACATACCTTTCTCTCAGGAGAGTCCTGGATCTCCAAACACATCTGATCAACCAGAAGGAAAAACAAGAAAGTTGAGCTTGGCCAGCACAGACAGTGAAAACTCAGGGTCAACAGAAAGCTTGCCATCAGCAGACCTCACCAACAGTGAGTGGAGCTTGACGCTGTGTGCTGTCTGATACGGCAACAACCCTTCCCTCCACATCCTTTCTGGGGAAAGGTTTATTATGAAAAGGAAAATTACCTGCTTGGAAATTTGGGGACAATGAGAACAGCCTAAGTTGCTGTAATTTTAAATAACACAATTTAGCTTCCTCTTCTGTTTGTAATTACGTAGATAAAGTAATAGACGCGAAGTCACAGTTTTATATTAAGGAGCCATTCATAGTCATTAAGGCTTTAATACTAACGGAGGTTTAGACACCTGTTCCAGGTATGAAAAAATATAGATAGATAAGATTCATTACCCGTAATTAAAAGTTCTGTAAATCATTATATTGTCCTGTTATGGACTGTAGTCATATATCAATATTCTATTTGCTATTTGGGAAGCATTTGCAATTCTTACTCTTTAACATTATCATAAAAGTACTAGTCTTTCACAGTATGTTTTCCATGGACTAGGAATCAGTGGGAATCACACTGAGATGACTTCTCCTTCCCAAAACTTGGACCCAGTAGAACTGTTTAGCTTGCAGACATTTAAGTGATGATGCAGTCAGTAAAAACAGAACTTGCATATTTGATAGATATTTTTAACAGTCTCTAAATTCTGCTTAAAAAAGCAGAAGGCTTCATTCAGTTATCTAGCTTAAACATGAAGACAGCAAGGGATTTATTAAGAAGATATTTTATAGAAATGTGATAGTGTTTTGTTTGGTTTTTTTGTAGTTACTGCAAAGTGGTGGGGAACAAAACGAATAGATTATGCCTTGTATTGTCCAGATGTGCTGACAGCCTTTCCAACTGTGGCCCTGCCACACCTCTTCCATGCCAGCTACTGGGAATCAACAGACGTTGTGGCCTTCATTTTAAGACAGGTCATTGATCTCTATTTTTTGTCTCTGCAACAAATAACCTTGTGATTGTTAATTGCATCTTCCAGGGCTGATCAGTCCTTTAATCTTTAGTTCAGTTAGATGGCTAACTGTGGTTGGTCACAGGCAAATGAGTGTATGAACAAGAAATGTATTTATTGGAGAGGGGAAGGGGACAGTAAGCCCCCCATTGGCACCACTGCCTGGTGTTGCTGCTGCTGACTGTGGGGCTAAGAATGTGCTGTCACACACACCTCGCTCACCGCTCCTACACCCCAGATCAGTATAACCCTATATTACCTATCAATTTCCTCCTGATTTTGAAGGAGTAGGATATCTCCAACCTTAGTTAAATTAATTAAGTAATAATAACTAAGTAATAACTATGTATTTCCCTATTAAGTATGAAATTATTGGCATACATTTGATAATAAACCAGCCATTTGGAAGTACTGCTCCTGTAAGAAAATCAAGTCTCTCCTGTAACTGTACCAGAGTATTTCAAGGCATTTTGTGCATTGTCTCTTCAGAATTTATTTCCAAGTCAGATGATGTGTCTCTCGTTCCTACCGTGTGAGTACTTAGCCAGCAGCTCACAGTGACATTATCCCTAATGCAGTGCTCTGACCTCTAGAGAAAGTGATGAGGCTAAAAAATCTCACCCGGGCTGAAAACAATAATTAAGTGGTGCTCAAGTGAGACATGCAGATTAAGTGTCCCTCCAAGATCCCAAAGTGACCTTTATCCAAAAGCCAGTCAAAGCAGTTTAATTTGGATTAACCTAAGATTCAGTGTGTTTTTTACATTCAATGAATGATGAAACATCTGCTGCCAGGCAAACAGGAGAGAGAATAGTGCAGAAAACTGCAGAGTGACTTTTTTCATTAAATCAGTTTGGCAGATGTCAGTGTGCCTGCCTCTCTTGCAATTCCTTTCGCTGGCCTGAGCGTTAATCCCTCTGCTCCATGCTCCCATTGCTATTGCCAATGGTGTCATTTCCCTGGAGACTCACCGGGCAGCTCTGGCAATGTACACTCAGAGTCCGAGTTTCCTTGCGGCCAGAACTGCTGTGGAGTCACCCTGCCGACATCCCTGTCCAAGAGCTGAGAGGGCACCAACCTGGCTGGTACCCAGACCGCTTATGGAGCTGGACTGTTTAGTTCCAGCATGGTCTGGACATTCCACCCTTGCTGGGCAGTTAGGTTAAGGCTAATAGCTCCTGAATGCCCTGTGGGCACATACATTTCCTGCATGTGACCTCCAGTGAATAGAATTTATGCCATTTTGTTAAAAAATACAGTGACTTCTCAGCATTACTATGATTTGTTGCATGCCAACTGCTTTGCCAAGGCTGAATGCAGCAGAATTTTACTCAAAGGACTTCATGTGGGAGATCTTTCAAAATTATTCTGGTCCGCTCTTCCAGAGAAGACACCCAGGGTGGATAACTTCAGCACAGAGATCAACTGTTCAACTTGAGTAATTTTCTGCTAGCTTGTGAAAGAGACAGTCAGGCTATTTCTCATGGAAAAATGAAGTAGCCTCTCTCTATCCATCATCCCAGGGTGCAACCCACAGATTTCAGTAAGTTGGGACTTGTAGTTTCAGTTGAAACGGGACATAACCCCAGATTCTGAAATAGGTGTTGTGTCCTGAAATCGGAGTTGGACATGCAAGTTTCATGGTAAGTGTGTGATATTTAGATAGTAAGAATGTGGAGCTTGTGTGACATTTGGGTTCTGCATGTTCACAAGTTATAGTCCTCGTATCTTCAGATGTTATTAGTCACAAGCCAAATCCTGAGCCTGTCACTTACTGCAGTGGTGAACAGTAGCCAAAAGGTGATAAGAACCATTCTGCCTGGGTATATCTATAGAAAATCAAGGCAGATGGGGTCAGGAACCTGACTTCTACCCCATAAAAGACATTAAAAATACTTCTATGGTCTTAAGCTGCTTTACTGACTTTGCAGAACATGAGCAGACAATGTGACTGCTGCTTGATTTCATTCTAATGTTTTCACTGTTTTCTCTGGATGAAGGTGCAAGCCCTGTTGTGAATAGAAAAGCTGGCCAATAAGTACTTGAGATGAAGTGTTGGCCAGCAGAGTGAAAGCAGTTTACTTATCTACACAATTGGTGGGAACATATGGCATGTACCTCTTTCTACTTTCATTGTGCTTCTGGCTCTGCAGTGTCATTCAGCTGGGGCAGCAACATACTTTCCCTTTCTTTGCCAAGAACCAGGAATCCCCAGCCCACATACGGTTTATTAAAATATTAATATAATTTCAGGTGATGAGGTATGAAAATGTGAATTTCAAGGAAAATGATAACCTGGATCCTGCAACATTAAGTCCATCCAATTCAAGAGAAAAATGGCTCCGCAAAAGGACACATGTGAAATTGAGAGTAAGTATAAATCTGAATATATGTGGCAGCTATTTGATCTCCTGAAGCATGAGTTTGCATAACTGAATATGACTGAAGAACTGAAAACTGCTAACCTAATCCAGAGGCAAACAAATGACAGTTAGGGAATAGGAACAATTTATTATTGGGTTATCACTACATGTTGGGAGAACATATACTTGTTTCTTTAAATAACAGAAGGGCCTTGCATTTCATTTAAGCACAGAGGTAGCTTTTCTATTTTCCCATATGCTAGATGAATCCATAGGTCAAGAAAAAAATATTTTCTTCATTCTTATGATGCCACTTCAGTTAGAAACGTCAATTAAGATGTGTGTGTCTGGCACATAATCAAGTGAATCTATGACACCACTTGAAGTGAAAGGTAATTGGCATTCCCTTAAAAAAGTTCTCTCTTATTTAGTCATTTTGAGCGCTCTCACTAGAAAGTCTGTTCAGAAACTCACCATTACTGGAAACCTGGCTCCAGCTGAAATAGAAACATGGTTTTGCTGGTGCACAGGGGTGCTCTGTGACACACCTCAGACACTATCCGGGACTGTGTTTCTGTGTCACTGTTCATAGCAGCATAACATAGACAGTAGCCTCCTTACAAAAGCAAACACTACCCTTTCCCACCTTCTGCTCTTATTTCAGAATGTGACTGCTAATCACCGAGCTAATGACATTATTGTAGCAGAAGACAGTCCTCAGGTACTAGTCGGGCGCTTTATGTATGGACCTCTGGACATGGTAGCTTTAACAGGTGAAAAGGTAAAGTTCAAGTAATCAATTTCCTTATTTTTCTGAATCGACTTTTACTAGAAACAGATGCTGTAAACAGGGGATGTGTTGCCTGCTGTTGCACTCGATGACTGCTGTGTTGGTTTTTGCAGGTTGATATCTTCATAATGACTGAGCCGTCTTCCGGTAGGTGGGTGTACTTTGACACAGAGATATCCAACAGCAGTGGCCGGATATCCTACAGCATACCCAAGCAGAAGAGACTGAGAGTTGGTGTGCATCCCATCAAAATGGTGGTCAGGTAATAGCTTCACTCTGGAACTACAGCTGAGATGGGCTGTTGCTGTCAGGAAGACACCAAGGTGTAAGATTGAAAAGGGAGTAGAGAGCAATTTTTGTCAGTTAGCTATATTTTCTCAGTCTTGTCACTGTGATGTCAGCTCAGATTTGAAGCAATGATCTTCTGTTTACTGGCCTGTTTGGAGGTGCCCAGGCCAGTGGGTTTATCCCTACTGCAACACAAATCTTCAGTGCAATTCTATTTAGGAGCACTTGATCTTGCAAAATATGGGGACTGAATGACTGTAATCTGTCGTCTTGTGGCAAAATACGTGACTTGGATTCACTGGGGAGAAGACTGCTGAAGGGTATAGTGTTGTGTTCTTCAGGCAGGCAAGAAGATTTTCATATTGAAATTAACAGTGGAGGATGTACTGCCTTGCTGTCAGCACCTCTTTATCTGTTGATGTCAGGCTGATCAAAAGAGTTACCTTAACTCTGTATTCAAGACCATGCTTGTTCTAAATTGGGAAAAGGAAAATAAAAATGCCAGCACCTGAAAATAAAAATTCATTGAAGTAAAATCAGTCAGCTCTCGTAGCTCTCCAGCATTTCTTTAAAAATACCTGTGCTAAGTCAAGCATGAAGAATGAAAATGAGTGAAATAAAATCCATTGGCCTAGGTGCAGGACTCAGGTACCTGCACTTTTAAAAAATCTCATGTTTAATAAAAGTCTGGTTTGATTTAATACAGAGTTTTAGTTTCACACTGCACTCAGAATTAACTTGCTTGGCGACTTAGGAAGGAGCTTTACGGCTTCCTTTGAATCCCTACTTTAGAGGCAAAATCAGTGGGGTGAATTTAGCTGAAACAGAATGTGGTATTACCCACCAGTTAACCAAGTCCAAAGTCAATTTACAGTCTTATGCAGTGCTAATTGAGGAGGAAGAAAGGTTTTACCTCAGTGTAATAGAACAGATAATCAATTCAAGGTAAGAGAGTTGCTTAAAAACAAATTAAGGTGTATTCAGAAGCTAAGCTCCCATGAGCTGTTAGGCCGCAGGAGAAAGTTTCAAACAGGAATGAAAGAAATAACGATCCTGTCTTTGCTCACTAAGCTGTGCACGCATATTCTAAGGATCTCCAGATACAAATTTCTAGATTGTACAATAATCATCTTTCTGAAGGAAAGAAGATGCGGGCTTCCAACATGAAGCCATGCATTGATACCACTGTGCTTTATTACTGTCTTAATGACCTCTTGGTGAAAATACATCACAAGGAGAAGAGTGCGTTTCACATGCCTTTCCATGAGAAAAGCCATCTAGGATTGCATTTTTCTGTTGGATTAGGTTTGTTTTGGGGTAGGCTGCCTTGTTTTAAAAAAAACCAACCCTTTTCTGGATGGGTATTTCCACTGTAATTTGTGAGGATAGATGTTTGGGTAATGCTAGTAGTACCAACTGTTTGTCTAACAGAGAAAAGCTGATTTGTGTAAGTACATGCCAATAAAAGGTACATATCACTTCTTCCCTTGTAATATCTAATAATTTGCCTGTAACTGTAGACTGCTGGAAAAAAAAAAAAGCTAATTTCTGGGTGCTAGATGTGTACATCCGTGTGCATGTGCATACATATAGCGTTCATGCCTTATATATGTACATATACAGAAAGATAGCATGTTTGAGTAGTAGTTAGAGTACTTCAGAGTGCTTTTGGGCTTTGTTTCCTTCCTAATTAGTTTAGGTACTTATACACATGTTATTTCTTATTACAGTCAGCTTCCAAATTCTTTTTGGAAAGCTGCTTCCTAAAAGCGTTAAGTTTTAATTGTGCAATGTAGGACTGAGACCAGAAGCCCTCTTTGACAGCGATTTTGAAGCTGTAGATCCAGGCAGGTCTAATTTCAGGTCTTCACTAGAAAACACAGCAAGTATATTCTGACATTTTGCTTTTTAAATGTATTTGTTGCTTTGACACTCCAGAGGGGACCAGAGCAGCGCCACAAGTTACCTGACTGTGCTTCCCCGGGGAATGGAATGTGTCGTGTTCAGTATCGACGGTTCATTTGCAGCAAGTGTTTCAATTATGGGAAGTGACCCCAAAGTCCGAGCTGGGGCCGTTGATGTTGTCAGGTAAGTGAGGTTTGCACGCTTCACTTCTAAAACCTCCAACTTTCCTGTTTGAGCACGATGGGAAGAAAGAAGGTGGAATAGGGTTTGTTCTACTGAGTAAGCAACCATTCTTTAAAGTCCAGGTTTCCTTCCATAAACATATTTGCTTGGACATCAAGCCTGCCTGATTTTCAGAGGAATCTTAGAATGCTATGATTCACTTTGAAATTTGTAGTTTAGCTTGCCTAAAGATTAAAAGTTGCTTCTTGGGAATATGGCCTTAAGGTGTGTGCAATGAATTAATATTGATTGGAAGTGTTACTTTGATTAGAAAAGAGTGTATTTTGTGTTTCATTAACTTCAAATAAGCACATACTTCTACTTCAAAAATACAAAGTGCCATGAATACAAGAGTGGTTTTTTGAGGAAAAAATTAAGAGGCCTTTTAATACATTCTTGTAAGTCTGTTAATGCCACATTGGACAGGAAGTACAGCTCTAATTTTTGGAACTTACGTGGGAATGGAGGGATGTAAATTTTCAAGGGTTTCCACTCCTTACAGCTGAAATGGTAGGAAATCTGATTAAAGGTTTCAAAGGTAACAGGACTTGATATGTAGCAAGTTCTATCCTAAATACATTTTAAAGTAGCTCTCATTTTATATAACATATTTTGTAAGAATCTCTCTTGCTTCCCTCCATCTCCCTCAAGATGTAGGCATTATTTCTTAATTTCTCAATAGTAGCAGAGATCTAGGCATGCTGCTTTCCGCTTGCTGAAGGATAACATCCAACTTCTGTCTCTGTGCTGAGCAAAGGAAGGCTGACCTGAGGTGTGGGCCTTGTTTCTCTTTATGCACCCACATAGTTTACCTGCTGTTTCTGACAGGCATTGGCAGGACCTGGGATATCTGATTATCTATATTACTGGCCGTCCAGATATGCAAAAACAACGTGTAGTTTCATGGTTGTCTCAACACAACTTCCCACAAGGGATGATCTTCTTCTCAGATGGACTTGTTCATGACCCGCTGCGACAAAAGACCATTTTTCTCCGGAATCTCATGCAAGAGGTACTAAAAACCAATATAGAGCCTTAAAACCTTTTTCCAGAGACTGATATCCTGTGATGTTAGAGATCTCCTTTCCTTCTGAACAGTAAATCTCGCCATCACAGAGTCTTTTTGCCATTCCTCAATTCTTTTCTCACTTTTTGAAGTGCAAGGAAGGCAGATAAAATATCCAAAGGGGCCTCCTGGCATGACGAATAAATAAATTAACTGCTTATTCTTTCCTGCGTGCGCATTTTGTAGATCATGTTGGCACGAGGCAGAAAGATTTAGCTTTCTGTGATTTGCAGAATGAGGTTGTTAACAATGAACTCATCTGCTGCTTCATTGCAAAACGAGTGCCATCCCTGTAGTGCGTGGTGTTCAATAGAGCATTCACTTTGGAAGTAATATTTGTTTCAGTGCCACATCAAAATCTGTGCCGCATATGGTTCCATGAAGGATATTTCTGTGTACAGTGTCTTGGCTCTGTCGCCATCCCAGATCTACATAGTTGGACGATCAACAAAGAAATACCAGGCACAGTGCCAAGTAAGTACTCCATCTCTCCCTACTCCATCAGGAAGTCCGGGGGGGAGCAAGGAAACACACGTCAGAGAATGCATGGGCAATCACACGTATTAAAAAGACAAAGAGCAGAGACCTTTTTAGAGAAAGAAGGGCAGTTTTGCTTGCAGCTGAGGTATTTTCTGGCACGGTGAATAGTAAAGAGAATTGAGTGGTCATAGGTTGTATCTGCAAGTGCATGTGTCCTGTATTGCTGAATGACAGAATGGAACAGGTCACTGGACAGAAAAGTGCAGGGCAGGGAATATTAGTACTCTGTAAGTATCTAATTGGGATGCCAAAGATAGAAAACTAATTCCTAATAGAGCTCATAGACTGAGGCAGCAGTAATTTGTCATTCCCTTTCTTTCCTTCCTGTTTCAGTTCCTCAGTGAAGGTTACGCAGCCCACTTGGCCTCGCTGGAGTTCAGTCTCCATTCACGACCCAAAAAGAACAACTCTCGGATGATCTTGAGAAAAGGCAGCTTTGGCCTCCACTCCCAGCCAGAGTTTTTGCGCAAGAGAAACCATCTCCGCAGGACTATGTCTGTGCAGCAGCCCGACCCACCTTCCTTGAACCCCAAGCCAGAGCGTGCCCAGAGCCAGCCTGAGTCAGACAAAGATCATGACAGGCATTTGCCCTCCATTGCCTGGGTTCGAGGTGGAGTTCACAAATTTGAATCTGTCCCCTAGGAAGCTTGGGAATACAGCTCTTGGGTGCACCCCATTCAACTTGTAGGCATGTCTTAAAGATAGTATTTGGGCAGCTTCAAAGAGATGTAGAGGGGAGCCTGTACCTCAGAGTCTTCCCTGCTCTGGATTCTGCCTTCTTACACCAACTGGGGAACTTCCAGTCTGTTCCTCTTGACACGTTTATTGGGAAATTTTAAAAACACCTAAAACTATTGCAAGTGCTTATAACATCAAAGCAACAGGATATATCTTTTTTCTTTTTTTTTTTTTTTTACAACAGATATAATAAAATGTGCAATAAGAGAAAAAGCTGCAACAGGCTGATTTTACTCAGAAGGATTGTGGTATCAGCTAATTAGCCGCACCCAAACCAGAATAAACAGTAAGTCCCAGTAGGTTACAGAGATGGTTTACACTTCAAATGTTGACTAGTTATATCAGTTTCCACTTCACTTTTGATAAAGGGATAGACTAGCAAGGGAAGCAGAGGTGGGAACTACAATAACGGGGGTCAGGATTTGTATAGCAAGATGCTTTTTGGGTGCCTTAAACCCAAGACTTGCTTTCAGTGTACAGTGCTGGTCAACAGACCCCAACATGAGCCCTCATGTTTCCGTGAAGTGCTGGACATGGAGTAAGTGGAAGAATTCCACTTATGAACCAAATCATAAAACCTTTATGTTAGAAATAAACGTGTCTGCCACAGTTGAAGCAGTTAGTGTAACTGTTTACAAAGTAATGTGCAAGTGTACAAAAATCACGTTTTGTGGAACTTGGTGACTGTGCAAAATGTGTGGACTACTCACATGGAGATCGCTCTGACCATGTTGGTCTGAGAGACAGATCCTAAGATGGTGAGCTAAAGGGAGCCCTTTTACTAAGGGATCTACAAACATCAGAGCAATCGCTTTTTTCATTACTCTCTAATTAGAATCTTTACACTGGAGAAGAAAAAAAGTAATGGAATTCCTATGGGTAAATTGCTTACCTTCCCATGCTTTAGAGCAACTGCTGTGTTAAGACAATCTGTAGCATTCAGAATTACAGCATTTGAGCTTCTAAGAATGGACATGCCAAATTACAGGTGCCAAATAGACACTTTCCTAAAGATGGAAATTTTTCTCAGATCTTTCAATGAACTTATGAGAAGTAAAACGTGTGGCATTTTCCCCAAGTGATAATGTTTCTAGTGTTGTAATTAGTTAAACATAGTAGCAGGTTTCGGATTCTTCATGCAGATAGTTCCACTGCACAAAATTTAACAAGAGAACTTTAATGACTGAACTGAAGCATGTTTCAAAACCTGCTGTGAAATTACAAGTGCACATAAATCCCCTTTTCTTTACAAGTTAAAACAGGACTAAACAGGACTATTGACACTGAGAAGGCTTGAAGTCAATAGGAGATTTCTTTTTCAGGTTGGTTGCTTTGTTTTGCATTTCAGGGAATGGGGGTGGAGACTGTGTCATGCCTTTCTGCACGTGTCACCCCCTCCTTCCCCCTCACTTTTAGGTGTTCCTGGACAGCAGTTACACCAGAAACAGTCTCTCTCAACAAGTCTTTGCTTAATGTCTTTGAAACGCAACAGAAAACTATTAACAGTGCTGAAGTAAACCTAAGTCTGTACTCCCTATTCTGCAAAAAGTTTCAGTGTGATCTTTGAAAGCCATAATAATGTGGCTTTTGCCTTAAATGGCAGCAAAGATGTTTATAAATGGTGATCTTTGATGTATATTTCTAGACATTACTTGGCAAGATCATCAGTTACATATTCCAAACTTCATGATAGATCTCTGGCACATCAGTAATTTGTTTTTATAATGCGTCCTTTAAAGGAAGGGTTAATCTTTGCTGAAGATTTAGGAAAGATTTTGAAAAGTTTGGTAGCTCACTCTAATTGGGAGCAGGTAACTACATTACAGAAGGCCGAGTTTTTATGCTCTGTTGCCAAGTCAGCTAGCTACCAAAGCTAAGTGAAAGATATCCACTAACTACATTGAAGCCGTCTTCAGGTTTACAAATGCTTCCCCAGTAGCATCACACCTAGTTCTTTAACCCACAAATTTGGAGGGAATATTTTGTGTTCTGTCTTGGCCCACTGTGTGTATTAATTCTGATCCAAGAGTCCATTTCTCCTCCCATCCTCTGCAGTGAGGAAGAGGTTGTACAGATACACTAGACTGCATCTCCCTCCCTCAGTTCGCTGTTGGTGTGCTCATGATAGTGAGTTTTAAAAATGCACAGGTATCCAAGGCTTGGGAGGTCACTAAGCAAATTACAAATTTGTTGAGGGAACCTGAAAGCAACATTGATTGACTGCAAAGTTTTTTCTAAGCACTGGGTGTTGTGTATCATGTCTCCCGACAGTAATCACTGTTTCTGCTGCAAAGTTCAAAGCTAATGTTGCTTTAGCTGTCTACCTCTCTCATCCAAGAGACTCCAAAATCTATTTTTCATTTTAAGTTGCTGTAGTAGAAAGGCCTGCTTCCTTTCAGAAGAGGGATCTGTGTGTAACTCTGTGACTGTGTTAAAGAAATTAGTGTCTAAGCAGAAAGAAGGTCTGTCTTACCCGTGCAGACACAATGCCATTTTTGCAGGTTACCATGTCATGAAAATTCTAGGTTTGTGTATTTTTATTAATAACTGGGTCACCTTTACAGTAGTCACTGTGCTGGCAGAAGATTAAGAACATTATAAGCTATTAGTAGTAAAACAAATGCTTGTGTGTGTGTGTGTGCACGCGCGCGTGTGCATGATTTAGAGTGGTCATGATTTCAAAGTTTCTACACGTGGTGGTGTAGCTAAAAATACTAAGCTGAAATATTAAGCTAAAAATATTTTCCCTAGGTTTGTTATCTTCAATATAGGAGAGCTTTCGTGGCCTTTGCATAATTCCAACACTACTTACTGCTCAGGGATAGAATGGTTTAACTCCTGATCACATGCCTCCAGCTGAGCACTTTGGCACACAGTGATCCAGGTATTGAGTTGGAGGTTAAAGCTTCGTGTTAATGAGGAGCCGAGCTTCTAAAACATCAGATGCCAGATAACATTTGTTTGAAAGCACTAGTCAGTTGCCACTGAAATGGTAAAACAGCTTCTGTTGGAGCTGGGAGTATGAACAAGATGAGTGTGTTTTTGGACATCTCACAACTAAGCCGGCAGTTCCACAAATATTCCGTGGCAATGGCTGGGGACCTCGTGCATGTTGAGCCACCGTTGGGCTTTTTTGCAGCTGCACCTGGGGCAATCCCTGAGGATTGCCTGATGATTCACTAGTTTTATAGCGTAATTCTTTAATCATGTCTTCTCGCAAAACATTTCCTTCTGGTCAGAATTTTAGTTATGCACTTTGTCCACATAAAACTGCATGCAGTGGTTCAAGGGCATTCACTTTGCAACTGGGTTTGCATTTCACTTGTGCTTTCCTGGAGGATTACCAATCTTCCTGAGCAGGCCCTTTGCTGAGGATGAGCTTGATCTTGCAGTCGTCCTGCTCCTGCCGCCGGTCCAATGGTGTCACACTCTCTGCACACACAGGGCTGGCTGGGCTTTACAGACTGCGGAGGTGCAGAGCACAGAGGAACAGGGGTGCCCAGGGAACTGGGTTTCACCCTCCACAGTTCCAGCACCTTCCGTGCCTCCGGTCTGTTACAGAAAAGCACATTCTTTTAACCTGCTGAATGGAGGAAGCAAAGTGGAGCTGTAAAACACAAACCTGCTGTTGCAGCCCTACAAGTCGGGGCAAAGTAGAGCACAGCTGCGAGCATTTACTTCTTTGCCCTGTTGATATGGATCCAGCTTTAGATTACTGTTAAAAAAAAATGGCTGTGATTAATAGCAGTGGTAGACATATCTGAGATATTGTGAAAACACACCTTCACAGCCATGGTGCTTTGGGGTTTCTTGTGTGCGTGTTTATGTATGTGTAGTTACTGGAAGACACCTTAAGTGAAGTTTTGGTTTTGCTTTCACAGCAAATTTGTAACCAATATACTTCAAAAAGTAATATAAAATGACTATTTATTCAATTTTGTTGTCTAGTTAGCTAAGATTGAAAAAAAAATATCATTGTGTAGATGCAGAATATTCCATAGACCTGAATAGTGATGTTGATCCAAATCTGCTTATTATGAGTAACTTTTTTTTTTTTAGTGTTTTTCACTAGTGTTCTTGGAACAGATTCTTGCTTGACCAAAGTGCTCCTGCTTAGTTTTGTGGCATGGTTTATAGCTATTCAGCATAGATTTTTGGTAGGTGTAAAAATTACATGGCATTGCTAATTCTTGTTCATTGGGGTTCCTGAGAGCTGCCATTTTGATTTGTTTACCTGAAAATAGTCTTAATTTTTACAGATTTTCCCCTATTCCTCTAGTATCTAGGGCAGTCACTTCTAAACAGTTAAAACGTGTGCTAGTTATGTAGAATTGGAACTAACAGTAAACTAGAGGAAAAACAAAAAGACACACCGTAATCTATTAAAATAAGCAGAATGATGGCACTTTATTTGGAAGCTCCACCATTCTGCAAATTGTTTGCCGTCATTAGTGATGAAGTTGTCCCATTCCTACATTGCAGTCTTTAAGGCAGGGCACTGCCTATGTGTGTATTTAAGCAAATCCCCAACACTTAGATCTATAGTATCATCAGGTACCTCATGAAATACACTTAGAAGGGAAAAAAAAGACATTTCTCCTCTTCCTCTGTCGTTTCCTGTCTTAAACTTGCCAAAACTCTATGAGCATTTTTAATACTTGAAATCAGTAGGTATTTTTAGTTTTTAAAATGTCCAAGTGCAACAATCGTTACTCAGTAAATAGGATTTTCCCCAATTTTTTCCCCTCTCTCTTGCATCTAAGCCACAGAAAGGTGAGTAAATCATAAAAATACTAGATGATTGGAGTATGGGCACCTTTTTAATAAGCTCGTTGGCTTAATAAGAGAGGAAAGATTGTACACTGCAATTTCATCATATGTCTGATTAGAGCTTGAAATGTGGGATCTGAAATGAAGATTTCTGCATTGAATTGTTCATTTTAGGCATGCAGGGGAGAAAGTGGCACTTTCCTTCCTCATCTGGAGCTGATACAGGATAGAATTCCCATAAACACCAAACTTTCCAACTTACCTCCTCAGCTTCTCCAAGAGCAATGATTCCTCATGGTTCGTGTTCGTAGCTTCAGCAGAAATTGTGGGTTTAACAAGGTAATTTGACTTCCATGATGTTTAATAACTCAAGTGTAAATACAGGTTCTTGCAGATGATCCTCAATTCAGCCCCGTAAAAATGGAGGTAATAACACATTTTTTGGATGAAAAGAACTCTTTTTTTTCAGAAAAAAAGAAATGGCCTGGAGCAGCTAGAATCCTGTGCCATGGACTCTGGAATTGAAGTCAGGTGTTGCTATTTCCTCTTTCCCTCATTTTAGTTCAAGCCCAAGGTAAGGGGATTACAGTTTACCCTTTCTTTGTATTTATCTCAATAAGCTACCTTTGAAACTAGATATAATTGGGGGTGGGAGGGATAGGTAATGAATCTGACAGCTCATTTCTCACTCGTAAGGATGTACGGAACTTACTGGTGGGGAGAGGCAGGTTTACTGCGATGTATTAGGAGATAGTGTATACCTGAGGTTACAACGTCAAAACATAATTCACAGACCACAACCTTTGAAGATAAGGTTATTCTGGGAGGACTGGTGTAGGGCCCGGAATGGCAGTCCTCTCACAGAACCCCAAGCCTTCCACATAACTTATTTTTTCTATTTGTGGGGGACAGAAGGGGGCAATCTACTTACAACTGAATTCATACAAGGAAACTTGAAATTGTACATGTTCTTTCAGTCTATAGTTTTATTAAGTGCGCACTTTTAAATATCGTTTGTCAGTGAGAAGGTTCTATCTGGTGACAAATGTTTATATTTCTTATGGCTGCCTTGTAAAGATTCAAAAGTGTACAATAATTGATTTCTTAATATGAAATAAGGAGTAAGATTTCTACAACTGGTATAGATTTTGATGTGAGCTGGTTTTTAAAAATCTTATAACAGACTACTCAAATAAAACATTTCCTTGCCTTTAAGCAGACAGTGTCACTGATTTTTCTTACCAGTGATGTAGGAAGTATTGGAGAATGACTGTAGGCGTGTACTCACGTCTGAGTAGCCAGTGGAAGCAGTATAAATAGGGGCTGCTTCTTCTTATCTGAAATAATACTTAGATTGGAAGTTGACTTTTCACAAAACTCCAACCCTCTTTCCTTTTGAAAACTCACATAAGAAAATATTTCCATGACGAGACACCATTTTTGTGAAAGCTTTATAGAAGTAGCATCAGTACATGCAAAGAATAAATTCAAGCTACCATTCCATATTAGAAGGGTGGTTTAAACCCCCCACCCCCCCCCAAAAAAAAAAAAAAAACTACATCAAGAAATAACACAAGCTAAAGCTCTCAGTCTCATGAAAGCCTGGAAGTCAGGGTTGTGTTCGTGTTTCCAGCCCTCAAACTGTTCCACTCTTTTAAAACAGTCTAGTTTGACAAGAAAAACTGGGAGCAAGCTTAAAAGGATTACTTACAGATAAATAAGAATTAAGAATGACTGCTTCCCATCTTTTTTCTTAATAGCATTACATTTTTAGTAGTTACGGTTTTATTAAGTTACATATGCATCTTAAAAGTGTAGAGCAAAGTTTCCCAAACTAGTCTTTTGTTTGAAGGCTCTTAGAGTGAATCTGAGAAGCCTGCACAAAGCTGCTGCCATGGAAAACAGACCTGGTGTTAAACTCAAGAAGCTTGAGAAATCGTTGCTTTAGTTTGGAAGACTGAACTTTGTTGAACGGAGTCACCTACTGAAGCAGGCTTGTCAAATTAACGTTATTTCTTTAAAAAAAGTCATTATAAGCAAAATACAGGTATCAAATGCTTAGTATACTTCGTCAAATAGACCCTAGTAGGATTAGATTAATCCAATAGCAATTCTTAAGACCACAAGTTAGAGTCCTAAAGTGGCTCCTGTCTTGTGATGCTAATGACCCTGCAGAAATCTGATGCCTTGGAATGGCAGTTGTGGTCAGAACCCAAACAAGCCACTTCAATTTCATTAACTTCCAGTTAAACATGATGCTTAACTTGTGGGTTGTTTTGTAAAGAGGAAAAAAAATATTTCAAAATAATGGACTGGTACTTTTAGCGTACAAAGTACTCCTACTAAAACTTGTGCTGGTTGGATACCATTCTAAATACCACTATTATCTGTGATCACCCTTCCTAAGCCTGTGGCCCCTGCTCTGACATTCCTACTGGTCAGGTCAACATGAATCTCAAAGCACTTACTGCCTTATGACAGTCACATTCACAGGGGTCCCTTATCTCAGCAGGAGATAACACCTTTTGGTACAACTTTGATTCTCCTGTTCTCTTGGCAGAAGAAAGCAAGAGAAGGGTAGTCCTGAGCTGTTTTGTCAAGATCATAAAATGTCATGGCTTGTTCAGTGTACAGAGTGCACCTTTTCAGGTGCTACACAGAGCTCTCCTTTATATGTGCTCATAAACTATCAACAGTTACAGCCACCTCTGTTTAGGTATCAAGTGCTCAATGGAGTTGCTTCGCTCGCCTTCCAATAGCTTGAGAAAGTTCTGAGGTGGATGCGCAGACCGTAAGTTTTGTGCCATTAGATAGTAGTAGTTTGATACTGCGTTTTGCCTGCAAAAGAAAAAGACTGCCATTAGCAGCATGGAGTCAGTGAGGTTAACTAACTGGTTTTCACACAAATTACTGGAAAACTCTTAGATGGGAGCAAGGAAGAAACCTGGGACCTGTACACATTCACTGTATTAACTGTTTTAAACACTAGCAAGAAAATATTTTGTTGCCTTCAGTGAGAGAAAAACAGCATACCAATTAGGTACTACAATACTTTAACTGGCAGCATTCCTTATGATATAATCAAATTGATTAAAATGAAAAACATTAGAACCATACACAGAGCTGGCAGTTAGAAACAGCTTGAGATCAAGGTTTGTTTCATTGTGGAAAAGATGAAAAGGGAGCTGTAACACTAAACCTTGACTGCAGTGGGATACCAGAGCAGAAAGTCAGGACTCTAAGGGCACCTCCAAAATGATTTCACAATTATTCCAGTAGGCAACCTACAAACCAACCAGTGACAGACACGTTGTATGCATCTACACGTATAGGTGAACTGGAACAAGTTCCTTAGTGGAAGCAGTTCAATAGCACTGATTAAAGCTTCAGGCAAGCTTTTGAAACTGCTATCATTTTTCCTGAGAAGTTACAGCAATGTCTTAGACCTATCTTTATTGCTAAAATAGGACATAGTATTCAGAATGTAACTTGGCCTTTAAAAAAAGAACACTTCCAGCATAACAGGTGAAGATATTAATGTCACAATACAGATCTCAGTGACAGTAATAGAGGCATTTACCTGGTAATGGTTCAATGAATTGACATTAGACGTGATGTTTAGAAACTTACAGCAAAGTCTTCCTGTTCCCATCCATTTAGGTACAATTGCTGCATTTAAAAACGCCAGCAATAGAGGTATCAACTGCTCTTATGCTCTTATTATGATAGTCATCTTAACTGCTAATACAATGCTAGGGATGGAAAAGAAAGGCTGTAAAATGAAGCAACTCAGGTAACTTGTTCTGTCATGCTTTGTGATCTTCATTAGTAATCAGTGAGAACTGAGGTTGAATGACAAAAACATTAGTACCAGTGGCTTTCTAGTCTCAGGTGAGAAAAGCTGCTGTTTGCGTAAAGCCCAATTTATGGTTCATTGCAAACCCACAAGGATTCACTAATCCACAACAGAGGTGAAGATTTACAACTGCATAATGATCTGCTGTAGCAGAAACAACCACCATGACCGTGAGATAAGAACCCTGTGATTCCACATGATAATACTTCAAAGAAGCCCGAGCTAATAAGCCTTTCTGTCTCCAAACAGCAGATTTTCTCCCCATAGATGCATGCAGGTATAGACAAGGTAAGTGAACAACTACTTTACCTGGTTGATACTATTCTTCAGTTACGAATGAGAGAAACTGTCATATCACTAACAGATGGGAGAATATTAGGAGTCAGATTTAGTGAACTGTCAATGGATATGATCATTAACTTAATACAAGATTTGACCTATAGTTATCTAGAAATTATCTCATTGGTAAAAATTGAATTTTTGGAATTATATAGGATTTTAAACACTTACCTCTTTGTAGATAAAAGTACTTAATGCTAAGCCCTCTCTAGAGGATTTTAGGTGCTTGACAGTTAATTACTGAATACTGGACATCAAGTGTTCCAAGAGAGGAAGACATTTAAGGAATTGCCCTGTGACAAGGCCTCTGACCTTTAGTTTTCACTGTCTTACTACATCTAATTCAAAATGACACAACCTTTACAAACACAGCAGTCTTCCACCTCCTGGATTAACCAAGGTGTGGTATAAGAGGCTTCTGTGACCTCTAAACTTTGAGTTATGAGTATTATAGACTATTTGTTAACATAACGCTACCTAATAAAGGGATTTTCTTACAAATGTGTAGGCGCAGATGACAGTGTCAGTGCAACTGGGTTCCACCCCCTCAGCCTGGGTTCGCACCTCTTTTAAACAGAGGCAGGGGGGGGGACTCTTCTCACGCAAGGTCAACAGTAGGATCTTGCCAAGGAAAAAAAAATACTGACTTCCACAGCAAGAAGCCTAAAGACAAGGAGAGCATTTGACAGGTTTCAGAAGCTGCAACTCCAACTGCAGATTTTATCTGCACAGCTGTCTTGAAGAAAGAAAGGCTCCGCTGCACTGCAGCTGGAAATGTTCTATTCCTCGTGCCAAGTTACAAGGATCATTTAGCCTGCAATGTCAGAGTGGGAAGTCAGATGTTTCTAAAAGTTGAGGGACAGTTAGTAGTATTTAACTCTCCTCTTGCACAATGGGTCCGTCAAATGGCTGGAAGATATGCTTCAATTGGCAAATCCCTGAGGAGGCGAGCTCCAACTCAGGTCAAACTCTCCGCAAGCAGAATGACCTTTACTGAGGATCAAACACGACAGACTGACGAGGTGACACCGCCCAAACCTCTATCCCTGCCATAGCTGCTCCAGTTACCTCAAGGCTTAACCCAGAGAAGTTTAGGGCTGTAGTAATCATGCCCTTAATTCCACTCATCAACTGCTTCACATCTCCATTCATCCCCAAGAAAGCCATCTTCCAATTCAGACAGCAGGTTCAGATTCAGCTTCTAAATTTCACATTTCTCACATGACTTTGACTAAAACAAGAACCTGCATGTGCGTTATGAAGTATTTCCTTACCTCACATCCCTTCATATACTTTGTGTTAAATCTTTGAGGTAAAAATCTCTCTACTCTCCATAAAGACCTGGCATAAGCACAGCTATTCCAGGTATCTTTGCAATATAAATAGCAACTTTGGAAAACTTAAGAGCTAAGTAGGAGTGAGACATATTGAGAGCTTTTTTTCTTTACCAGAAAGGCATCAGCAAAGAACTTGGGTTTGTCTCTAGTTTCTCACCACCAGTCCCCATCAGACACATGGTGTAAACTTACCTAACGGGAGAGTGATTTTTTTAAAAGCTTTATACAGTGCTCAGTCCCTGTCTATCCAGGCACCTGTGACTATTTCTTAACTATTTGAACAGCACAACTTGTCAGGGGAATAGGATAGCAACCTTCCTATCTTGCCTTTCACCTTGCAAGATACGCTAATCACAGGAACAAAAAAGAAGGAATAAGGTTTACAAAAGAATGTGGCTTACATCTTTCTGCTGGCAGAAGCAGGTGAGGAGTAAGGGCTCTTCAGTGCTGCTGCTCTTCTGGATCTCCGGAGAGAGACAGCACCCTTACCAAGCCAGGATGAGAAACCCCTGCCTTCTTTGTGTTCTGACACCCTTGTTGGCCCAAGCAAGGCTCTTTTGCTAGATCTTGGGGTGCCTTTGGAACTGGCTGCTGGAGTAACACTCTTCTTACGACAAGGCGTTTGAGGTGTAGTACTTCCTTGCTTGGTAGAACTGGTCGTACAGTTGCTGCTGATGGATTCAGCTGGAAAGGTCACCATCAAGTGTGCTGGGCTTTGGCAAGACTTCTGTATTTTCTGAAAGAAGCATTAGACAAACACATTGTGCTAAATTAACTCAATTAGTCTGGAGTATGGAACCAGAAAGACGAGGAGCTGAATCTCTAGCTTGCTTTCTCATATCAGGTTTAGTCTAGCCTGAATGCTTCTCAACCCACTGTAGCTGGTCACATTGGAGTAGTTTGCTCTCCCGGTCCCTGGAACTTGTCAAGGACTCCAGCAGGCACTGGAACACTACTCCTGGTGCTCTTACACAGGAAAGAGCCAGCTCCCCAACATGTCATGTATGCAGTTAAAATTAGACGTCTCCAGCAAAGGGAAGTGCGAGCTCGAGTTTGCCACCCTGCTACCATCTAGCAGTTTTCATCAGTCCAGATTTAGATTGGCTATAATGAAGTACATGCCAATAAATAGTATGAGTACAGGAAACAGATTTTTAAAAAGTTAAAAAAATCCAAACCACTGCACACTTCTCAAACAATTCTTTTCAAGCAATGGCAGTCTCTACCTACCTTCCTTGTGAAGGCTGCTCTGCCATACATGATGGAATACAGTAGGTGAAAAGCATTTCTTCAGTAATAGAGTCTTAATGAAACTACATCTCATATTTTTTCTTTTAAACTTCCTCCCTGTTCTGCCAGATCCATAATTTGCCCACCTATAATTTAGCAAGGATGTTAAAGGTTTTACTAGTTACTGACAATCATTACAGTGTGCAAGTGTGTCAGACTCTGGAATACAGCATTCTGCAGAGTCCAGAAAGCTTAGTACTGAAGTTGAAGCAAAACCTGAGCTCTATCCACATTCCACTGCAAAGGCAAAGTACCTGGGACACTGTTCCAAAAGCATTTTTTGCTGTTCTTTTAATAGTCTGAAGAGTTTGGCACTTCTGTCTTGCTTCCAGACTTTCCCAAGCTGGGGTCCTATGATAATTCAGCTCTACATGCTGTAATGGTACTCGCTTTCTTAGAGACATACGGATAGTATTGAGAGAACTCAAAGAAGCCCTTCTCTTGAATTTGTCAGGTGCAGGGCTCTCATCCTCATCAAAGTCAGCTAGGAGCTGGTGTTTCCGCCAAGCCTTTGTTGCCTTGACATTTTGGAGAACGGATACCATCTTGTTTCAGTTCTTGGTCAACCTTCTTTCTAAAACAATCAAAATGAGTGCAAGAATTAGAGCAAGGTACAGTGCAGTGTGAAGAAGGATAAATGGAAAGTGTTGCACAATATATTAATTTATGTTTGCCTGAAACAACAGAACCAGAGCTGAGCCGACCTTTACTTGAAGGCATTGATTTGTATAGCTCTTTAGGTCCGGTCTGTGTGTGCCCACGAAGAAGTCTCATATTGCATTTCCAGCACTGGATATCAGACCGTGTAAACCGCGAACCTCAAGCTCACAAGGCAAACCGCTCTGTAACTGCGAGTTCCTTCTCGTATCCCAGATTTTCGCCCTCTTTCCAGTTCATCTGGAACCTACGGCAACGGCTACCGGCAGCTCCTGGGCCGGGCACTATGCACCGGACGGCGGCGGCGAGGCTGTGCCGTGAGGCTCACCCAGGCCGCCGCCCACCACCGCCCGCGCGGCTACGGCCCCGGCTCTGTGCCGCGGGGGCTGCGGCGGCGGCGCAGGGCGGCCCCGCGACACCGGTGTTTCACACTGAAACGAGTGCGAAAGGTGACACAGAGGCCGGCTCAGGCCTCTCACACAACCGGGAAACTCGGACACTCACCGGGACCGGGCTCGCTGGGGCCGGACCGCTGCCAGCAGGAGCCTCCTCGCGCCTCGCCGCCACCGCGTTTGAACGCCGCCCCGCCCACCCTGGCTCCTCGGATTGGCTCCGCTGCCGCGGCCCCTCCCCATTGGCTGCGCCCCTCGCGCGCGCGGCGGCCTAGCACGTCTCGGTGCCTGCGTATTAGTTCCGGCGGGCGCAGGGCGGGGGCGATGCGGGCCCCGCGGTTCCCCGCCAGGCCGAAGGGTCGCTGATGGCAGCTATGTCCGAGCAAGACTGCACTGCTGCCTTCTGCCGCGGGGTCGGAGCCTGTGCAGACCTGTGGCTTAGAACCGCATCTCAGCAGGAGTCGCAGGAGGCCTCAATCCTTGGGCACCCAAGCTGGCGCTCCTTTTCTGGTAATTAATTGTGATCCAGGGCCTTAAAAGGGTTTTTGTTGACAGCTAGTGTAATTGCACAGTGTTGCACTGGAAACCATCCGGGGTGCCCTCTGTAGCAAATCTAGCAGCAAAGAAAGACCAAGTGCAGAGAATTTGGTTTGCTTTGCGGTTGGGTTTTTTTGGGCCTGGGCTGGGCTTTTTTTCTCCTACCCTAAAGGAAAATAAGACATAAAATGATTTTGTCTTTAAAACATTTCTATCTGAAAAAAATTGCTCAGGAAAGAGCTGTAGCAGCTTCTGGTTTTTTTCCCTAAGGTTTGGTTTGGTTTGGTTTCCCCCTGCCAAGTTAAACTCCAAGATGGCAGCTACAGACACATCGGGAGCTAAGACTTGGATCAGAGGCAGAATAACACTGCAGGATATCTCGAGTCCCACTGTTGGCTTCTTAAAAACATGTATTCTCCAAGTTCCCACAAAGTATGGTTTAAAAAAAGCTCCATGCTATGATGTTTGTACACTATAATATGGGTAAGTATAGCTCAATAAATATCCCTTATTAGTAGACATGTTTCTACGTATTACAGCTCTGAATGCTGTTGTGCTTTTAGAATTTTCAATGACAAAAGATACCATTGGTTGCACGTGACATAAATAACATAGAAGAAGGGATGTTTCTTCTCTACTCTGCAATTTTATTGCCAAATGGGAGATCTCATCAGGCATTTGTAGATAGCTGTGAATCAGACAGTTGTAAGTACCAGGTCTGTTTTAATTACCTTGCACAACTAGATCCACTCCAATGTGACCAGCCAAACGAATAAATCTGGAGGTTTGTCAATAAAATTTCAGCAGGAGATGGGTGTTTGAAGCGCACATGATCTCCCAGTACCATGGCTTCAGAAGTTGTTAATGTGAATGGATTCTCTCATTTGCATGCAGAGTACCTCATCAATGTACAATGTATTCTCCTTCACCTGGATCTCCTCCTCCAAGGAAAGCTGTCGGCGACTCAGGCCTTTCAGCTCTGACTCAGCCTGTGCCAGTGTGCCCTTTAATCTAACAGGAAAAATACAGGCAGACATTAGCTGAAAATACTTGGATAGGGTTTTTTTACATATGGGATAAGAATTCTTGAGTGAAAAAAAAAAAAGATGGAAGGGGTTTCACAGAGAGACAATATCCATGCCACTTCCCTTAAAGTGTCCTGCCCTTAAGGCAGAAGTAATTCCCAACCTTTCAAGGAGAATAGCTGGGACTCAATGTTACTTTGAGTCATTAAATTAACCAGTAATCTATACCACAGATTTACCACTCTTCTCATTTCCACTTGCCTCTCAATATTTTTTGTAATCTCATGAACTTCACTAGTTAGCCTGTGTTGCACTGTGTCGTAACACAATTCCACATTGGGGCGATGGTTTCTTGCTACCAAGCGAGTTTGAGCCACTTTAACAGGTCCTTCTTTATCAGCAATTGCTTTCTTTAAGGCTTCAATGTTCTTCTCCTGTGAGGCAGTCTCATCCATCACCTTAAGAAATCCAACAGAAGGAAGTGTTGCACGCTGTTTCTTGCAATTGGTGAAATCATCAATATCTTCTTTAATAGTTATAGTAACAACTGTTACAGTAATACTCATTATGGTAAGGTGTTAGTTCATCAAAAAATATTTTACAAAGGTCAGCCAGGAAAGCAGGTGACACTGTTCTGAGTGAGACTGGAGAATTACACTCACAACTAATTTTTAACATTAACACTTTGTTTTCATGTGTCGGATTTTGAGCAAATTGACCCCGATTTTGTAAGTTAGGCTCTTATATCACAGTCGTGAAAATTACATAGGAGCAGCACATAATTAAGTCACAAGGGAAACCCTGACTTTACTGATGTCTAAAGCAACACAGTAATTCCAGAATTTCACCTGTGCAGTGGTGCACACAGAGCTGAGAAAATTTAAGATGACTTTTTTGCGGGTAGGAAGAGGAAAATGTGGTAGGCGTTGCCAATATTGCAAAGGTAAAATTTTTAAAGCAAAATAGCTCAAGGCTATTGGGTTACAAAAATGGTTAGATAACCCAAGCCTACTGCTCACTGACTGTCCCCTACTGCTCACCATCACAAGGAGCCTCTCCAGCTGGTGCTTGGCATCCCTGACTTCCTTCACCCTCTTCCTAAAGGCCACGTTCACCGCCTCACACTGCCGGCGCATGTCACTTGCCGTCTGTGACAGGATGCTATCGATGAGCGTTCTCAGCGCCAGAGAATTGTTCCTCTGCTTTTCAGCCTTTTCAACGTTTATGTTTGAGAAATCTATCCAGTCTTCAGGGCTAACAAAACTGAAAAAGATCCAAATAAAAGGTCATCAGCTGGCAGTATGAGGCCCTCTGTGACTTCATAAATCTGTAACTGCTCCACAAAACCAAGGACAAAACAGTATTATTAACTGCATATCCCAGCTGTGCTGAGAATTCTACGAATATAAAATTAAGACTCTCTGTTGCTAACTTTTCAGAAGGAAGTAGACAAGGGTTGGATAGAAACAAATTTGCTGAAGTCACACAACAACTTTGTTGTAATGTTCGTTTCTCTGATAAAGCATTAAGTTGCTGTGGGGGAAACACAGATAATAACCAGTATCTCTTAGATCACCTTTCATTAATTGAGCTGTTACTACTACTGTAATTCAGCTGTTACTATTAATAGCACGTAACTATTCAAACAAAACATTCACTTGGTCTCTCACACACCCTGTAAGACAGCTGTGCAGAGCCTGGCTGGAGCAATAGCTGGGAAGCCACCTGCCATCTGCATCCCTGACAGAATCACACTGTGCACCAGGGGCTTGCAGGCAGGTCTTTGGGAAGTTCCTCACAGGGTTTCTTGTTTCACTGGGTGGGTGTAAGGAGCGCTGATTGTCATTTGCATATAGCAGGTGCAGTCGGAGTTACCCAGCCTGTCGCTGATGCTCACGTGCTGGCAGCAAGACCTGCCAGTCTCTTAGTGCTTCCCGTTTGTCACTTCTTACAGAGCCGGTAGTGTCCTTGGGACACTCACGCACGCTTTCTCAGTGTATTTCGCCTTTTCTGAGTCAGACACTGACTCCACACCTCTCATGTCCCAGCCCAGCACTCTCCCCACTGGGACACCCTGGGAGAGGAGAGGAAGTTAGATTGCTAAATCTGCTCTGCGTTTAAACAATGTGTGAAATTTTTCCTTAGCTAACTGAGCCTCCAAAACTTTTCATAAACTGCAGTTCACTGAGAACATGATTATTGTGGCTTATTTCAGACTTATTACACAGATACTAAAGTGATTAACAGAAGTATAAAAAACAATTTACAGCAGACAGATGATGGACAGATATAGCCTGTTTTATAAAAAATTACTTCAATCTCATTATTACTGGAACGGCTTATACTAGCTCTATAATTATCATGTTCATTGAAGTAAATAACCACTTACTTTCCATCTACTTTCACTGTATGGTCAGCGTATCTGATATCAGGAGTGTTGTTTGTCAAGCTAGCACAGTAATCATCAATCATCAAAGCTGTGAACTTGTCCTTCAGATCCATTTCCAGGTTGTATTTTGCTGAACGGCTTAGTCTAGGAGGAGAAACAACCCGACTCTAAGCCAAAGTGTAGGCATGCAGAGGTGTCCCTAACCTGCACATATACGTGCATTAGGTAATACAAATGCTGTTATAGAACTCTTCAGGTATGAACTGTCAGTTGCCAAGTCCCAAAACCTGGACCATGAAGCTGCCTCCATATAGAATCATAGAATCATAGAATCATTCAGGTTGGAAGAGACCCTTGGGATCATCGAGTCCAACCATCAGCCCCACTGTACAAATTCCTCCCCTACACCAGATCCCCCAACACCACATCTCAACCACTCTGAAACACACTCAGGGATGGGGACTCAACCCCCTCCCTGGGCAGCCTGTTCCAGGGTCTGACCACTCTTGCTGGGAAAAATTCTTTCCTCATGTTCAGCCTAAACCTTCCCTGTTGCAGCCTGAAGCCATCCCCCCTCCCTCTGTCGCTAATCACCTGTGAGAAGAGACCAGCACCAACCTCTCTACAATGTCCTTTTAAGTAGTTGTAGAGAGTGATGAGGTCTCCCCTCAGCCTCCTCTTCCTCCAACTAAACAGTCCCAGGTCCTTCAAACGTTCTTCATAAGTTTTATGCTCCAGGCCCCTCACCAGCTCCGTTGCCCTCCTCTGAGATCCCTGAACTCTGGTGAATCAGTGTTACTCCCACCTGCTTCCCATTTCCTAGGGGCAGACCAGCCACGTGTAACAGTACTGTGCTAACATTTTAGTTTTGGTTTATTAACCTTGTCGGGTTCTGCTGCACGTTAAAACTCTGCTTGGATGTTCAAGAGCTTTCTCTCTGAGTGCTTGTTCTGTATAAATTGATGGCACAATTCCTGGGTGGATTAAAGACATGGGACTGGATCAGGAGAAGACCAGGAATCATGTGCAAGTACTTTGAGTCCTAGAGAGCAGAACTTCTCACCATTACTGATCAAATAGTATGAATTGGGACTGACCTTCTGTAACTGTTTAATAGTGAGGGTAATTTTGGACCTGTGCGCAGCCTGACCCCACAACTTCTCAGGATTATGGCTGTCCTGCTTTTCAGCTAATCAGTGTTCAGTTACACTCTTTGCCTCTGCACCTGATTTGCTCATTGGTTTGATCCAATGTACGCTCAAGCAAAGCAATAACCCCCTGGAGGACTTCAGCTTCCTTCATCAGTTCCTGTTCCACTTCATCGTGCACCAAGTCAATCCCAGCTCGCCTCTGCCTAAACAAAAAGGAAAAGCCATCAGCCACATTGACACAATGCTTGCAGCAGACAGAAAATGATGAAGTCCAGCTTTCCAAATTGAAAGCTTTTCCTTGCCAGAAGCGAAGTTTTTCCTTGGTGGCCTTGGTTCCCCAGTGTTACAACACCTGTATCAGACTGTGACTCCACTGTAAAGAGAGGCAGGTCCTTAGTTTGCCGCCTTTATTATTTGTTAAAGGTTCATTACCTAGATTTTTTTTTCCTCTCTCTAAATGCTTTTCTTCTTAGTCTTCTCACCTGTTCAGGAGACACTTTTGGGCAACATCAAGTGGCTCTTTACAGCTCTCCAAAGATTTCTCCAGCCTAGTCTTGAAAGTCAACAGTAACTCTGTCTCATGAAAAATTTGTTCAAGTTTGTTATCTAACTCTTGCTTCCAGAATTTTATTTCTTCCTGTCTCTGTTCTGCAGAACAAAAATTGCAAATGTATTAATACAAGCCCATCTTACATATCAGAGCACTGTGGGTCAGATCTTAGATTTGACTAAGACTTATTCTACAGTGGAGTGCATGAAATGCTCTGGACTGATATGTGGGGACAGTTTGGCACCTCTGTGCCAGGAGGTTTGGTTGGAATAGCTTTCTGTGTGTTTTGGAGAAGTAATTAATTTGTTGTAAGATAAAGACTCTTCCTCAAAATATTTTTTTAAATATTATTAATTTTTTATCTATCAGAGAGCATGGCATTGACATATATTCCTATCCATGATCAGCAAATTTTCTAAGTCCATCTTAAACACATAGCTCAAATAATTCATCTTGAGATTGCAAAATACATGGAATTACCTATTTTCTTGTTGACATCACTTTGGGTTTTCTGAGTTGTCTTTTCTATCTCATCCAGCAGCCTCTGGCTCTCAGCTGTCAAGCGTTCTGACCTGGATTTCTGAGACTCTGTGCTGGCACTCTGCATCTTGTTTGCAATGTCCCATTCTAAGGGATGAAACTTGGGTGGAGCTTGCAATAGCCTGGCCATTGTTTTTGGAAAGTTTCTGGATATAACTCAGGTTAGCTCTTGGAGTGTGAAATCTGAAAATAGGAATAGCATGGGATTTGGTTCCAGAAGCAGAAAGGGGAGAATGGTGAGAAAGTCCACAAGGGTGAGAAGAAGTTTTTTACCTGCAAAATGACACAGGTATGAAAACAAAAGATTTCTCAGTCAAGGTTCCAAGACTTTGCTAAGTTGTGGGGGAGTGAGTTTGCAGTGGGAGAATGAAGAAACAGAATAATTTGGGGATGGAAGCTAGGACTAGGAGAGAAAAGGGTTTGAAAGTGTAACTGAGAAGATGGGCTGTCTGTGACAGGAGAGAGAAGGGAAAGAAAATGAGAATGGTGAGGAAGGACAGGATTATTAATGGACAACCACAGAAAAATGGGAAGAACTGACTTAACATTAAAGATAAATCATATCCCACAGGTTGGAGAAGTAAACACATTTTAAGAGTAAGGCTGGAGAAGTGGGTGAACTGTGGGCTGTAAAAAAGAAATGTAATGGTCATTAGGGGAAAAAAAAAAAAAAGAGGAGCTGGAAAACAGGAAAAGCTGAAGGAGGAAATAGGGCAAATAAATGAGGAAATGGAAAAGCTTTGAAAGGGCCAAAGCAGAACAAAGCAGCCTGCTTTAACGTGGGGTGACCAACGCCCCAAATGCATGCAACGTCACAGCAGTTTGATTACCTGTTTTCCTACTCTTGCGCTGTGCTTATGCCGCGTCCGTGAGACAACCCCGCACCGAGACACGCAGGGCTTTGCCACAGCCCAGCACAGGAGACCGGGCCCGCCACCGGCTCCCTCGCACACCTCTCGGCCGACGCTTGCCCGGCCTGGACAGCGCCCGAGCTCGAGCTCTGGCCAAGAGCCGCCTCTCCCGTTTCCCGTGACAGGCGCAATGTTACAGCCCGGGCGGGTGTGGGCGGCAAACAAGCCGGTTGCCACGGGAACGGCAGCCGCTCCGCTGCCGCCAGGCGGAGCGCGCTCCTTCAGGGATGCCGCTGCCCGTCCCCTGTTACTGGGGGAGATCCCTCTGGAAGTAAAAATGTATTCTTCCTAACATTCACTGAGCCCGCCCCGCAGCTTGGGACAGTAACTTTTGATCGATTTATTGCCGAAACGCATAGTGAAAGCAAATGAAAGGTGTGTTAAGTACCTAGCAATCTAAAACGTCAGTCATAGAGTGGTCTTAGCAGCATGCTCCATCTTTATGGCAACTATATTCTTACCTGGGACAAAAGCAATTGGGAGCCAGACAGAAGAAATGAAGGAGACAGAAGAGTGGTACAAATAGCTTCTTGGTAGCTGTGAAAACAAGCTAAATTATGGAAAGGATGTAAACTGCTCCTGGTGAACTGGCAATAATTTCACGGCCTAAAACTCCCTTATATAATTATTTGCTACTAGGTCCAAATTGGCCAAGCACTTACCTGTGTCTGTAGCACTCATATCACACGTGAAAATCATCCATGACCTGGGACTGTGAAGGAATGTGATGTATAAAGCCAGTAGCTTGTAGCTACGATGCAACTTGGCTCTGCTAGTCAATGGAAAGTATTCTGCTGTCAGAATGCAAATATGTGTATCACACATGCCAGTTTTGGAAAGATTTCTCATCATGCTCACTCTAATCACTTCTCGGAAACACAAGCACAGTGTATTAATTCTTACAGTGTATTTGGTGGAGCAGCAGCTGCACACTTTCTCCTCAGAACTACAATAATTCAAGACAATGTCAAAAACTGAAGACAACAGTGCTTATAGGACAAATGCAAATGAGCTGAGAGATCAGCAATACCAGGGATCCTGCTAGTTTGACCAAATTTCTTTTAGACACTTGTATTATAAGATGTGTATTTAAAAGTCTCTCCAACTGTTTCCATCATGTCATAGCCTAGCTATACTTCAAAGAAAACGTAGTGATTCAGCAGCTAACTTACACTCTATCTTTGTACACTTTGGGTGTTTGGGTTTGGTTTTTTTCTGAGACTGCTAATAAAGTGGTTGTTTCCTTTGTGTTTTCTTTAGTAAACCTCACTATAAAGGCAGGCAGAGCAAAAAATCTTATTCTAAGTGCCACTGAACTTGTGTACTTTCTTAAACTGAAATTCAGAGTACACAGCACCATGACTAGAACAATAATATTCTAAGCAAAAGCTCTCAGTTATTTTTGATGATTTTTCTTATTTGTCACTTCATTCTAAAGAGAAGCAATAAATCTGAGGAATGTTTCACAGATTTTATTATAAATGGTCATCAATACAGAACCAAAGTCATCTTTATAAATATCTACAAAAAGCACAAATGCAGGCTAAAAAACATTCTTTAGCATGAGCAGAGGGCTCATGGCTCTCAGTTTTTACTTTCTATGAGGCTCTTCTTTGGGAATAAATAATTTTAAAAGGTTTTTTTTTTTTTATGTAAGCTCTTTTAGTGGATTTGTTTTTAAAATTCACAGTGAAAACAAAGCTCTCTTGATTTATGAAAGAGAAAACCAGAAAGGGTGACAGATGGCCATTTTGTCCAGTACATCTGGAACAATACCACTGTATTGTGGTTTTAACCCTAATTTAACTGAAAACAGAAACTAGTTCAAGGCACTTCAAAAGTCCCACAACTTTCATATTTTTTTGGCATGTCGTCTGTCCACCTTGGAGTCAGCATAAGGACTGAGCAATGTCATAAAGGCTTCATTCCTGTCTCCACCAGAAAGCTACTCTCCCCCCGAGTCCAGGTCAAAGCGCGCTGGAGTCCTGCATCTATTACAATTGCTCAAGGATTTTGTACCTTGCTCGCTCCCCCCTTTCCTGTAATCCTAAATCATGAAAACACACAGTCTTATTCAGGGAACAGCCCCACCCATTGCTTGTTTGTTGTGATCAAGAAATTAATCCAGGATGGCCAGCAGAGGCTTTGATAAGTCTCTAAGCAATGCTTAACCTCTTCAGATGTGAGCGTTACAGAGACATGCTGTTGTGTATCATGGTAGTTTTGTTGCCCCAGTCATCAGGTAAGAGGTGATGTTCTCCTTCTGCTCTAAGAGCAAGTTGGATGTGTGTGTGCATATGCTGGAACAGGGGGTAGGGGTGGTGGATTGTCCTAGTGGTTGAGTACTCTACGCTATTATTTGCTAAATGGAATTTTCTTTTGTGCTTTGCTCAACAGAGGAGTGAGACTGAAGGTGCTATCTTCTGGAGTTTTACCTGCATTTTAAGAGGGAACACCTTCATAGCAGAGTTACCTGTCACTGCATAAAACTGTCTCCCCTTCTGAACAGGTAAGAGCAGCAAATTAGCTTCCTGTGATCTTTAAACACAAGAATATTCAAAATCCAACCTACTACTAGCACCAAAATGAGAGCATTTGCATTTCCCTATTTTTTTTTTTTTTGTCTTTTTCAAACATATTTCTATATTACTGACATGCTGATGTGATCAACACTTCAGGACACTGCTCTGCAACACTTCGGTCAGCCAACCACACAACTGAATGTAAGCAAAGGGACACTAAAAAGCAAGAAATAACACTGCGGTCCATTTGCCAAATGTTGCTCTTCCCATCAGCATACTGTGCTTGACCCTTCTGGCCGGAGAGGTGTCAGTAGTTCTATTCAAAGCATCGCAGATGATTGTATAGAGACTGGACATAGGTGAAGACACACATGGGATCTGGCTTGTGACCCATCATCATCATGTCATCCACTTCTATCAGACGATCGCAGTGAGCCATTTTCCTGTAGTAACAATAAAACAGGTACAGCGATTCAAGACTTACATGTAAGACCTGTAACTACTTCCAAGACTCATTTGCTTCATTTGCTGCTCTGATTTGAGCATCACTGAGGCATTTCAGAGATCCTGAGGTTTATAAGCAACATAGAAACATTAAGTTGTATGTGTAGTTGCTATGGACTGTCATTAAACATTGTATGCTTTGTGCTCTATGAACAGATTTCGTTTTTATGATTGATATCAGCAAATTCATTAAGAATCCATTACTTCAACAACAAAATAATTTAAAAAAAAAAAAAAAAAAAAAAAAAAAAAAAAAAAAAAGACACAGAGAGAAGCAGGCTATTTTCCCTCTTCAGTCCAAACAGAACTCACAAGGCTGACTCCTCAAGTTTAGAGAGTCAGTGCTAAGGCTGGTAAGAAACATAGAGGAGAATTAAAGTACTGCCTGAAGACTGTGAATGACCTGAACACAGGAGTCTAGTGAATTACGCTACACGTGGTAAAACCAACTCTGATTTTAGACTGCTGAGTCTCCTGTTCTATGCATTCTCTATGCAGAGCTTTATTACCATTTTTGGCATGATCACGATAGTGACAGAAGATCTACAAGAATTATCATTAAACTTCGCTGCTCCCCAGCCACATTAGACTTGAACTGGAAGCACTTCATGGAGATCTGTGATACTCACTCAGCCATAGTGAAGGCCAGCTCAAAGTTCTGCTTGCGATTAGTTGGGTCAAGCTTATTATAATCAAAAGCTTCAGGGAAGAAAGAATGCACAAGAGCACAGAATGCCATCCCATCACTCCAGCTTGAGGAGAAGTTCTGGAGATCAATATGCTGTTATGATGAAAAAAACACGCGTATTAATGCAGCTCAGGGGAACGGGGAGGAGCAGCTGATTTTGCTCCCCACAATTTTCTGTCCTTCTCTCCCACTAACCAAAGCAACACAGAAAAGGCTTTATATATCCCTTCCTCTCTTTGTATATCCATTACATTATTTGTATCCTTAGAAAAAGTGGTATGCTCAGCAATAAAAGCTTTTTGTCTGAAATTGCTCAGATACGAAGCAGACACAGTCATGGCCCCTGACACAAAGCCAACTGAAAACACTGGGAAGAGTCTTGTCACCATCCGCGAGCTCTGGAGCAGCCCCAGCATACCGGCTTGGTATCTGCAGAGACCAAGGACACTGCTTATCCCTGTGAAGTATTTATAACTGAAGAACAGCTCACTGTGTGGCGGTGAGTAACACCAGATAAAGACTATGTTTGCTTGCTTTGCTTTTCAGTAAGGCTCAATTCAATGCCTCTTTACGTACAGATAGGTAGAAGTACAGGAAGAATTAGGCCGACTGCCAAATCTCATTCTTAGAACAAATATTTATTTGTAATTTCAACTGCCATAGTGAAAAGAACCATATTTGGGCCCTTATCTCATGCTGCGTTCCCACCACGTAAAATTCAAGCTCCAGCTTTTCTGGTAAGCAACTAACTAATTTTCACTAGTTCTGCTTATGTGTACTGTAATTTAGAGTTCAGCAATAATAATACACAGGTTATAATAATGTTGAAAAGCATCACACACACACACAAAAAAAAAAGACTAGTAAAAAAAAAAATCCTTTCTTCTGCTTTGGCAATTGCAGTTTAAGGTCAGGTAAAATTATTAATATCTCAACTGCTGAATTTGTTGAGCTACACTGATGGTACCTCATAGAAATTAGCTCACTAACACCATGTGTTTCAACCTCAACTATTTATACAGACTCACTTGTGTAATACCAATAGAGAGTATTTTGGTCTGCTGTGTAGCAAAAGGGCCATAGTCTCCACATACTGGCAAAACGTTATTCAGATCTTGCCATATATAACAAGAATGCAAAAATCACAAGGAAAAAAACACATGAGCATATGAGACTGAAGTCACTATCCATAAGCACAAAAAGGTAGGCTTTTCAGACAAACGCTAATACATTGTTTTGATGGACACACAGAATCTCACTCATGCAATCACTGTCTTGACATGCTGCCCATGCAAACCATGATTTTTGTGTTACCCACAAACTTGATGACCTTGAGGAAATGAACTCATTATCTAGCATGTTTCATGTTCACTTTTTTGAGTATGCTTTTTTGGCAAATTCTCCTGAAAAAGAAAGCGCTGAAAGTGCTAGTGTGTCTTCACCTTGTATCCTATGGTTTTTGAGCGACACCAGTCTAACAGAATTTGTTTAATGCTGCTAGCGCTGGCAACTGCAAAACTCTGTGACCTCTTCAGTTTAGCTCTGGATTCTCCTTTTCCTCTGGAAAATTAACAGAAACTAGATTAAATTGCATTCTAGAAAAACTTACACCTACTTGTTAGCAACATCTATGCAACTTTGCCCAGGTCAGCTCCTGTCCAGATGATATCTGAGAAACAGATTGCTGAAACTTCAACTTGTTGGTTCTGCAAGAAAAGCTCATTTTCATTTCACTACAGCCAGTATCCTAACCTTCTTCTATTTAAATCACACCCCCATTGTGGTTCATAAAGAACAGTCCACGGTCCTTAATGAATGCCAACAGAAAGTCACTATATCCCCAGTCTCTTAGAATGACCAAGAAAGCCACTTTCACAGCACTTGTTCCTGACAAGAGGCACCTGCTTCTTCAGCTGACCAACTCCAAAGACGGAAGAATCCATAGCTTTGAATTTCCAGGGCTCAGTCTGTGAAGTCACTGAAGCTATATGTGACCTCATATTGTCCCTTAGCTCAAAATACTACAATGAGAGAATCCTCCCACCCAGCTGTCATCTGCTGGTAATAAATTGAGAGATTACTTTCCCATTAACAAGCCCATTCCGGAGACAAGGGGTGTGACGCACTTTCCACCATCGTGTTCAAATTTCTCAAGAAGCGCTTTCCTGGCCTGTGCTCCTGAGGTCCGTGGGAGCGTCTGAGACCGCACCAGTTCTCGCCTCCTTTCAACTTGGCGACGTACAGTGGGAGGAGAGGAGCGAGAGCTGGGTGTCACATCACAGTAACTGTCAGTGGCACTGGAGGAACATAACATGAAAAGTACATGATTAAATAAAAAAGTAACTCTGTGGTGGCAGGAGTCAGCAAAAAGGTCCACCTGTTGCCTACTCTAAACCTCCCAAACCAGCCATTTCTGGAGGACCTGAATGTCAGTCAAAGGCAATTTAAGAAAAGGTTTTATTGACAGAAAACATCACTTAATTATAAAATAGTCTAAAATACTTTTACAAATGAGACATAGCTGGACAATTCACAAATACTTTGTAGCACTGAGCAGAATCACAATTAAATACCTTTAAGAAAAAAGAAAGAAAAAAGTTATGGCCACACAGGAACACTAAATCCCTTTAATATCCAGCTTTTGGGTTCCTGAAGGGTTTTTAAAAATTAAATTTGAAGGGTAACTCAGGAAGTACTTTTCAAGTTTTTACTGATAGTACACAGAATCCTCAGCTTGTGTCAGTGTTGCTTGGCAGACCACAAACTAGTAATTTGATTGGGAAATACAGGATTATATTCTAATTTGTGTTTATTTGAGCCATAAACCACTTTGTCAGCATTAATGAAATAAGTCACACATTTGGAAATGTTCCCCCTAACAGAGATGGGGAAACTGAGGCAGGACACAATGACACTAGTGTCACACGCTAATTCCTGGTAGAAATAGACGTCAGATGGAGGAGCAAGTTCTCTAAGGTGCTCAGCATATTGTGACTCAAGTATTGAAGTGATGATGTTGGAACTAACTCAGAAGAAATGTAATGCCATATTTGGGATAATTTTCAAGGCAGATGCAAACCCAATTTAAGGCATTTCAATTGGCTGCCCTCCCATTTTTCTTGATGGGTAATTTGCACGCTGATGATGCCTGGATATGCCAGTAGCAATTGGGACTCTATGTAATCCTATACTAAGCAACTGTGACTCCGAGTTAATCAAGAATGTGTAGTAGTTCTGAGCAAGTCATTTATCTACAAACTAAACTCTAGGCTCCTCCTGACAAAAATCCACCACTGGCACTGAGCGTTTTATTAACACTGCAACAATGCTGAAATCCACGTTTAGGTCTGCTTTAAACTGCTCTGCAGAATATTTTTATTCCTTCCCACCTCTGTTCCACATTGCCCTCAGGAAAGCTCACAACCTTTAACAGGTTCAAAATACAGCATCTGGAACGTGCCCATTCTCCAAACCAGCAGAATCCTGTCCCTTGAGACTATACTGACCCCAACGGCCTAACAGAATGTGAAGAAAAATGCATACCTTTCACCAGTTTTGGTTCCACTACTCGTCTCACAGCTTTCAGCTGACACGGACTTAGTGACAGAAGTGATATTCTCTGTATAAAAGCAGTAAAAATAAGATGCATGAGGGCAGAAACTTGTTTTATCTCCTTTCCTCATATGTTTTCAGACCATTCCCTGATAGGCAGCCATGCATCGATTTTTACTCACCACTGTGAAAAGCTGCAGGCATCTAACTTCCCCAATGCACTAACAAGCTGGGGAGGGATCTTCCCCAGGGGTTCAATCCCTCTGCAAAATTGCTGCACAGAAGCGAGGATGGTGTAAACATACCAGAAAGGCCGTGACAGGATGCCTTTGATAAAACTACTTTTGGGAAGGTTGGATCATTTCAGGCACTCATGCGACATCAGAGGAGGGCACTCTGCCATGGACATTTCAGTAAAAGGAAAAAATGGTGCTACGGCTCAGCTTGCAACAGTCATTCTGTCAGACATAAGGAGACCTGGGAAGTCTGCCATAGCATAATTTAAATTGCCTAATTTCCACCAGGAAACATTCTAGCTTGTAAAGTAGAACAGACTCCAAAGGTTGCAAAGGTGGCTTAAAGACCACTTTACATCTTCCTCCTCCCACCCCTGAGGTTCTACCGTTTGTGCTTTGCCTCTTGAAAGCCCAGCTCTGGACTCCAGCTATGCTTTATAAATGCAGAAAAATGGAGCAGCTTGCCCAGAGCTGACACACTAAAGCTAAAACTTGTTGCAGAAGCCAGCAACTCATTTACTGAAGGTTTCTTCTATACCCAATACTCATTTACTGAAGGCTCCTTCTATACCCAATGAAGAAAGACTGGCATCTTAGAAGCAATCCAACCTGATCACTGTCCAAATCACTCTGAAAATGCTGAACTCTCCTCACTACTTATAGAAGGGATCCAGATCAGCTACACTTCTCACATAAAACCCCCTGGTAAAGGCTAGTATACAGATGTGGCAAATTTGGTACCACACACAATTGCCACATATTTGTGTAAATCTCAGAGTTTTTAAGCTGAGGAGGAGCGTGATCCCTATTTTGAATGAGCTACATCTTTGCTAAACTGACACTTGAGACCACTGTGAAATGCCAGCACATTGTCTAGACAGTAACAGCTTGGTGACATCAACCAGAAGTACTTTTGGATAGAGCAGAACTCATCTATTTTGACTGAAATAGAAAATCCTTAAGTCATTTTGCCCTTTGACATACTCATATATGAGGGAGACTACTTACTGCTATTCTGCTCAAAGGACTGTCCTTCAACATCCACTTTCCAACTGCCATTACCTTATATTCCGTCACAGTTTTCAATTGGTCAGCTGAAATCTTGACTGGTCAAACTGGCTGTTCTGCCACACTTTTCTGGCACCTATTGTTTCCACTGCAGAGATTGCCTAACCATACATGTTTACACCGATGTGCAAAGAGGGTTAAGTACCTGTCCTGGGCTGAGCAATGCAGGACTAACTTATCTTCTAATGCTTGGGAAAACTCCACTTTTGTAAGACTCTAGAGTCTGAATTCATGAAAATATTTCCTCTATAGCCAGCTATGCCACGTGGGGTTCAAGGTCTCAGTGTTTTTGGGCCTTGCCAGATGCAGGGATGAGGAGGAGAAAGATCTGCGCACTTGACCCAAGCTGCCAACGGGATTATTTCATACTGTGAACATCACATTCAATATCAATTAGAAAGTTTGCTGCATAGTCTCTCTCTCTCTCCCGTGATGGCAGTGGTCCAGAGAACTCCTTTCCCTGCTGGACTCCTGAGTCATTCCCTTCATTCCAAAGCCATTGTGCTTGTGGTGTCCCACATTTGCTGTCCGCTGCTGGGAGTGAACAGCTTCCTACTGATAGAATTGGCTGAGTGTAATTCTTGTGTCTTATATTAGTATTGGGATTAATATTGGCTCTTTAGTATTACTGTTAATTCTTCTGTCTTATCCTATTACATCTATTTATATTTCAACTGTCGTGCTTCCTTGTGTTCCCTGATCCCCCTTTCTGGGTGGAGAGGGGTCATCGTGTGATACAATAATTGTCTAAACAACAATAAATTGTTATGGGTTTTCTCAAGCCCTAGCAGTACCCTTCACTTTGAACTGACTGAGAATCTGATACAGTGGAACAAATTTCCATGATATGTGGGAAACTGCATCTGCATGCAGTCTTGTTAGCAATTTTAATATTACCGAGTACCTACTAATCAGAACTACACACTCAGATCTGAATGTCCTGGACATGCAGCATGGAATCCCCCTCAATTTGTGTTGCATGAGGACACGCTGACAGGAGCACTCACCTCCAGAGGCAGATGAACCCATTGTTCTCACAATACTTGAATTCCAGGCCTTCACTGAACATCAGAAAAGAAAAGACAAAGGAAGGCTTTGCTACATTCTTAACTTTAACAATAAGAAAAAAGTTGAAACAATAACCTGCAAATTATCCCTATCTCTTCCTGGCAACTCCATCTGCTCTCTCTCTGTAATTTCTGACTCATATACATAGTCTGATCCCTAAGTGTCACTATCACTAACTGTATATGAAATACAGCTCAAAGATTAATGCCTTCAATATGAATGATTAAAAAAAAAAAACAAACAAAAAGACAAAGAACCCACCCTCAGTTCAGATATAGATAAGTTCTGCAGTCACTCTGACTCGTGTATATGTGTCAGTCTGCTGTCATTCCTCTCTTCAAATGACTATTGAACCTGTTACCCGAATATCTGCCAAACTTCTCAAGAGGCCTCAGGTCTCCAGGCACTAAAAACTGCAAAATTTCATTAAAATAGCTGGCCATGTTGAAGAGATTCTTTTTCAGTAAGCGTGCTAGAAGATAGGCTGCAGTACGAACTCAACTAGGCAGCAAAAATTCTAGGCATATGTGACATTACAGCCTAGAGCTCCACCTAGGAGCCACGATATTCTAAATCAGACTGCCCCACCATTGGATATGCAGCCACAGAAGTGAGGTTTCCTAATTACCACCAGGTTATGGGACAATCCCTGTAGCGCCAGTTGCTTGAAGTAAAGAAATGGTTCACAGCTCCAGCTTTTACCTGACTGGCCGGACGTTTTCACTGCCATCGCATTTTTGCTCTTGCTCTGTCCCAGCAGGCCTGCAGACGCATTAGTTGTTCCTGTTGGACAGATGGTCTCTCCTGAAAACTTCTCTGAAACCCTGGTGACTGCAGTAACAGGGAGGTGGGGCATCTGCAAGGCGACCGCAGGGGCGTGGGCCTCAGGGGAAGAGTCCGATGCATGAAAAGAGGCCAGTTCACGGGAGACTTTTGCCTGGCCTAGCGAATAAAGAGAAAAGGGGAGAAGAAGTAAATTTCTTTGCAGATTTGTAACAAACTTACAAGCCAATTTCCATGCAACAACTTTATTTTACAGCCATTGTAATTTCTCTGCCTAGCTCTCCCTCAGGACATTATACCATTTCCAGCCTGCTGCAGAAGCAACCCTGGTGTAAGTGATCCTTGCAGCGATCATACCTGTCCTACATTAACCTCAGCAAGAGCAACTTCAGATCATTAATCCACTCATATCTGCATTTGAAAACTCCTCCTCTTCCTCTGTGCAGGCCCTGCCCCTGGTTTCCTGCTGTGGGTTAAGAGTCAGCGTTCTGGTTTTTTCATGGTTTTATGGAAACACTGTGTGCCTCACTCTTCTCTAAAATGGAGAAGGCAGGTCTTTCCTCCACTGAAGGATGATGGAAGCAGACAGGTAATACGCAAAATGCTTTGGGATGCAAGGCTACAATGGCAACCAGAACAGCAGGCCTTACTATCGTTAGTGCCCTAGATAACGTGACAGTAATAGTCTCTAATTTATGAAACACCATAGAGCATGGTTAACAATACAGTTTAGAAGTTAAACTCCCAATTAGGAAATAAAGTTAAACAGAATATGAGTGCCGCAGTAGAACATCCACACTAAAACTACAGCAGACTCTTAACGCTTCCAGCATGTGAGAGCTGCTCTATGACTGCCAGGATCAGGTATTTCACTGCTACTTCTTTTCATGCCATGTTCCTACCTGATGAAAGCTGATGCCCATTTTCAATGATAGAAGAACTAAAAACTCTTCTAAACTCAGGTTTGTGGCGGTCATCCAGGTCTACACTCTGTCAGAACAGACAACAGACACAAAAGCTAAATTTCGAACAGCAGCAATTGTTAGAAGAATATCTGTGAACACCTGCCAAGAACTCTTCTTGGGAAGAGCATACCCCCTGTGTGCTGGTGACCACAATACAAGATGGGACAATTATCTGACCCCTAAAGCCAAACCTGCAAACTAGGCACTGGCAATGCAGGAATCCATCTTTGCATACTTGTCCTCACAGACCCCATGCACCCAGGAGGGGTCTTCCACTTCTGATAGATAAAGGCACAACCATCCACTGAGAAGGTGATAAACAGAAGGCTCTGCACAATAGTGGAGAGATTGATTGAGATTGCATGAAACCCTTAATGCTCTGCAGGGTTTTGTTTTCTCTCTGCTGCAGAAAAAATGATACTCTGATAACACTGTAAAAGCATTATATAAAGTAAGTATGATCCTAAACCTTTACAGCCGCATTATAACCTGCAGCTTCTGTAAGGATAGTTTTTTCCAGGAAAAGCACAATTTCTTGCTTGTAATGTTTGCCAATATAATTCCAAAACAATCACCCAAGAATTTTGGTGGTGGTGGTGGTTTGTGTGTCTCTGTGTGTAGGCCTGCAAAAATTCACATGGAATTACAGGATTTTTGGCTGCAGGAATTAAAGAAAGAGAAGACTGCTTCACAGGCATATGATTATCTCAATTAAAAAAAAATAAAATAAATTTGATTCCAAGAAGCAGCATATACAAGCAGTACAGTGAAATTCCCCAACTCAAAGTCCATGAAAAAGTTATAATTGATTCTACACAGATACCTAACTATCAGATTGGCCCAAATGTTATGAATTAAAAAAGAAAAAAAATCTGTAATGTGCCCTTATAAACATAATCCAAAAATCTTATAAACTCAATCCAAACAATTTTTGTTTGTTTGTTTGTTTTTTAAAGCCAAACAGAAAGACTGAAGATAGATACCAAAGAAGATTTTATACTGCAGGTAAGTGTAAAAACAACAGAACATAACATAAAAGTAAATAGGCAGCATGTATACGTGTAGTAATTTGTCTCTGCTTTTTGTACATGGGAAATATGGAGCAAATTGGTGGTTTGATTTTACTTATTTATTCCATAGCTTCATCACAAATTATTAGAATAATTTATTTATAGGGTGGATAAATATCTCTCGTAAAATACAGAAACCATATGACCAATTCAAGATAAATAAAAAAAATTAGAAACTTGTCTGATGCATCTTTACCATGCATCTGTTTACACTTATCCAATTAAGAATGCCAGACAACAATGTTAATGTAGCTTGGAGATTTTTTTAAAAGCATTTAATCTTGTTAGATGCTGTAGAGTGCACAGACTATTTTAGTATCCATTACTTGAGATACTAGACCTTAATCATTACCTCAAGTACAAATCGTAGTCATCTGGTAACTATGGTCTGAGATCTTAATAAAAATTTGTTAACTAGTATTAGATTACAGTAAGGCAGCATAAACACAATTTTGTCATACAGTTCTGGGCTTAGATTCTAATCCTCCCAGATATTTATGTGCCACCCTCCAACTGATTTCAATGGAACACAGGTATACATAGCAGAATTTGGGCTACATGCCTACACTACTGAGGTCGAGGAAAATCCTGCTCTTGGCTTTAAGTTGGGCCCTACATCACAATCAGTATCCAGGCCTTTCAAGACTACAGCATAATTTGGAGAAACCATTAAGGTGTAGTAAAACCTCATTAACCTGACTTCAAGGTGAGGACCTGCTGCCTTGTAAGCAAGTGTCTTACAAAGATACATTACAATAAAACACAGAAAGGAATAGCAGCAAAACATTGAGATACTGTCTTTACTGCTCAGCCTGGATGGTGTATTTTATTATACTGGATGGTGTGTTTTATCATATTGGGTCGTATACAATTGTTTAATCTGGGGTTAGATTCTCATGTCATTTTTTTTTCTATGCTAGATGAGGAAAAGAGATAGGATCACCCGGATATGATTTTCAAACAAAACAATACAAAGTTCAGAATAGGACTGGAGGGTTCCCAAAAATATGGAAGGTATACTCTCAGAAAAGAAGACTATTAAAGGCTTCTCAGCCAGGAGTTTTCTTTTAATTCTCTTGCCTAGTTTCCAAGTCAATGACATTCCTGGGATTATATATGCACTAATGTGCTCTGCTAGATAAGAACACAGAGATTAGACCATGAGCCCAAACATTCCTTAATCCATTTACCACTAAAATGCATGAGAGGCGGTCCAATTGTTACTTTTTGGTTTTAACCAGCCACTCAACCAACCATACACAGCAACATGTTTTAGGACAATGTTGCTTATAACCCCATTAACAAGACTGAGAGATTTACTCTGATACCCGATGAAAGCTTGGGGTGCACCTCACATAGCTACGAGTTAAAATGTCCATTCCACAGCTAGGTTACGCTGCCCTGATGTACACTAAAAGTCTTACAAATCAAATCTGTAGCGAAGTTCAGTATTTCAAGCAGAACTTTTGCTTCATTTTAATTTTTCTCTTTCTTATTTAACAAGAAAGGAAAGACTAGATTGGGAAAGTTGGAACGTTCAGAACTTCTCACTCTTTCCCAGCTTCTGAAACCTTATTACAAGCAAAAGCACTACAGTTCTACAGTTCAGCTCTCTAGGCTCCACCAATTTTTGTGGGATCTCTCCCATTTAGAGGCTTCATTACAGACAAGTTTTCAGAAGAGCTCACATCCAACAAAGCTGTGTTCTTCAGGTAGATACTCAGCGCAGGCCAAAAAGGAGCAATGAGTTCTTTTGCATAGCCAGTCTGCGAACTTTTTTCAGGCTAAATTACTTTAAAAGCCCAACAGTCTGCCCACACTGTACAGGAACTCTTCTGACAGTATAAAAACAGAACACCATCACAGTATTTTTAGTCCTCCCTGTTCACAAAGGCATCATGCTTAACCATAAACACTACGGAAAGATCCTAAGTGATAAGGCTCCTGCCAAAATGTGAGATCTGATCAGCAGAAAAGGTGGAAACTCTTCCATTCAAACAATCACAGGCAGGTAGGAGGGAAGGACCTCATTGACTGCAAAGGATGACAATCAGCAACAAACTGCTCAGTGAGGGATAAATCCTCAGTAGTGCAGCTGTTGCTCCAGGATCTTAACTTAAAATTAATTCTTCAAACATACCCTGTTTTCCTCCCTTGCAAAAGCAGCTCTCAGACTGTGGCCTAGTTAGAAAGCCAAATTAAAGTTTAGTATCAGAATACCAGGAGGAGTCCCCTCCAAATCACAGTTGCTAATGGCTGTTTAAAATAACACCAGAATCAGCACTTAGACTGCTGTATACTAGATTTCAAGGACAGCATAGCAGACATTGCCTGAAGAAGAATTAAAGAATAAAAAGATTTGTGCCCTTACTTCTGAGCTATGCATGGAATTCCCTGGCTTAACCTTTTTAAACCAAATTACCTTGAAAAATAATCTATCCCTATTAGAAAATAATAGTGCAGACACTGAAGATGCTCAGAATCTCCAGTATCCAATCTGCAACTCTGCAAAAGAGTCTTAACTCTTATCCCAAGTATTTTGCTAGAAACGTTGAAGGCAACAGAAACCAGCCTTTTGTTGGGACAAACACTGCATTGACCACACAGTAAAAACCAACTCAATCAATAAATCTTTTCAGGAGCAAGAGAGCACATCTTGATTTGCTATTTCTAGATCAGTACTATTTACTCCTTGTAACTCATACTTAGAAAAGTCTTTACTAAACCTAGAAGTGTCACCAATTTTATCACAGGTACTCATTTATCTGCAAATGTACATAGAGTCATTTCTGGTACTCTCTTACAAGTTCTTTGGTCCTATAACCAGAAACTGGAAGCAACTGGGAGAACTCTACATTGCAGAGAACCTGGGTGACTGCCACAGCAACCAAAGCTTGCTCTTTATCCATTTGAGCACTGCCACATGAGAGCCTTACCCACACAATCATGTTTTCACTGCATGCATTTGGTATGTGTAGCTCAGTACTGAAATTCCTTCTCGGTCAGCTATGCTAACTCGGAAATTGTCCAACCTTCCGGAGAAAATTGTTGGGAGGGCATGGAAGAACTATCAGTACTTCCCTGAAACCTCAAATCAAAGCAGGAAGGTTCCAATCCAAACAGAAGCTCATTCTGCGCTTTACGCAGACCGAAGCTGGATATTGCCATAACCTCAATGCAAGTCTTCACAGAGCATGAAGTCTACACTACCATGTTGGCAGTGGTGATGGAGCAGGTGAGATGGTGTCCCCCTTGTCCCTTCCATGTCACTGCGCTTCCTTCTGTTCCTTGCAATACAAACAACTGTGGTGGCTCCATGGAACGAAGAGTAACAATATGGAAGTATGCTGATTTCCTTTGTCACATGAGGGAAAAGGCAGCAGTTGCCACAACTACGTTGGAACAATGCATCAAGCAGTGAGTTTACCTTTTCACTTGCCCAGCTGTTGGAAGCTCCATGCCCCCATTCTCAAGTCAATAAGAATGAAAAGGACTGGAATGCAATATGGACCCTCTGCTCATTCCCATCAACTTGGAGTGAATTTCATTTCTAAGCATTTATTTTCTATCCCCAAAGCCTGGATAGATCGCGGACCAGCTTTTCATGCTCTAACAGTCTTAAAGGCTCCTTAAGACATGGCTTAATGAAGATTACACAAAATAGGCTGTCATTTGTGAAAGCCAAGTCTCTATTGTAGCACAGTTTTATGTGACTGAATCATGGTATACTGTCTGGCTGCCATCTCCTAGTATCAAGGATCATACAGGGACTCCCAACTTTTTCCATAGAGCTGGACACACAGAAGAAGTATTACACAGAATGTCTCAGTGCCAGATGAGCTTCCCACTAACTGGAGTTTCCACGCACCAAGTTACACAGCTTTGCAAAAAAGAGTTTTATCAACTGGGAGGAACGTGTGTGTGCTAGTTTACGTCACGGAGACCAGAACAGTGTGTGTGAGACCCACCTTTTGGGGATGAGCTGCAGCAGCGAAGGACAGGGGTTGTGCAGCAAAACCATCTCGCTGCAGGATGCTAAATCACTATCTTAGGAAAACATGTTACTGCCTGACATACACTGAGCTATTCTCCTTTGTGTGCTTGCCAACTGATAAGCAGCATTGCTTGGCACACAGATCACCCTGAATCAAGTCCAGAAAGGATACACAGATACTCACATACATTTGTATATTGATAGATGAGACCGCCTTGGCTTTTCTTCTTACTCTTAACCACAGTTAACTGACAGGTTGCTGCCACTCTGACTGAGATCCCAGCTGATCCAAGCAATGCCATAATCAGAAACATATCCAGGTGGTATCAGGGCCAAGAAAATTTCCCAGAGCACCTCCCAAAAACCCATCGACCCCAAACAGCAGAAAAGGAGCCCCGCGTCCCTAAAGGCTCCCCCATGCCAGCACAGAGCCTGACACCACTTGTGAAGCGCCTACTCGGCCCTCCCTCCTGCCACCTCCCCCGGCCGCGGCCAGCACTTACTTGACTGCGGCCAGCGACGGCCAGCTTGGCGTGGCTGGAGAACTTGCCGCCGGCTGGACCCTTCCCAGGGGAGCCGGGCCCCGCGGCGGGGGGACTCCCCGCTGCTTCATCCGCCCATTCCTGCGGCAGCCCCGCCGACCGGCCGAGGGCCTCCACCTGCCGGGACAGGCGCTCCAGCTGCGCCCGCAGGCGCCGGTTCTCCTGCTGCAGCTCGGAGACGGCGTGTGCCAGGGGGCTGGCGAGACGCACCACCTCCTCCACCTGACGGCCCACACCCTGCTTCAACACCTGGATGTCGGCCCGCATCTCCCTCACGGCGCCCCGCAGCGACTCCTCGTAGAGCCCCAGGGCCCCGCAGACGCTCCGCGCCTCCCGGCTGTTCAGGTCCTCGGCCTCGCCGGCCATGGTGTCCGCGGGCCGCAGCCTCCGCGGCGCGGCCACGGGGGCGGGGGGATCGGGAACCGCTAGTGGCAGCCGCCCGGCTGCCTCTCCTCCACTCGGAGGGCGCCCTGCGCCTCCCGGCGGCCCTAAGCCAGGTGCCGGCGCCGTGCGGGGTTAGGGCCCGCCCGGGGAGGGGGCGGCCGGGCAGCGGCTGCCCCGCTCAGCCTTCAGCGGGGAGATGTAATTTCAGGAGGCGACGGTGGAGGAGGGAGGGAGAGAGAAGGGGCGGGGGCACCCGCCTGCTCCCGGCTGCCCGGGGCGGTGGAGGCCGGAGTGGGCCGGGCGCGGTAGGCTGCGGGCGGGGAGAGGAAGGAGAGAGAGATTAGGGCCGAGGGGGAACCGAGTGAGGAGAGGAGGGGCGAGTATCTATCTGGTCCTTCCCGGGCTGCTGGGATGAGTATGCCAAAATAAGCACAGTTTATCTCTTCCGGGGGGAGCACGGAGGCAAAGGGAGAGGAGAGTTGTCTCTGGGAGAACAGAGCAGAAATGCACACGCGTGCTGAAAGTTCAGTGTTCCTTCGTGCCCACAGGCTCGCACACTCACCCACCCACCGTGGACTGCGATTCAATGGGTATCAACTAAGCTGCCAGATCCTCCCGCAGGTACAACATGCGCGCACACAGGACGAGATATTAACTTCTGTCAAACCAGAGCCACAGCGGGGCTCTTGGATTTATCCTGTATTGCCTACTGACACACAAGGCAATACCGCAGGCATAAAGCCTCACAGGAGCAGAATTCTTCAACAACTCTACAGCAAACAGCTTTCTTCATGAAGTTTTTACAGAAATCACTACTGTACTTCCATGAATCAGAAAATGCTTGTCAGCCTCCTAAAATATCTAGTCCTGTAGAATATATATAAATACATTAATTGGGTGCTTTGGCCCAGCAGCAAAAGCCACTTATCTCTCCTCCCAAAGGAAAAAAAAAAAAAAAAACAAAAAACAAAAAACCAACAACAACAAAAAAAACCTAATCAGACACCAAAACATGCACAGCCAAATCCCACAGGGCACTGTATGCAGCCTGCAGCGTGCTGGAATATCCAGCCTGCTCTACCCAAAACAATACATCTGTCCTCCCTCCTTTTAATACTGCTGTCTACTTGTATGATGATAGCACAAGGGAAATTCAGTCACAGGCCAGAACTCCATTTCTGTTAGTGCTAAACAACCAGTGAACAACAAGCTAGTTCCCTGTACGATGTAAGTGCAGACAAAAAGCATTGGTTTGTGACCTCAGCACTACCGAATTTTGTCTCCAAAATGCTGTCATACACAGTGTGAAGAGCAGAGTCATTTACCCAGATGCCAAGCATGGTCTGCACAGGGCCAGTAAAATGCTTCCACCCCTGTCACAGATATGCAAGATCACACAAAGTCTACGCCGAGCACCACCGTGCTACTCTGCCCTCTGAGCAACTTGGCATAGAGGTGTTATTTTCCATTGGCTTTGGTGGGGCTGACCAATAAATGGCAGTAGCAGTTGCTAGGAGGCTCAGCTCACCCTGGAGTTCGGGTTAACGGAGCAGAGCTTCTCCTCAGGCACATTTAACATTCTTTCCAGGCCAGCTCAGTTCATGGGAGGTAGCATCCTACAAACTACTGCAGCATCCTTACACTTGGAACTTTCAGTTATTTCCAATACTGAAGAGGCCACTTCCTCCTTGACCAGATGGTGGAAAGTTCTGCATTCCTGCACACTGAGCAGATAAATATCTGCTTGCATGGCACCTTCTGAGTTTCTGAAGAGTGTCTAGTTTGCAAATGGCACAACTGGTCTCACAAATGCCACTGGCATACAAGGGCCTGATGCTGTCTTCGAAAGAACAGTCCCCAGAATAAGTCATTCTGCCAGTCTGTGTCAGCTGGATCCTGCAGTGAGACCCAAAAGGACAAAAGCACACGCTGCTACTTTTCTGTACTGGAACTTTATGTTTTGAAAGCAATGCTCTGAAGTCAGGAAATAATCAGCTAGTCTGGTACTCACAGGAAATAATTTATTCCTTGGTAATTCAGTGAAGAATAAGAACAGAAGGGTGACATCTTGCATGCTTCTTTATCAGAGAAAGTTTTAAATGGAAGAACACCCTAACTGGCTTTTTTGTCTTTACCTTTTCTACCCCTGCAATATGCTTCTTCTCTCAGCACCGCTTTATGCTTTTATACGCTAGCAGCTGCTAGGGATTTATCAAGGCATACACAATTACAGTCACGTATTCTGATTTCCAGGGTCTTCAAGTGAGCCCTTCATAATTTTTTTTTTATAAGGGTCAAATCACTGTAGACAAGGCAATGACAACTCCGTGCTTACAACACTGTGTCACTTTGTATTTTACAACGTATTTTACAATATATGAGAAATTAATTATGATAACAGCGAAGTCACCAGCAAATTTGTATCATACTTTATGGCAAATAACTTCCAACAGCAGACACATCTCTCACCACGCTGGCAAACCTTCATAAACCAGCTGTCCCTCCCTGGAAAAAAAAAAAAAATCAAAGAAGAGGTGCTTTCCTTCCAGAAAGGTGGTGAGACGCAAATGCTATATTCTCTGACAGTTACCTGCTGGGGTGGAAAATGTTTTCTTTGTGGGAATGCTGCTTTCAGCAAGGTGTCAGAGAACAATGCTGTCATCAGCCATGGCAGCGCACATGTTTTCCACGTCTCTTTCTATCTTTTGTTCTTGCACCCTTTATCTGGCTGGAGCAAAATTATCTCCTATGGTACATTGCTTCCCAGGGTGAGTCTACCTCTCCCTCTCTCTTCCCCTCTCCTCAACAGCTTGAAAACCATACCTTACATTCTGTAAAGTAATCGAAGGCCTTGTTCTTTGCCATCAAAAGAGTCTAAAGGGCTTGCTGTGACAGGTGGTTGAATGTTCTGGTACTGGAAACCTCCATACTACTGCCAGCCAAAATGTTGCTCATGAAAAGACTAAGATTATGTCTCTCCACCACCACTGCCAAAAGAGCAGAGAGAATAAAGCAGGATCCTTGGTGCTGAAAGCAACAAAGGAGAAAAGAAGTGAGAACAGAAGATAAAATGAAGCACTGAAGAACCAGCAGCAGGATGAGGAATGCATGTGTGTGATGTGTGGTGTTGTACAAGCACCTGGAGTTTCGGTATCCATGGGTCTGTCCCATCTACACTCCACTTACTCTTAAATTAGGCTGTGAGAATAAATTTAGCGTTGCCCACAGATGCTTAACTACATTTCATACTCCGTCTTTTCCACTTGGCAAAGAAGCACTATCTCTAGGTATAAGCTGAAGGCTCTTTGGTTTTCTCCTGCACAGACTAGCAGGTCAGTCTGTGTTGCCTCCCTGTGGTGAGGAAACTCCTCAGAGTACTTTTGAATACTCTGCCACAGTGGCTGACCTCAAAGATAACTCAGTTCAGGGCTCCTACTTCTGCAACATTAACGACTGAGTTTTGCAGATATGGATGTTTCACCTTAGCAAGTGGTGGCGTGACGAGGATTGGCAAATGAAGAAGCTCAGAGAGGAGCCGGCACATACCTGATTTCCACAGAATCTGCTGTCTTCCTGCACACAGATGACCTTCAAACACAGCCAGGTGGTAAGCACACAGGGATACTTGAGAGTTGCAGAGGAAAAACGTGTCAGCCTTTTTATCCCAACAGGCATCTGCTCATGCTCCTGCTGACTCTCCGTTTTCCAATGACCTGCAAAATGCATTATTTTTGAGAAGAATCCCATAGAAAGGCTTACTGCATGAGCATTTCAGCCGTTACCAAAAGGTTTCTCTGATGTTTAAACCGAGCATCTGCATGGATGTGCACTTAAAACTGTCGAGTAAGAGGATAAGGCAGCCAATTTTATAGCTAGTCTGCAGTGGATCTGCAATGGGAGATCAACATTGTTTATATTCATCCAACAAAGTAAATGTGCGCTCTTCCGATTATGCCAGTCCTCCCTCAGTTTATCTTAGTCCTGACTGCAATTTATATGCCAAAAGCATTGCTAGCCCTCTCCCTGGCATTCCAGCTAGAAGTGCTCTGAGAAGGTAAGGAATCCATTTTCTCTTTTGCTCATTTGTTCTTTGCCAAACCCCATCCTAACATCCCCTTGTCCTCTGCCAATTCTGATGGCGTTGGCCCCTTTCCACTCTGTACTGGGAAACTGGCTACAAAAAGGAAACAATAAAACAGCTTCTGCTCATTGCCAGATGCTGTGCTTTGTGAAGGTGGCTTGGGTGAAATCCTGATGGCCAACTCAGTAGATTTGCCAGTGATGTACAGGATGCTGTGTCAGGCTTTTCCTACAAGAAGCAGTCTTGGCATGTATTAGAGAGAGCACCCTTTCGTACTAACATCAACCACTACCAAGATTTGCTTCCAAAGAGTCTGAGATCAACTGTACAGGCTGCACATAAAGGTGCAATGGATTAAGGGTGGGAAATTATTCTTTCTTATTAATTTTTAAGACAGCAGTTTCCTTATTTTTCATGCCAGGCCAGACACTTCTAAAACTACAGACGTAACCACTTAATGCAGTAGCCCAAGTAGATTCAACCACTCTGTGCTAGTCCTATTCATCCCTCTACCTCAGTTCCCCCATATGCAGAATACAGCTAATAACACCTCTGAGGTAAAGCACCTTCCAATTGACTATCTTGCCAAATATGGTGGTCAGCTGTTTTGGTCATGGACTATTTTTTACCCTGTGAATTACTGGGTGGCATCCGGCATAGCTGGGAGCTCTCGGTACTGCTATAACAGAAGAAGTACTTGTAATGCTGGCACCATGCACAAGGCAGCATGCCATTCTAACCACCAGCTTAACCCATCAGCTCTTGGCACACGCACAGATTTAGGCTTGGAATCTTGATGACTGTGGTCGACCCCCAGGATACACGTTCAGCTGTTTGGACGTCACGTTTTGCCAGCTTACATTGCTTCTTTCCCCTTCCTCTGACAGGTTCCAGGCTACCAGAGTTTAAGCAGAACCTAGAAAACAGCTCAAGCCTTCCACAAGGAGACCGTTCCCTATGCCAGTAAGCAGTGCCTGGTATCTTCTGCGGCTCACTCCTGTTAGCTGTCATTTGTATTCAAAATTAATCCTCTAACCAATGAGAAGATGAAGTTAGAAAACAAGATTTAAAGTTCTAGGTTGCTGCCAACAAGACAGCTTGGTTTAATCAGAATATGTTTAAATCATACTATAATTTTTGGTAGCATCAAAGCAGAGCTGAAAAATACCACTTGTAAACATGGTGGATTAAGTGGACAGCTTCATGGCATCAGGCAAAGCAGAGGGAATGACTGCATCACTGTAATGCATATGTGTCCACTTGAACTCCGACTCAAAAGGGTGCCAAATTTGCATCTGATTGGCTTTGTTCTTAAAGACAGATACTGCTGAGTGTTTTGCTCTACTTCAGCGTGACACAAGAAACGCAGATGTGCAGTGCCAAAGCAAGCACAAACCACATCAATGCACATGCAAAAGATCAGAGGCTTTGCACTTACTGTGTGAAACATGATTATTGCCAGAAGGCAAATGCACACACAGAAGGATTGCTAGTGCCCTCAATGTGATTTGCCAGTGTGTCACATGCCAATACAGCATGCTGCAGTCAGAATTCTGGAGCCCTTAACATCAACTGTGTGCTACGGCTGCATATTGTAAGTGCTTTGCTGTTGGATTTCCTTACTTCAGATTTGTTCCCCTTTGGACGTCATTTGTAAGTTAATTTTATTTTTATGAACTGTTTTAGTTCATTGAGTGTCTTTTCATTCATGTTAGCAAACCAGTCAGAGCAGGGACTAGCAGCTGGGCTCTGGTCTTCCCTCTGCCACTGACTTTCCAGCAATCATTGGGCAAGCTATTGAATCTCTGGGACTACCAAGGCTTAAAGGCCCTTTACATTCTTCTGCCAAAACTGAGGTGACAGGAAGTGGATGTGACTTCAGTTTGCTGTAAGGCTTCTTTAAAAAGCTAGGATCATATAAAGATAGAAGTAGGTTCCTCCTCCACAGTACCTCAGAGATGTTGTCGGGTTCTGTGAACTGATCTGCCTGGACAGCACTGTTGATGACTTTTACATTTGGAATGAAAATTAAGCATTGTAGAGAACAAACTGATATATAAGGGGACTTTCTACATTCAACCCTTTGGAAGTTAGTCCTCTGCAGGGAACTGGGATCTTGCCTATCATCTGCTACCAGCCAGCATCTGAAAATAGATGCCTGGCTGTTTACTCCCATCGACCAGAGGAGGTATCTCCAAAGTTAGTGGGGCTGTACCTGGATGAAACCACTGTAAGAAGAGTAGGGAACTGTGGCCCACTGATCGTGGAGTTGTTCTGTCCAGCTGAGGAAGGGGATAGGCTCCCTTTATTCTGACAATGATCTGGCAGTTTGGTAAGTTTCAGCTGACCTTTCCATTCTTCGCTAAGCATCACTATCCTTCCTCCCCCCAAGATACATTGAGAAAGTGAAATTGTGTTTTTCCTTGCTTGTTTCAATAGCCTGCCTTTTCTCTTCCCTTCATTTCACCTATAGCTTTTCTCAATCCTTTCCATGCCTTTTTCTCCAATACTGTATAAAATCTTTTTCTTGCCTCACTAGTCATCGCTTTCCACACTGTGGTCTTGTCATTTGGGACAACAGGAGAAATGCCTTTCGTGCAACTTATTCCAGTAGTTTTAACAGCAAGTTCCCAGGCAGAGGATCTGAGGGAATGAGAAGGTAGGAGAGCTTGGAAGGTGGGAAAAGAAACCTAAATTAAATCATGAGTGTGATGGAATAATCAGAATGATGTAACAGGTTTGGTCAATATTCACTACATCTTACAGATTCTGACAGGAGCACAGATGTATCTATGTGACTGGTACCATTTGCCCACATAACATGCATAGGTGTGCCCACGAGGATTTGTGAGCAGAAGCGAGCTGAGGAACGCTCATCTGAAAATAAGTTCTTTCTAGACTTGTCTTAAGTCATACTCGTGTCAGACCTTGAAAAAACACAGCTTACTAAAACAGACTAATCTTATAGCAAAGTAATCCTCTGAAATTTATGCAACAAGGATTTAAAGATGTGCCTTAGGTGTAGAAAGACTTTGAGTAGTTTAAATAACAGAAACCAATTCTAGAATGGGATGAGTTGGGTGCATGTGAGCAATCACCGCTCAGGTGAAGTTTCACAGCTGATGGCACATGAAATGGAAAGATTTTAGCAATTAAAGGAGCATAAACATTCTAAATATTAAAAATCAGTTATGTTCCTAGTGATTTCTTTTGGTCATTAGTTTTAATCAGGAAAGCTTATTTGAAAACAGCTGAAGATAATAACTTTCTGTCCTCAGTTATTTAACATAACTGATAGGCAACTTTTCTGCATCATCCTTGCCTGCCACCAGGAATTACCACAACACTGAAATGATGATGGCCTAAAGTAACAACGCATGTGCAAGGCATGTGCCTGGAGGTATATGTACAATCACATATATCCACAGGCAACTAAAGGAGCAGCCATTCCCTGATTTGTGCAAGGTCTTTCAGCTCCTTTGGCCCCGTTCACTCACCACAAGAAGGGCTAACGGTCTCTGTTACACTTCAGAGTGCCAAGCCCTGCAAAGGGTAGCATTTAAGAGACAGCAGGTGCTGCCATGGCTGCAAACTTTGTTTTCTCAATACTGATCTTGTATAACACTGAGGCCTTGTCATCCTCTCCTCAGCAAATCGCCATCTGATCGTGTGTCTGACAGCATTCCACAGGCGGTTCCAATTCTTTCCAGATCAGAGTTCTAGCTTTTCATGGCAGAAGGCAACCTGATACTCTGGCCTAGCTCCAGCTTACTCAGGACTGCCAGTCCAGAGGAAGGCCTCAGCAATGAGACATTTTTTGTCAGCACCTGTCTCAAAGTGCTCTGTTACAGAAGAAGTGGAAAAAATCTACAGTCACTTCACCAAAACCTGTTCCTTAATCACATCTCTTCCTCAGCACCTGCTTCATCATGCACAGCATCTTACAATGTGGCTTATTATTAGCTATTATTTTCCACAGTACTCAGCTTACCCAGTCTGAGGGCCAGAGGTGACACTACAGGAAATCCCGAGACCAAGGCAGAGGTGGGCAAAGGGGAGAAATAACCACAAGTCTTACGGGTCTCTGGTGCCCTGTGAGAGTGACCCAGGCCGAGTCTCACAAGCAAATCCTTGGGAGGGAAGATGAAAACTTGCTACTGTAGTAACCGACCTTTGGATTTTGCATTTGAAAGGAGCAGGGTTGTTCACCACTGTGGGAACGTGATGGCTCTGTAGTTACCATCCCAGCACATCCCCATGGGACACCACTGCATGTGTCCATGGCTGGGAGCTCCTGTGGAGTTGCCAAAATATAGGTAAAAGTCCAGCTGAAATGGCTGGTGCTTTGTTCTCAAACCAGCTAATTGCAGTCTGCTTTTGTCTTCATTCTAAGAAACACCTTTCCCAGGCATTTGGAGAGCTTCAGGAATGTCAAAAGACCAGTAGCATGCTGTTCTTGCTTGTGCCTTGAGTATAATCTACTGCTAGGTACCCCACTATCTCACTCTGCATTCCCCAGACACCTCCAGCTTCAATTACAGAATGCTTTATGGCTCTTTGACCATTTGTCAGGCTTGATAATGGCTTTTCCTTCTGATAATGCTGGTTGATGGGCTCCTCAAGCATCCTTCGCAAACCCTCCAACACAATCCTGTGTACCACATAAAATTCCCAGTATTTGGATAGCAGCCTGACCAGTATGCCAGCTTGTCTCTTTTCCTGACTGGAGTTTTCTTTTTCCTGAATGCTGTAGTTTTTGTGGCTTGTTATCCTTCCCGGCTTCCTCTGACCTGTCCCTCTCTTGTTTTACAGCATATAAATTTAATTGCATCTCCATTTGGAGGAAGATCACAAGTGCTAAAACATGCTCACAGCCTATGGCAAACTTGCACAAATTTGATACAGTCCCAAAGAGAGAGCAGTCAGCTCTCTTCCTTCAACAGAACTGTAGCCCTTGGCTGCTGTGGTGTTTCATCCTGTGTGACATAGGTGACATGGTTTAATGTTCATTAAATCACTGGCTGCACCAGCAATTGCCAACAGAGTCAGACATTTACCAAAGGCAGCCGTGTAAGATTTGCAGCATGATTTCTGAAAGGTGGAGAAAGACTTCTACTGAAGACAGAACCCAGACCTTGCATATTCACGTGAAACATAATGGAAGGAATGACCTCAAGTTCCTAGTCAAGGTAAATATGCATATGCTATGCTATGCTATGAATTTAAAAGATAACAGGACAAATTCCAGTCTCAGCTATAATACTTGGGTAAATGTGGAATTATTCTATCAATTCCTGCAGAGTTACTTGACATGTACAGTTGTGTCTCTAAAATCAAATTGCAAGACTTGGTCTTGATTTTGAGGACTGCACATACTAAGTACTGGACTTATTAGGATGTTTTCCCACCCAACTTCTGCCAACAACAAGGGCAGTTAGGTCCCTTTTGGTTGGTTGGTTTTGGTTTGNTAAACCAGAGTCCTAACACTCTGTCATAAGAAGGAACAGGGGAACTGAGTGGATGAGGGGAATATAGGGAGGGGCATGGTATAAGTACATAAGAAGGAATGTCAACAGAGAAACTAAAAATAGGGGCTACAGATGAGTCCTGATGTAACTGCTTTGACCTCAATGCAGTCACATTTTGTTTCCACTGAGCCATTGCCTCCAACCCTGGCTTTATATGTGATCTGTCATAAATAGCTAAACATGCTCTAATTCACTAGCTCTGTTCTCCTTATGTTGCTGTTTGGAGAATTCTGAGCTAAAAAGGAAGCTATCTCAGCTGCTTATAAATTTGCAGTCATGGAACTAGTCGGAACCATGCAGGGAGACTACATTTCAGCTATAGCAAGCTGCTATAATAACAAAGGTACCAGAGCATCATTTGGACATACAAATTTTGACACTGAAAATATGTAGAACCTTCTGGCAGATATATTCAGTATATATATAACATACTTCAGTATAGTACCAAAACCAGCTGGGAATAAGTAATAATTAAAAAACAAAACACAAAAAACAAACAACTCCCCCAACAAAACAACAAAAGGGGGGCAGTGGTGAGATGCAATTTCAAGGTGATTACCCTTTCTTAAATTCTTAAACTGTATTGCCAGTGAAGTAAAACACTGCTAAAAGACTTCTGATGATGATACATCTATCTACTTACTGGAGACCTGCTACAAGAATGAGCCTGAGTTTCCTGTTACTTAAGGCAGTGCAAACACATTGATTCTACACTAGCATTCCTTGTTTTACCTCTTGTATGCAACAATTATGTCCAGACCCCTCACAAAGTTCTGCTTCTCCAACACCGAACTCCATTACTCTGCTTAACTGCATTGTTTAAATGCAGACAAAGTAAAGGACTGACTCCCACTGATGGCAGTGATATTTGGATGAAATGTAAGACCTTGACTTTAGTGTAGTTCAAGTGTACATAGAGAAGCGGGAGCTAATCTGTAACCAGTACCAACTGTCCCAGACCACCTGAAATTACTAAAACTAGAAATATTTACATTCAGTGCAGAGTCATTCTCCCAGGTATCTGTAGTATAACAGGATATAGCATGCTGATGATATAAGGACACAGGTAACTGACAAGAGTTTCAATATTAGTGCTTTGGTCACTGGACACTTCACAGATTATGATCTAGAACACAGAGAGGCCATCAGTGTCCAGATGGCGTATATCCAGCTACTGGGAATGGTAGCTGATTAACTGTCAGAACAAACTAAGCGGGAGGTTATTTTCAGGGGCAGCAGGAGGGTGAATTTGTATAGATAGAAAAAGAACATGCCATGGTGACTGCATGCCTTGAGTTTCTGAAGCAATCTGGCTACAGTGATGGTGGATAAGCTGCTGGATGAGAACAGGTTTGGGGTTTTTTTTGTACAGTTTGTACAGTCTTTGTACAGTTCCCATTTAGTCTTCTAGCATCAGGCCTGAGCATTGCCTCTGGCTGCTGAGGCGTGAACCCTGACATCTGTAAATGAGAAAGCCGGGGGTGTGGGGTGTGGGGTGTGGGGTGGTGTGGTGCACCTATCTGTCTGTCTCTTTTTTGCTGTCTTAAGATACGTCCCTCAGCAAAGAATTATTTAAGATTTCCCTGCTGGAATTAAACTAATACAATTTCCTTATCCTTCAGCCTAAAATCAGAGAAAATATGGGGACCTTTTTTATGCCTCTGGCTTTAAACTTTCCCATGAATATCAACATCAGATCTTTCCAGAAATTCCTCCCCTCCCATCCCCCATGATGCATTTAGAAGGATGGGATTTTCTTCCATAATCTGCAGGATTGTGGAACTGCCAGTTCCTTTACCTATATCCTGTACAGCCTGGTACAGCTTGGGAGCTTTGATCCAAATCAGCACTGCAAGTAATACCCAATAATGTTGAGATGGAGAGCAGAATAGCAGACATTTGACAACTGTTATCCTGAAATCAGTGGAATATACAGCACCTTTTTTCCAGCCGTGCTACTGCGTTCCAGATGAGCTCCTTACAGCGCAGACCAGCAGCAGGCAGTCTGCTTAGCAGTCCGCAGTGCACCTTCTATGTGGGAGCTCACTCTTCTGTTACAAGCAAACTGGGAGTTACGTGAATGTGGTTAACCAGTAGTACTTAGTACTAGCAATCAGGGCCTAAAGCTTACCCTTCCTCAGAGTACCTGCAGAGAAAGCTAAGCTCTCCTTTGGAATACTTGGAGCTATCTTCACAGATTCATTAAAATTCACAAAGCTCACAGGCAGATGGAGTCTGGCTTGCACCACTAAGAATCATGCAACTTTGTTCTGAAGGTTTTTTAGCAGTCAACAGAAATAGTGCTTGGGAAAGGTCAGCAACTCATCTTTCTGGACCAAATAACAATAACAGGGTCAGCAAGGTTGTACTGTGATGGCACTCACAGTGAATTATGACCTCCAGGGGCTATGTGCTAGCAGGAGCAAATAAAACATGGTAACGCGAGTCGCAGCTCAGACATTGCGCTCTTTATGGCAAAGGGGTATTACTTTCACCAAATACAAACATACAAACAAACAGCTAAGAAGGGGGTGGGGAGGGGAGCGGGAAATGGGCAGATGATGCTATTACCAGCATGATGATTCTGTGTCTTTACAAAGCAACGAGCTTTGTAACAAGATGCCCCCTGCAACTTAGGACCACAGTATCACTGTGTGTGCATTTGACAAGGATCAGTGAGAAACACTGAGATCAGATGTCCATTGATTAAAAGGGTGCACTTTGAATGGATGTGCCTAAGCAAAAAGATTTTGTTAAACAAGTAATTATCCTAGTCTCTTAGCCCCACTTCTGTGCTGCACAGCACCTTACCAGAGTGCTGAAATGAATGGCTAAAAGTGCCAAGATGAAGGTGTTGTAGAAGAAACCGGTAGCTTTGATTCATGTTCCAACTCTGCTATGGGTTTGGTGCATAATCTCGGTCAAGTCCTTCAGACTCCTATCGAACATGTTCCTGCTCATCCACTGCTTTGTCTTTTCCCTGCTAGAGGTTACTGTCCTTTCAGTTCTGGACCTATGAATCTGAGGTCACCTTTAGCACTTTCAGTAGAATCCTACCAAAATCAAAATGACTCTGAAACATTTCCTCAGAATTCTGGATCTACTCCATCCATGTCTGCAGAAAGGAATCGGTACCTAATGTTCCCCACATCAATGGAAAAGACAGCTCTATTAACAGTGAGCATGATTGACTTTCCAAGGTGAAGAGTACTGCCTTGAGCAGTTGGCTATGAGATGCTTCCTAAACACTTAAACCCAGAGAACCCATGAGAAACCTGCATACAGAATTATTTTTAGATTTTCTTTCTACATCTCTGTTTTAGTTTGATTACCCAATTTTTAAATTTTCTCCTTATTTCCTTAATCCCCACTGCTACAAAATTTTCTATCTACTTTTACCACGTTTGCTGTCTTCATTTCCCTGTATTTATGTTTTAATTACTTACGTCTCCTAGTGCTGTTGCTTTTAAAATTTTCTTTCTCTGTTAAAGCTTGCCCTCTCTATTTTTGATTTTTTTTCCTTGCCCTAATGCTCATTGCTTTTAAGTTTTCTTTCTGGGCTTACTTTTTTCTCATGCACTGCTTTTATTTCTCAATTGTTTCTTATCTTTCCTTAGTGCTACCACTTTTTAAAAATTTTTGTCTATGTCTCTGTTTTAGTACACCATTGCTATTTTTTAGTCCGTCCTTCTCAATCATTTGACTTGAAAAACTTTCTACTTTTATCTCATTAGATGTCTTTAGTTTTTATTATTTTTCTTAGTGTCATCACTTTTAAAATTTTCTATGTCTCTGAGTTTGCTGTCGCTGTTTTTAATTCCTTAATCACTGTTGCTTTTTAAAATATCTGTTTACTTTTATCCCATTCGCTGTCTTTATATCCATAGCTCTGTTTTTAAAGTATTTCTTGTCTTTCCTTGCTGCCCTAATTTTTAGATGTTCCTTCTACATCTGTATTGCAGTTTGCTCTTTGTATTTTTTTCTTTTTTTCCTTTATTTCCTAATACCCCTACTTTTTAAAAGGTCTCCCTATGCATACTTTTTTCCATTCACTATCTTTTTTCTTCTTTGCCATAATTTTTCGATTTTCTCTGTCTCTGTTTTAATATGTTGTTGCTATTTTTTAGTTTTTCCTTACTTCCTTAATTCCAGTTTCTTTTATAATTTTGTTTGCCTTCATTTTGTTCACTTTTAATAACTTGTCTTTTAAAAGACAAATCTAAAAACTTTTAAAAACTTTCAAATCTTTTAAATGCTTTTTATAACTTTTAAATGCTTTTAACGCTTTTTAAAATTTCTATGCCTGCATTTTAGTTCGCTGTCGCTATTTTTAACCTTTTCCTCTATTTCCCTAAAACACATTGCTCTTAAATTTTTCTGTCTACCTGTCTCCCGTTCACTGTTTTTATTTCTTAACTATTTCTTCCCTTGCTTTATCGCAGTGACTTTTTACAATTTCAGCCGGGGGCGACACCCCGGTACTGCACATGGGCCGCCGCGCATGCTCTCTGCCTCCTGCCCGGCGACCAAAAGTCTGTTCTGCGGCTCAGGCATTGCGCATGCGCGATGGCATCCCTGTGGTCCACGCTGCCGCCATCCTTTACCGGCAGTGCGATACCGCGGTGCCTGGTGCTGCCTCCCGGTATCGAAACGGTGCTGCCACCCCATGTGCGCGGTGCCGGCGGGTGCTCGGTGCGCAATGCGCGGTGCTGCAGCGCAGGCCGGGCGCCATCCCGGCGGCGGGGGCACCTGGGGAGGCGAGCGACTCCTGTCGGCAGGGAGCGGACAGGAAGCTTCAAGCCGCTCGCTGCAGCAGGCTGCCAGAGTGCCGGAAGTGAGCCAGGTCCGGGCAGCCTCAGGGAGTTATCCGAGAGCGGACGGAAAGGAAGAGGGGAAGACTGCGGACTTGGGTTTATTTGGGGCTGTCGCATACAAATCTATAAAGTTTTTAAGGAGAAAAAGCCGGGTTTGGGTGAATTCCCCGCCGGCCGCACGGCCCCGACGTCACGGCAACGGCCCTACGTTCCCGCCGGTGAGTATTCACCGTGGCAAACACTCCCGGTCGGATGGGCGGGAGGTTGGACCAATTAGAGCGCGGCTGCCATTCTCCGATTGATCGAATTGCAACGTGCGGTGGGGCGTGGTGACAATTGACGGCAGCAGCGGGCCCATGGAGCGGGGATTTCCGGGGGGGCGGGTGGCAGGGCGATGGCCTGCCGGGGATCGTTGTTTTGCAGGTGCCTGGTTGTACACCTCTGGTATGCTGCTCGCTCGATGCCCCAGCCCAGGTTTGCAGCCGCTGGTGGAGCCGCCTGAGGGGAAGGGGCCAGCCCTGGGTCTGGTGTTCTGGGGCATTTTTGGGGGCAAATTAAAAAAAAGCATGTGTGTATGCAATGATGTCATTTGGCGTGACCTGCTGTCACCAGGGGAACGACGATGCGGTGGAGGAGCAGGTGAGTGGGGGGTTATGTGGGGTTCCCCCCAGAAGAGGCGGGTCACGGCCCCCAAACGTCTGAAAACTGGGAGGGGGTGTGGGGGTGGGGCAGTGGTGGTTAAAAACTGTTGAAA